>VXBW01005228.1:598311-633838 GCA_013400375.1 Thinocorus orbignyianus | reverse complement strand
GTCAGACACTGTGAGTGCAATGGCTTCGGGAGGAAGGGAAGGCCTCAGGGGTCCGGCACCGAGGCAAGGGGTTGTCTGGATCACCTCCATCAAGGGAGAGCCCACTACACAGCAAACATTTCTGATTCATATTGAATGTGACGTTCATGGTATGAAATAATCCTGCTGGCCAGCTCGGGTAGAATGCCCAGGCCTTGCTCCTCCTCGTCCCTGCACCTGGCAAGGCTCGAAAACACTGAGACCTTGAATCTCACAGATCCTGCTTGGCCGTAAAGGAAATATTTTGATTAATTCAGACACTAGAGTCTTTTAAAAGTGCAATTTTGCCATCATCAGAAGAAAAGTTAGTCCTGGGCCTCTCAACCCAGGACGGATGTATTACTTTCTTTCCCCCCAGTCAGTAATAGTCCAAAAACCTGTAGTTTACCACATTCATGTCAGCTATATAAAACTCCCATTTTCCCAAAACACTGGCATTTTCTGTCAGAGGCAGGCCTGCACTCCACCAAGATACTTAATCTGGAACTTCTGGGGAGACAGGTCAGGTGTGAGGTTGGATGCCTGGCAGGAAAAAGGCAGATCCTCAGGGACACTGTTGTAGCCAAAACCATCCACATTGCTTGCCTCCCTGCTCTCTCCACATCTTGCCTCAAGAAAGCTTTCATATCATGCATAAACACACCATCTTCCAGGCCATCTTCACCTTTTTCTGCATCCTCTGAAGGCATCTCTCCACATCTGTCTCTATGACCCCAGTCCTTCCTGGCCTGGGTGAGAAATATTTCTCTTGCTTTTCCCCTGTTCTGTCATCGGCTCTTACAGTGGGCAGCCTACTAATGCAAAATCCTCCATTTTACCACTAAAGCTAGTCTTAAAACAGATCTCAAGTCTGTCCACTATGAGTAAGTGAAGTTAAAACAAACAAGTACATCAGTTCTTTGTAATGTTTGGTGACACATGATGTGCCTGTTAACATGTGATGTACTGTACTGCTGTTCAGAAAGAAATGCGTGTGACGCAACAGATGCCACATACCCAACCCTGAGTACACTTTGCAAATGTCTAAGTGGCTGCTGAGGCTAAGATAGATCAATTCCTTTGCAGCCTTTGAGAAAAATTGCTAAAGGGGTCCAAGATGACATAGCAGCTACTGGCAAGTGTGCATGGACTTAAGTTAGAAGGCAGAATGTTGAGGTAAGTGCTCATTTTTTGCAGAGTTCTGCTGGACTGCAGGAAAAGAGAGTTGTAGCTAGTACTGATGAGATGAAGAGGGAAAGAAAAGGCCAACCTGTTGCCTTTAGTGTACTCCTAAAAGTTTTTCCTTGCTGGAGCTGCAGGAGTTTTGTTCTCATAACATTATACATGGAATAGGCATATGGGGCATAGGGATTTAATACTCTTAGAAAGATCATATGAGCTGTCCAAAGTCATAAGAAGAGGTACTTTCAGCATGTCTTACGTTCTTAGTGCATGTTGCAGGGTTAAGAAACCAGCATACTCTCTTCTTCATGGCTACAGAGATCACACGGGTAGGATTTCCCCCCAAGAGAAATATTTAGTTGGTCCCAGAATGGAGCTTGTGTGCACATTAACATCTATGTAGCATGAACAATAGTGGATTAGGACCCTGGCATTAAGCAGGGAGTGGGCCAGTGTGACAGTATAAACATATCTTTTGAGTCTGTAACGTTCAGTAACATTCCACAATTCTTTCCTTCCATCTTGTCCAAATGAGCTTCTCTTGGCTTGAAGCCATTTCTCCATGATAACGTCAAGGGCTTTAGCAATGCTAAACAGGCTGTGCCTGTTATCTTCACATCTTTTTCCCCCCCAGTTTTTCATTGTTACAGCTGCTCAGCCAAACCGTCAACAATTTACTTCCTAAAAGCTAAATTGAGCCAATAACATTGTAATACAGTATAAATAGAGAAGCAATTGATTCCAATTAGGCAAAACTTTCAGTGTTTTCAGGCTTGCAGCCAGTTTGTGGTTTATGAAATTTAACCAAGTAACAGCTCAATCAGTTTGTCACTAAAAAACGAATTCTAGCCAACAGCATCCTGATGATAAAGGAGGAGCATGAGGAATGGATAAGAAGGTCTTAGTGGTGATCTTTGACAACAGCCATACCCAGCCATCAGCTGTTGGAAATAACAAAACTAAGAATTCTGCCATTCTCCAGGTGAACAGAGTTTTGTGTAACATCAACCAGCAGACACAAAAAGTCACAAAGAGGTCTGTTTTGCTGTTGATCCAGTTACCTCAGTGTGAAAAAGAAAACAGCAAGGCAGACAATGCTCATGCAAGTATGGTCTGAGGCTTGCCCTGTGGTTAAGGGAATCGATACATTTAAAAAGCTATGGCAGATTCATCAAATCCTGAAAGACAAGAAGATAATATACATATTATCTTCTTATTGGTGCTAGAAACCTAAGAAAAAGTGAGAGTCTAAGAGTTTTAGAATCAAGAGACAAATACGTATATGAAAGTTTAATGTTAATGAAGCTAGGGGAAATTGAAGGACTCCTGATGACACTCTTGAAGAGACATCATGTATACTCTAATGTTTATACTGTTACAGAATACCAACAATGCTTTTCAGACTATAATATGGTCAACACTGTTGGTATAACAATAATTGCTGGATAGCAATTAGAAGGGATGGGGATGATACTCACAGAAACTTAATCATGATAACTTTGCTAACAGAGAAAAATACAAATTAAAGTGCTCTTCCTTCATAGCTATTTTCCCACACACTGCTCTGGAAAATGGTAAAATGATTTACAGGATAGGCTGTGTGAAGTTTAAAGGAGTTGCTCTAATAGCCATTACATTATAAAGAATTTCAAAGTAGTTTAGTCCAATCAACCCATCTCCTGGGTGTTGGGTATTTTTTTTGTTTCTGTTTGTTTGTTTGTTTGTTTTGTTGTTGCAGTAGTTGTGCTTTGTGTTGGCCAGTGCTTAATATTTCTCTCTTCCTGTTCCTGTTAATCTGAGAAAGACACACAAAGGTTGGATCTATAGTGGAACTTGAGATTTAAAGTGACATTTAAGGACATCTGTAAAATGCAGACACAAGAGGGAACCCTCAAGCCCAAAGACAGGCTTTGTGAAGGTGATGAGGTTGCCCTGCTTTTCTGAGTGTGTGGTTAGGACTTTCATTTAGCAGACAGAAGACCTATGAGATCAGCCCTGCATCTAAGCAGCCCACTCTCATTTCGGTCAGATAACATGTGCAGAGATTAGAAGGCATTCTGGGTCAAACTTTCATTGTAGAGCAATAGTTTTGTAATTGTTGGACCAAGAAGAGAAAATAGGAAGGGTAAGTCTATTATCTAGTGATCAGAAGAATTTACGGTGTCATGGAAAGTCAGGTGTGAGCAAAAAAGAGAAAAAGAGAATGATTGCGAGGGCTTCATCTGAGAGTGCCCAGGAGCCTCACAATTGTCCATGTTCCAGAGACCTGTATTCAGAGTATTCATCAAAAGTGGGCTGAATGGAGATTTAAAAATAGAAATTGCCTACCCCTGAATGCATTACTGGTAATAATGGAACATTGCAGTTCATGTTTCCTCATTTAAAAGAGGATTGATCAGATCTAATCACCTCACAGCAGACCAGAACTCACATAGAGATAAATATCTAGATCCAGTGTGGCTCATAGTGTCCCAAAGTAGCCAAGATGATGCCCTTGTTGGCTTGCTGGCTTTTGGGAATCTGGTTCAGCTACATATTGCGCGGGTTGCTTGTATGCTGAACTCCATCGAGAGCGGAAGGCTGCAGTTGCCTAGGTCTGTCCTTCACTAGCGTAACTGTAAGTCTCATTTTTACAGCCTACATCTCCAAAAGGATTCTAATGGGTTCTGAAGGCCTTCAGCACTGGTGAAAATTATAATTAAACTCAGTAGGAGAAATGAGAATAAGTAAATGGGATATAAAGACAAAGACATGCAAGATTAAAAAATACAAAGAAAATAATTTCTGTCCACAAAATTAAATCAATAACAGCCTCAGGGAGAACATAGAATACAAGTTGGCAAGCATTTGTAATAAAGGGCTTATCTGAAAAATATAATTGATCATAAATTCATTCATGTGATTATTCATAACACTAATCATAAACAGTTTAGCCAAAATAAAATGCCACCTTAGATTCAGAAAACTGATAAGGAGTGATGATGTATTCCAAACAAAGGGACAAATTTCCTTTGAGCAAAGAATTCATGTTCATCTTGGGGTCCTGGAGGTAAGAATGACCCCACTAGCACTCTCCACTCAATTTCTTTTTTAGGGGTGGGTGGTCCATGCTGAAGAGCATCACCACACTGGGATAAGAGGACCATGTGTTTGGACAGAAGCAGCATGACTGGTAACTCCTACATTCAGAGGCCAAATTAACTCTGAAGGGATGACAAACTTTACTTAGGTCTCTTGAAAGGTACAGAAAGTAAACTCAGATCCTTGTTTAAGCCTACAATGAGAAATAGAAAAGAGAAAAAATGTAGTTTTAAAGCAAGCTTAATTTTTCCTTTATTATTAGGACACAAAGCTCTTGGTGTACAACAGCCTAAGAGCATCTCTGATTTGGTGTCAGCTGTTCTTGCTGCTGGAAACCCTTTGACACCAATAATAACAATAAGCTAGGTTTTAGTCATTCTGCCATGACATTTACCTCTTCTTTATTCACTACACAGTAAAATATATTGTGGAGGATTCACAGGTTCTCTTCAATATGTTCTTGTTTTACCTGTGTTGTAGTCTCATTGTATTGAAATAGTAGTAGAAGGTTATCGTGCATCAGAGACTCACTTCTTTTCTGTAAATTTCCTCTACCTAAATCTACAAATTCAATGGGAAAGGATAGGGAAGAAAATAGACTAAATTTATACGCAGTGTGGGTATGAATTATTATTGTCTCCATCCCATTCAGCAACCCTGTTGAGAAAGGTGCTGAAAAATTACCACATTCAGCAAGAAGCTGTACAGAAGTAGTTTTGTCAGTCACTGTTATGTAATATTTGATTTATCTAACTCAAACACTGTGCTTGAGATAAGGCTGATTAATTAAGGGCTTTCTGATTCTTCCCATAGAAGATGCTATCAAAGTAAAATGGTACCAGAAGAAAGCTCATACTGTACTTTAACTTAAGGTTTGTGTCTGTGTAATGGCCTTAAACTGTGCATCAGCAAATTTGTAGATGCAGTTTGAGTAAATGTTATAAACTTACAAAGAACAGCTGTTAAATCTCCCAACAACATCTGTAAGACTTCTTTTAAACATTGGGAAAACTGCTCTCCCTCATGATTAACTTGAGTTCATCCTGGATAATGTTATACAGGATGGATGAACCAACTGTTGGGGACTTTTCTGTTTTCAGGAGTTATTTCCTTTCCACTTTTGTTGACAATTTAGTTTTTCCTTTTCTGTGGCCACAGCCTTAGTGGGGATAGCAGTGGTACATGCGTTTTTCTTTCCCAGAGAAGTTAAACCCATGCTTTAAATGTATCTGATTAGCCCTATTTAACATTATATGTAACTATAAATATTCTAAATATTCAAAAAAAGATCTGAGGAAATAGAAATAATAAACAGGATGATACCAGTGTATTAATATTACTTTTAGTAATGCTCTAGATAAAATTACTGTTTATTTCCAAACAAAAAATTGTGTACTTTGAAAAGCAGAAAATCAGAGTCCTTTTTGGCACAGTAAGTCAACACCAGAGTCAATAGCTCTGTTCTTCATTTATCAAGATCTACCTCTCAGCAGTGAATTATGAGACAATATAATAACTCTAGATCAAACTGTCTTTACTTTTATACAAACTGAGTTTTACTGTGTCAGTCTTGTCAACACTGCTGAATATTAATGTGAATAAAGTTAATTGCTGGGTGGATAAAGGTCTGATGCAGTCAAAGTGAAAGAAAGCACCTAGCAGAAGTGTGTCATTTATGACAAGCTGTAATTTATTTCTACTTCATGATATGTACTGACAGGTTTCAAACCTTACTCTAGTCTTTACCATAAATTGCAATTATTATAATTCACAGTGACATTTGACCCAGAGGTTGTAACCTAGTTCACCATATATCAAAGACTTCACATCTCAGGGAATTAATTTGCAAACTCTAGCATGCATTTCTCATTGTGAATCCAATTGTTTGCACTCAACAGTGAGCATGCAAAGTAAATTTTGTGACTTGCACTGCTTAAAAAAGAAATGGCACGTTGCTTAGGCTGAAACATGAAGTGTTTATGACAAAACATTTACAGATATTTAAAGGCTAAGATTAAATTTCATTATGACTGCAATTATTAGTAAGTTTTACAATAAGAGGCACTGGTGACATGTTAGGCTGATGAATTTTGCTGAATATTTTTATAATCAATCCTCAATTGTTTTAATAAATGTTGTTACAGGTACCATAAACAATGCAGCTGAAGCTAACTCAGTTCAGTTCCTGAAGTTTTGCTCATCTGTTACACGGTAGAGTTTATAAGAAAACTGTTGACAAGTGTTCAATTCAAGCAAGATTCCCAGTCTCACTGAGTTTATGGTGAATGCCTTTAGATCTACAAACCTAGTTTTGAAGTCTGAGTTTATAATGAGACTTGCCGTTTCTTAAGCTTGATAAATGTCATCTACAAATACAAAAACATTGCTAAAAAATTAAATTAATTTAGAAAAGATCACAAAGATTTTAAAGTTAATCAGATGATGCAGGTAGTAAGAAGAAAAACTTCTAAAACACCAGACATTTCAAGAGATTTAAAATCCTTCAGAAGACTCTGTAGTACATCACAGTAATTTTATTGCTGTATGTATGGGTTTTTCATATTAAATTAGGGCCCTATCAAATTAAAATATTTTCTTTTTTTTTTTTTAAAGCTATCAATCTTCCACATAATTTTGAAAAATGTAATGCAAAAATAAGTACGTTCTACAGGAATGTTAAAATACAGGAAGAGCAGTTGGCAGCAGCTTTTTTGATGTCCGTCTCTCTGATTTATCCTTTTCCTGACATTTGATTTCTTAAACCCGATTCCTGATGCAAGCAGTAGCACCTGTGAAAGCAGGACTGTGATTTATGTTTTCCGAATACACTTTTAATTAACTTTATGGCTTTATTTATCTCAGACTGTATCTTTACCTTCTCAGGTCCATAGTTTGTCACTAAGCAACTACCAATGCTCTTGCCTCCATAAAAGTACTTTTTCTGCCTAAACATCATAATCTGCATTTCCACAAAACCTCCAAATTCCCATTGACTTCACTGAGATCAGAATTAGTGTTCTCTTTCTCCTCCTACACACAACTGAGTTAGAGACAACACTAGAGAGCCATAACACAAAACGCATAAACAGAGAAAACTGAGGGGGGAAGAAGAAAAAAAAGCCGTGATAATGTTCTTAGAGTAGCAGAGAGATACCTGCTTCGCTCAGCAGAGCACATTTTCAGTTGCTTCTAAATGAACAACCTGCTTTGCTGAGAAACCGGGAGAGATGTCTGCAGCATCACACCAGGGAAATCATACGTGGAGCACTAGATTAAGATGAGATGTTACATGGGTTTTGTTAGCACAGCTTTGGGCTTTCTGCAGAATCCTCTCACTGTGGAGCACAGGCTTGTAAACTGAAACCATTGCCAACAGGCTGCATAAATTGGTGCTGAGTGACAAGGAGTGGTGTCTAAGGAGAGAGGGGTAGGAGTGCTGTTCTACGAGCCATGTGGACAAAAGATAGAGAAGTTTGGGCTTAGCAGAAGGACGGAGAAATACAGAACAGTTTACGCTGTTCTAGATAAAACTTATAAGAGGATATGTGCAATCAAAACTAAAAGAAAGACTTAGGAAGTTAGTGTTGTGCTAGTCTTAAAAATGATTGTTAGCCAGCACCCCTTTTGTCATCCATTCCTTATGGAACTGTTAGTTCTTTACTGATAAAAGAAAGCTGAAAAATAAATGCTTTAAATGTTTAAATGCTCTACAAACATTTAAACATACACAGGAAGAGGATCTTGACTTGTTTTCTCCAGTTTCATGGTAGAGAATACTAGCTTTTGACAAAAATACAATGCAATAACATTCTGGTGAAAGTATTTTGCCTTAGTGCCCTCCTCTATTATGCATTTCTCCATTAATTTTATTTGAAATACTGAAACTGTCTTACAACAAAAGACATCTGAATGCTTTTTTTTCCCCCCACATATTCTTTTTCTAAGTGGTGCTAGAACTATTAAGAATGAAAAATTGCATATTGAAGATGTTCAAGGTTTACATCGTTATTTGTAGACATATAGAGAACAATAAGTGGAAAGAAATACTGTAAGAAAGACAGCAGGAGAAAATCCATACCTGAAAACTCAGATGCATATATGACCTTTTAAAAATAATTAGCTATTCCGGGGAGGGTTCTACATTCCATTTTAAACAGCCCTATTATTTGCTGTACTACACTCCAAGTTCACCAGATGAACAAAAACTAGTGACTCGGATAGCAACGTGAGAACAATAATATCTAAAAACATTTTTGCTTTGGTCTTTACGGAATAGAAAGTAATCCACAGAACAGCTTCTGATTTCCCAGAAAATATTAAACCTGCAATTTAGAGCTGTAGCAAACCTTCAGTGGAAGATACATTATATCCTTTTTAACATGTCATTATGAGTATCCCTTGTCACAAACAAACATTTGAGTGTGTGATTAAGCCGATGTTTCCACAACCTTTATCAAAGACACCAGGAAAACACTTCCCTGTGGCAATCAAGCAAACGCAGGACGTCACAGGATGAACACATTTCACATGTACTCCACTGAAATATACACACACTTTCTGATATCCAGATTATGTATACTGGGAATGTAAATCCCTGAAGTGTTGTTCTTCTTTGCTAAAAGCATCTGGAAGCAATATTTATAGTTGATTCTGGTTTAATTACTACGACCTAAAAACATTTTGGCAGAGACTTGTTATGAATCCCTGCCTATAACAAAGCCAGTTATAAGAGTTACACGCCTGGAATTCATTACCTTATCCCACTGCCTACTGAGCCTATGTCTGAATAAAAAATGATGGTAAATTATATGTTTGCTAGAGCAGTAACATGTCAAATTTTGGACAGATGCAGTGTGTAACCCATTCTTTCCTCACCAGTTGGCCCTTCCAGCTGTGGTTATGCAACTTGGCTTGTTGTAACAAGGTAAAAGCATCACCTTCTTTGGTCCTGAAGTGTCATTACTAAGAATTAAATCTTACTACCAAGAACTTATTTTAATCAGAATTTCTACACACTTAGGAAATTAAGCACAGACTTCAGCACTTGTCTACGGGATTAAATCTACTATACATAAACACCTTATAAATCTGCCAAAAGACATAAATTTGAGCAGCAAGGCCTTTTTTCCCTAGACATATGCTATGCTTTTAATAAGGACCTGGTGTGTTTTCAGGCTTATCTTTTTGTTAAGGCAGAACTGAAAGCAAAAGCCTTGGAAGTAGTTAGAAAAACAGTGTAATCACTAAGATACCATTATCCTGTCTCTTGTAGCTTTTATATTTGAGCTTCTCAAAGCTATGGACAGCAAATTACTCATTTGATACCTGAGCTGCATAAAGAAGATTGAAATCTGGGCTGTTAATGATCTTTTCACTCTGTTTGGGAGATTCTCTGTAAGAGCTCATGTGTAGCACGGATGCTGGCTGTCTACATTATTCCTAGGCACCCAAGAAAATAAAGAGGTGGAAAGTGTCATTTATCCTAGATACACTAATGCCGAAAGAAATCTTATTTCGGTATGAAAGCTGTTCTGAAGAAGGAAATGGTTTTCTAGGAGACCAGATACGACTTGGAGAAAAGCATCAGGTTCCTTTTCTACATTTTTTTTTTTTTTTTAGTAAGTGACCCACATTACTAGATATCTTAAATGAGTAATGAACTCAAAACAGAAAATTTGACTGGCAATTAACGTGGCGACTAATAAGAGTATAGACAGATAAATTATTTATTCAAAACAAGATTATCCAGGTGGTGTTTTTATGCCTAATCTTTTAAAAATGCTTTAAACTGAAGTGAAGTGTATATGATGAATGTGCACTGCTTCTTATTTGGCTAAAGCCAAATTTTGGCTTGTCATTGCTAAATAGAAGTCATTACCACAAAGTTCCCCAAGGAACTCTGGGGAGATACAAAAAATGTCAGCATCATTGATGGTACAAAGCTGGAGCATATGAAAGATTAGCTGACGTGCTCAAAGTCACACAAGTTCTTTCTTGTGAGGGTGGTGAGGCACTGGAACAGGTTGCCCAGGGAAGTTGCTGATGCCCCATCCCTGGAAGTGTTTAAGGCCAGGCTGGATGGGGCTTGGAGCAACCTGCTCTAGGGAGAGGTGTCCCTGCCCATGGCAGGGGGGTTGGAACTGGATGATCTTTAAGGTCCCTTCCAACTCTGACCATTCTATGATTCTATGATTCTAAGTGTGGGAGATCTGGAAATTCAGTTTGGGCACATAGGCTTCATGCTGTAATCAAAAGATAACCCTCTGCCTTCTTCCCACTTCCCTTCTCCTGCTTTTTTATTAGGCGGGTAAGTGCAGCTGTTCCAGCATGCCACTGTGCATTCTAAAAACCATTTATCGTGTCATTCCTTTTCTTCTATCCTTTAGCATCCACTCAAATGTGTGAAATGTGTACATGGGATTAATATGATTTAACCCTTTTTATCACCTCATAGATGGCATATACCAGAAAGAAGTACAGTCAGTCCTCAGCATCTGGTTGTGAACAGCCTCAACAGAGTCTTTACCACAGAAGAGGCGCCCCAGAAAAAAATCTCTTCTTAGAGTCAGTCCAGAATGCTTACCCTACAGGCATAACTAAAAGGCAAAAGTCTGATTTAAGATATTACAAATTCCTTTAATCTGTTTCTCACTTCTGACGCATACAAGTTTCTCACCAAGTTATGACTTTTTGAATGCTTACCCAACTTTTTTTTAATCGACCAATCTTAGTTTTAAGTATCTTTCTCTGTTTTCTTTATCTTTTGAAAAGTCTTCAGTCAAGGATGAGGAAAGGAGTCATGCAGTGCAGGTAGCAGAGATCTTAGTGCTTTTAAGACTCCTTCACACTTTCCAGTTTATAAAAATAATGTGATCATACATTCCAGCAAATATACAGTTCCTTCCAGTAGAAAACCTTGATGAATAAATAAAATTTCTGTTTTTAACTTCCTCTATTATAAAGCACATTAATGAAATAATTTCCTCTCTTTCTATCCTGCAAAGGCTTAATGCAGAAAATTTGTGGAAAAAAAAAGGTGTACTTTCACTAATTGAAATGTTTAAGAGAAAGTCCTATTACACTGCTCCAAATTTGTTCTGCAAGAAAAGTTTAGAATTGAAAAACCTCTGTGCTGTGTTTCATTAAGTAATTACAACATTCATTTAGTAAGTGCTGTTAGACAACTATTCAAAATAAAAAGAAATCTGAAAAAAAGAAGTTTATCTATGATAAAAGCAACCTCAAGAAATCATACCTTTTTTTTTAGTCAGAAGTAACGTAACTTAGTAAAGCCATTGACAGGATTACAGTGTTCAAAGGAGACCACATAAAAACAAATGTGCGTTTTCTTACCTTTTTTTCTAGAAACCAAATTCAAAGTTTCTGAAGAAGAGAATCTGGGATTCTGAAAGGAAAGAAAGAAACCATTCACTCAATGAAAAGAGGCTTACCCAGTTTAGTTTACTTCAGAAGAAACAAATATTTGCATGCATTAAGTTAATGGAAGCATTTTGTCTTGTTTCTCTTCTGAGTTAAACAAATCTAGCTGTTAAGACTCTTGCACACTTGGGAACATCTCACACGGCAGATCTCCATGTTGAAAAAGTAGCTTCAGAGATTTATAGGACAAAGAGATCACAGAACTTTAAAGTAACATTTGGGGGGAATCCATGGGTAGAGCGTGGTGAGATTTTTTTCTCTTCAGGTGGCAGTAGATGAACATCTGCGGGGAAGTCAATAGCAACAGAAAAGACATAGAAGTTTGCCTGACATAAATTAAAAGAGCAATTCTGATGGGGAAATATAGAATGAGCATATGTCTGCTCCACATGGATATTAAACTTTGGATGACATTTTCCTTAAAAAAGAAAAACATCTTTTAATATTTCCTCTTTTGCTGTGGACTATCTGCTACACTGTTTGGAATGTTTGCAAATCATCCTTCAGGCACCATTTAACCTATCTAAACGCAGAAAGATGAATCTGGAATGCTATCAAAGCACTTATTGAATAAAAAGAACCATTCTACTTCAGCAGCAACACAAGAGACCTGTATTTATTATTATTGTGAAGTGTTTAATTTAAACTGTTAATAGTTACCCATGTCTGGCCTAGAGCTATGCAGATCTGGGAAGAAAATTTTCCATAAACAAAACTCCCCCTATCTCCCTTCAGTTCTCTCTTATCTAAAGTCATAGAGAGGGGGAAAATAATTTTGGAAAATATGAAGATTACTTATGTGAAGTATCTTTTTCCCAGAATGAGCAGAAAGGGAAGGCATAAAGTTTCTATCATCTCACACTGAAAAGCCTACCAGCCTTAGGGTTACCTATATTCAAATGCCTGGAAAACAGGAATTCCTTAGCATGGAGTTTGAAGTCGAGCTAGAGGCTGTCTAGGAGCACACACAAAGTATTTCAGAAAAGGGTATCTTAAATGTGTGTGGTTTTCAGATGTTCAGATAAATGTGGTCAACTTTGCACAGAGGAATCCCAGCCTCAGCATGGAGTTTCACTCCATCTCTCAGATTAAGTGAATTTGCCATTATTCAAAAGTGCTTATATATATTTTATGAACAACTGACACTAATAAAATATATGTATCATTCATAATGAATAAGTTTATTTCAACAAGCAAATAACTATTCCTATATATAAAGTTTAAAAAAAAAATAAATTTTTGGGAAAAAACAAATTTTTTTTTTAAATCCTGCTTTCAAAAGAAAACATTTCCAGAAATTTTAGGGGTTTAGACTTGAAATTTAATTAGTTAGAAATATTGGAAAATGCCACCGTAATATATATATACCATAGTAAATAAATTTTGAATTAAATATTATAGCATCCAGACATGGTGTACTCTTCCATAATTAAACTAGCATACATAGAGTTTAAACAGACGGCAAAAGTTCAAGGTCTTTGCCTAAAGTATTTATATTTTCCACTGAAAGTAACTGTTGTCCAAGGTTGTCTTTTTTTTGGCACAGAAATTTCAAATTATTCCTAGCCCAGTAAGAGAAAGAAGAAACTCCATTTTAAAGAGAGTGAAAATGAATTTAACTGCCTAACCATTCTTTGTCTAGTAAAGGGATAAAATATATCTACTAAGAGATGTTAATAAACTAAAAGAAAGCAAATATAGTAGAATAAATATATAATTTCTTTGCAACAGTTCTAGAAAAGGAGACCATTTTTAGCCATAAATTGCTCAGAATGTAACACTTGGAAAGTGGACAATAAAAATTACACTGAATAGCACCTTCCCAGAGCTGAAAAAGTTTATTTCCACAATAATGTCTTAGGAATTAAGCAATACTTCCTGGACGAGAACCGGTGACTTTGTTTTCCTTTTAGGCCTGTCTTGGTTTGGTTAACAATAGATTTTTAAAAGGCAAAAACACACTTAGTTATTTCTCTTCCTTTTCACAGTTTGACTGGATGGAAACCTAGCTCACCAAAGAGTCTACACAAGCCTTTGCTGTTAATGTACAGACAAAATCCTGTTTCACATATCAAAGTGGATTCTGTTGGACTGTCTGCAACCTTGGGAATTCCTACCTCATGACAGCCATAACTAATCATGAATTTTTTTCTTCTGTAGCCAAGTACTTTTGAATTACCAAACTAAATCAAATTATATTTAAGTCAAACTGTTCCAGATCCAGTGGCAACATAAGATCAATGGATTTCTTCACCTTTATGTGACTTTGATTTTTAATCAGTCCAAGTGACCATGCTGCAATGAAATAGCTGTGGTTTATGGGACTAGAACTGAGTCAAGAAGAGATAAAAATAGACTTAATATAATTTAACAGTCCCTTAAAATTGTGCCCCTTATTAAAAAGAAAAAAAAATCTAACAGCAGCAATAACAAAGCCACTTGATTATGTAAGGTGTCATGTTAAAATACTGTAACTATTCTTTTCCAAATAAATAAGTATCCAAAAACCTCTTTGTCCATCTACAGTTCACCCCTGCTCCCAACTACAGGTTGTCCAGATCCAGAAAAATGAATGAGGATGTAGAATGGGGCAGAAGAACACGGCAAATTTAGTTCTTACGCTTGGTTCTTAACACTCGTTTAGATTTTACTGTGAGTTAATTAAAAACCTGTAAAAGCTGATGAGCTGAAAACTTGGATTAAATTTAAGACTGCCTTTTGAAAATAATGAAGTAATGAAACAAATAATGCAGGTTAAAGTTAATTCCATTTCTTTGTTACCCAGAAAAGGTTAGATAACAAAGTAGTAAGACGATAAAACAGTGAACGTAACACAGCTTAAATGCATCATCCTCATACTTCCAGTAGATGGCAGGTATAGCACTTCAAACTTTTAAAAACTCAACAAAACTCTTAATTTTTGGAAAGAATATGACACCATTATCTGGGAAATAAGATGCTATCATCTGGGATTTTTTTGCTTATAATACAACAGTCTTTCCATATACATGTATTTTTACATTTAATATCCTTATGGAAGATACACCATCAAGAATAGGAATGTTTAGTACAAACATATTAAATAATGCATATACCACAAACATATTAAATACTTTCAGTAAAGCAAATTATAAAGTGATAAAAATAGAAAGAACACAGTGAACAACACTCACAGAGACAGGAATGCTCAGAATAATACTCACAATAAAATAAAAGCCACAACTGGCAATCTTAAAATAGGAATTTGAAACACCCCGCCAAGTTTGTATTTATTTCTCATTTTCAGAGATCTGCCTCTTTTTAAGGCAATGAATATATTTTTTTCCATAAAGGAACTTTAAATTTTCTGCTACGTGCCACTGAAAATTTAAGAACCCTGAAATGACAGTGAAGCACTTACTAACCCAGAGATTTCAGCAGTCAGGCTGTCAGCTAAACAAAGATCAACATACACAAGAAATGATGACTTCCTTTTTTTTTTTTTTTCCTTTTATGTAGCAAGACTGAGTAATAAAATCCAACTTGCAGCAGAAGAGTCCACCCTCTCTCAGGGCACAGGATAGCTAACATGTAGTTACAGTAGAGGACAAAACCTTTCATTTTCTTTCCACTGTTCAGTGTGCGACTCCGTGCCTTGTTCGTGGCACACCGCCACAGCTTGAGATTACCCTCAGGCCTGCCTTACTCCTTTCTGTAAGTGCTTTTTTGTGTGCTCATCGGGCTGTCACATCAGGCTGTGTGCTCATCAGGCTCATGGTGTCACAAATAGCACTTTGTCTTGACCAAGGTTTGGCGAGCTGACTTTCTGATATCGTCTCTCTTTTAGAAAGGGGAAAATGGACATTCCTTAGGTTAAGGTCAAACACGTTGGCAAACGTTCGTTGAATTGTCTGACTTTGGTGGTGGTGGTGGTGCATGTTAAGTGTTTTAGCATTAAAAATTAAAAAATGCTAAAACCATTTATTTTTTTTAAATTTTCATTTCAGTCACGAGTGCAACTTGGATGCTAGGAATGACAATTGCACACCTGACAATTTCTGAGATCGATGGTTTAAAGGAAAAGACTAACATCCCACACAAACTGCCATTAACATCACTGTATAAATACAGTTTCCAGGCAGGTTTCTCCATCTTCATCATGAAACCACATCACGCTTGCTTTCTATTCCATGTCTTAGTCCAATTTCTGCAGAAAACCTACTTTGTACCTACTTTGCAAAGTAGCACCTACTTTGTGGTTGGTGTCCTTAGACACCTGCTGTTCGGTCAGACAGCTTTGAAAGAGTGGGTGGAGTCAGCCCACAAACATGCTCACTGTTCTTGGTTTCTCTGCTCAAACTCACTATATGAATATTAATTATTCAGCTTATTTCCTGACTTGCAGCTCACATCCCCCAACCACCTCTCATTAAATTCCAGGTGGTTTACCTTTGTTCTTAGCTAACGCTTCTGTCCTCTAACCTATTCAATACTGGTATTCATTGCTTTTCCTTTTTGTTTTCTTTCCATCCAGCCTTCGCCCTGGCTTCTCATGTCCACATATTTGCCAGACTGTTTCACCTTGTCCTCCACATTCCAAGTCAGGTAAAATCTTCTTCTGTAGTTGCTGTCCCTCGTCCAACCTTCTCTGAAGACAGTACCCTGGTAACTTGTTTCAGTCTTCCTACGTAATCAGTTTTGAGTTTGGTTTAACAGCAATTCATTGCCCACCTTCAGTGTTTCACAGTTTAGACACCCAACTCCCTCCTTCTGCCTTCATTATTTCTCCTAGACTCAGGTGTTATGAGTCACTTCATCCCAGTTCTAATACACCAGCTTTGAACGAGATGCTTTCCTTTCCTCTATTGTCTGGAAATCACAAAACAAAGTATTATGCCATATCATTATGATAGCAGCCTTCCAGGATCTGAAGGGAGCTCCAGGAGAGCTGGGGAGGGACTCTTTGTCAGGAAGTCTAGTGACAGGACGAGGGGGAATGGTTTTAAATTGGAAGAGGGGAGATTTAGATGAGATATTAGGAAGAAGTTCTTTCCTGTGAGGGTGGTGAGGCACTGGAACAGGTTGCCCAGGGAAGTTGTTGATGCCCCATCCCTGGAAGTGTTTAAGGCCAGGTTGGATGGGGCTTGGAGCAACCTGCTCTAGGGAGAGGTGTCCCTGCCCATGGCAGGGGGGTTGGAACTTGATGATCTCTAAGGTCCCTTCCAACTCTGACCATTCTGTGATTCTGTGATTCTAAAAACAATAACAGATCATCACAACCACTTCAATATTTGTTATGCTCTTCAGTCCAGTGCCTAATATTGACTTTCTCCCGGAAGGGAGACGCTTGTGAAGCTTGGTTTTGTCACGTACTCTAAAGTTTGTGTGCCCAGTCCCCACTGTGAAGATGGCAGAAGTCCAACCTTGTCAGTAATAAGGGGCCTGAGAGATGCAACTGATGATGGGATCAACACTGAACATTATGAAGCATCTATTGAGCATGTACAAACTCAAGTTTCCTAAAGGCCTGTTACCTGAACAAATTTTTGTGTTTTGAGGAAATGGGAAGACTTCCATATGAATAGAAAAGTTGTCAAATCTCCTTTGCTGCTTGCAAGTATGTGAATTGCAGCATTTTTCAAGGAAAAGAGCAAGAAAGGTGTTTACACGCTAATTTATTTCCCTCAGCTTCATTCTTAAAAAACCACGCAATTAGTTTTGGCTGAATTAAAAAATAAAACAAAATAAATTCTCCTCCAGGTGCCAAATACGAAAGACTTCAATGAAATGAGTAAATTAAATTGTCTGCAACAGATAAAAGTAACCTTAATAAAAAGTAGGAAACTTTAATGACAGCTGATGATACCAGCTCTACATTCAACGTGCGTTCATTCAAAGCAGACTGTGGTAGCAACAGCCTTACATAGAAAAAGCCCTTCTCGTAACTTTCCCAGTGTTTCATCTGCACTCCGCCTGTTTCCCACTTTGGTCATTGCACTGAGGTCATAGTTTGGATCACGAGTGTTGGTTTGGTTTGAGTAGAAAAGGAATTTCCAGTGAAGCCAGCTGTGTCTTTAATGCAATCTTATTTATTTATCAAAAAAGTACAAAAATCTCCTTTTTGTACACAGAAGGAATAAAAGAGGAGACATCTTTCTGATTCAGCAATCAGAACAAAAAGCTGTTCCCAGCTTTTAAGGATCGGGCTCCTGGCATTTCTTTGGAATTCTCTAGCACTTCATTCTTTGTGGTCCTTTTCGCTGCTCCCTTCTCACACACATAGACATAACACACAACACAATCCCTTCATTCATCCACCTTCAGATACATTTTTAAGAACACATCGAGAGGTTTTCTCTAATTATACTAAGAAACAGACACTAGTTATAGACGAGCCTGAACTGCCTGAGTCTTCAGTCAGTAGCACTTTAAAAGAAAATGCATTACTAAAGTAACTAAAAATTCCCTAAAACCAGCTTTTTAAAAGTGGAACTTCTTTACATTAAAAAATTTGAGTTTCTACAAATCATTAAAAAGTCTAGCTAATCATTTTTCATTTAAAAGGCTTACAGCATATACATGGTACATCCATAGATGCTATGCAAGATAACAAAATGACACCATACAAAGGTGAAAAGGACAATTATCTTTTTTGGATAATGAAGATGCTTAATATGAATGAAAAAACATGATTTTTCATTAGAACTGAGGGGCACTATTAACCTCAGCTATTATTATATTTTTAGTCACTCCTTTTCGTGTGGGAAAAACAATCTTTCCCTGATAATATAGAAAAAAAAGTAAACAATAAAAGAACTAAAGACTTCTGGAACAGACTAAAATAAACAACGTTCACTATTTAATAATATTGCAAGACTTTGTCAGCCTGATTCAGTCCAGAGTCTTGAATCTATTCCCTGTGAACATATTACTGTTAAAAAAAGACAAGGAAGAGAGAATGGAGTTTTAACATGGCACTCTGTAGTCACTTTATTTCACAAGTGTTGAAGGCTAGTTGAGAAAGTGGAAAATTTTTGAAGATCCTGTCACATGCTCCAATTATGTCAAACAGATCTAGAACTAAGCTTCAAATGTGTATCTAGGGATAACATGGTACAACAATCACTTTTTTTACAATTCTCTTGCAGCGCGGTAGCAGTGAGTGCATCCTGAATGCTCTTCCTTTGTTTGCCACAATCAGCTGTGGAGTATCCCTGAGGAATTAATTTCCATCACAGGTTTTTATTCTTTTTCACATCACCACCCAGCACGACCACAACACAGCAAATTGCAGGAGGGTTTTCCTAGAATGCAAGTCTTCAATACTCCACTGGTATATAAAGAAGCAATCGCCCAAAAGAGAGGGCTGAGGGGAGACCTTATTAATGCTTGTAAGTATTTGAAAGGTGGGCTAAAGATGATGGAGCCAGGCTCTTCTCAGTGGTTCCCAGTGCCAGGACGAGGGGCAATGGGCACAAGCTGGGACACAGGAATATGAGGAAAAACTTCTTTCTGGTGAGGGTGACAAAACACGGGAACAGGCTGCCCAGGGAGGGTGTGGAGTCCCCTTCTCAGGAGACCTTCAGGACCTGCCTGGATGCAGCCCTGAGGGATGTGCTCTGGGCAATCCTGCTTTAGCAGGGGAGTTGGACTAGGTGGTCTCTAGAGGTCCCTTCCAACTCCGACAATTCTCTGATTCCATGACAGTAATACATGACACAATGCAAAAGAGATGAACAGAGACATCTGAGTTCAAATTAATTAGTGGAATACCCTGCATGCTTCAAATTAAATGTAGATATCCCGCCATGTGGAATTATCAGTAAATATTACCAAATTAAATTATTTAAATATTGTCCTAGTAATACAAATTTCCTGAAAACTGAAAAAAATCCCAACCCAAATCCAAACAGCAGCAAAACCCCCAAAAGCAGATCCAAAAGGCAAACCCAATAGGCCCCTCAAATGATGGTTGCCAGTATTTTGAGTAATTTCACTGGGGAGCTGCACAGGCCGTTGTACTGCCGCCTTTCCCCTGGCATCTTTGGTTCATTCTTTTGTCACCTGCTCTGTCAGCAGAGGAATTTTTTTTTTTTCCCTCCAGACAATGTCTGCTTTAACTGAAATGCTCCAAGCTGCCATACACGTAGTGGAAACAAGGCCTGGGCTAATCAGTTTTCTTCCTTGCTCAGTGACAAACGCAGCAGAGCGTCACCACCTCTGGAGGCTCTGCCCAGCCAGAGCTCGAAAGCAGCCCAGGGCTCCTTGTTTACTTGTAGATGTCAAAAGCAAGTTTCCTGTTCTCTAGAGGCTTAGGCCAAAAATGTAATCACCAACACATGCGTGGATGTGGGAGCCATTAGTCTTAGGAAATTAAGTCATTGAACTATGAGGAAAAAAAAAAGTTTGAAGTAATGTTTACTGGAATTTTCAAAGTCATTATTTGAAATACAGCAGCTAGGTTTCTCTGAAATTGAGAGTGCGGCCGGACTAACAAGACCATTTTGAAAACACTATCAAAATGTTTTAGAAGCATGAATGCTGGCACAAATTCCCTGAATAGTGATAGCAGAATATAGGACTGGAGAACGTTTACTTCAGTGTCCCTGTGGAGACAATGGAGAGAAACAAGCAGCTCTCTGCAGAGGGTAAGTCAGTTCATAAAACACGCAGAGGTGTGGATCACTCACCATTGACTATCCAAGGAACTTAAAATTTGTAGGAGGCTCTGCTGAGTGCTTTGAGAAACATGGGGTTCATTTGAACTAACGAACAAGAGGATCTTTAGTTTCATGAGATTCCAAAAGTTCTGGGGACAGGATATAAAGTCGTTCAGGATTAGTGTGGACCAGATACAGATTCTGGGTGACTTTTCAATTGCACCAGAACAGAGAAGGAACACTGATGCAAAAAATTAAAGACAAACTAGTTTAATGTGCACAGATATCTAGGATCTTATTAATCCAACTGTTCTTGAAGTCAGTGTCAATCTTTTTCAGAATAGAGACAATTTTAAAATGGAGCAAAGAAAAATAATTATATTCTTGATAACAAAGACTGGGATTTTAAATGCAAACATCCAATGAGAACAAATATTCTCAGTCTTCTTGTAAGGTTTCAGTCTTTTCTTCATCTGAAAGGAAGGTAAGAGTGAGGAAAGAAGTGTACATTAGAGGCGACGATGTTACAGTCATCAAAGATGATCCTGGCCACGCATTTATTCCTGTGAGAGCAGAAAGCCTACTTGCCTTAATCATCACATCACTGCAGATCCACTACTGTTGTAGTGGCTTAACTCCCCCTTCAGTACTGAGTAAAACTACATTGCCTGGGGAGGTGATGCTGGTAAGAAAGCCTGGTGCAGAAGGAAGGGACAATAATAGTTTCAATTTTGAATGAATTGCTTGTAAACTAAAGCAAATGAAACTATTGATCTTCTTCCATTACAGGCCAGTAAGTTGTCTGTAGGTCATAGTACTCTGACATGGATCTTGAATCTGCAGGTTTTGCACATAAACTAACCTATTTAATTTGTCTTCACCTCATCATGGCTAATTTAATTCCCAATTTTTCCAATATAGTGATAGCCAGCTGCCATGCTTTGTCTTACATCAAGGTAATTTTTGGAGTGAAGCATGCTGACAAATTCTCCGGTGTCTAATATAGAGTCTCAGGTGCCAGAGACGGGTGTGACAGTTGGATATTTCTCATGCAAATATTTGTCAGTCCATATGTTTCAATGCTGAATTCTTTATTATGTTTCAGAACTGGGCCAGGTCACAATTCCTATCTTCTCTTTTGGTCAGGTTGTAGTCAGAAAGAATTAACAAAGGACTCTTTTATTAAGAATTGCATGTAATAACGAGTGGAGTGTTGCAGAAGTGATGACTGATTTGCCTTCATTATCATGTGTTCCTTTTCCTAATCACCATTTTCCCCAAGGCAGACATATACAAGTATTATGAAGATTTTTGAAGCAAAGCAAGTTGTGTATCAAACTTTAATCAGGAAATGTGGTGGATCTTCCTTTTGTTCTGTATCTCTGATGTTTAATTCACTGCAAATTGAGCCGTGAATTTAAAGGAGGACAAATGGCCAGACAAATGCTACCCTGAGTAGGCTGTTCTTTGCACTATGTATATTTGAATTAGACAAAAAAAAAAAAAAAAAGGTTAACTGTATCCAGAAAGAATGTTTTAGAAGTTTTTTAATATCAAAAGTGAAACTGTACAATGTTCACAAATACCAGAAACTTATTAGAGCAGAGTCATGCTGGTTTAAAAGCTGCTGTTTTCAAATCCAGAGTACATATAAGATCTCCAAAGAATTATCAAATTCTTCCACCCCTTTTATTTTTTTTCCCTTTTGCAGAAGGCTTTCTGTCAGTGGAAAAGTCTTTAAACAGATTACAGTTAACTCAAATCCATTCTTCAGCCAAGATGACCTAAGGATTCTTTTTAAACTACTTTTAAAACTTCTATTTATCATGAACAGACACTGAAATTTGCTGTCCAAACTTACTGTTTAAGTGTGATACCTAAGATAAACCCTAATTGGATGAATTTATTGCAATTTCTATTACATGCACATTTTAGTGTGATTGTTGAAGTTTACTGATTTTCTGTGAGTGTATTCAACAATAAAAATACATACTACTGTGGAACAAGAACAGAACATGCGTGCATGTGAATGAAAACTTGCTTATTTAAAGTCTTAAATATATTTAAGAAATATTTTTGAAATGACTATCAAATATTTATGTAGAGCTTTCAAAGTTTTAATAAAATGAACCTAGTATTAAAAACAGAGTCACTGAATACAAAAAGAAAATCTAATCCTATAGACCCAGCAAATAAATTGAAAATACATTTTCAAAATGTTCATGATACTCTGTCTGCAAAGAGCAATCTGTGGAATAATGCTCATGAACGTCACGGGATTCTTACACTTCCAAATAGTGTTATTGTATTCCTGAAAGGAATAAGGGAAGCAGGCTCAGACCTTTGCCATGAAACTCTTCAGTTACAACAGCTGGACTTCATCCCAGGCAGAGTAAACTTTTGACAAAGAGTTCTGGCGGAAATGTTGAACATCTATCTTGGTGAACAGTATACGGGATAAACGGTCCAAGTGATCCTATTTCAAGAAGCACTTTGTGAGTGTTAACTAGAGAATTCAGAGCTTAATCCAGCTTCTTACCATATATTCAACATAAAGATTTAATTTAATCTAGTGTTATAGATGAAAATTTAAATATGCCAGACTCAGGAAATCCAAAATGCAGGTTCTCACAGCCACTGGCTTTGAGTCCCTTTGCAGAGATGTAAAAGTTTATTAGAACAATGCTGGGAGTATGTGCTGCTGTGGCTATGATGCAGTTAAGTGACAGATGATGTGAAAAACATAAAATTCAATTTCCCAACTTCTGCACACTGTTCACATCCTCTTCAGTTAACATAAATATTTGTAATGAATATAATATTTGGCATTCTCCACTGAATTGTTTTGGCTTTTGGAAATACAGATGATTTTTCACTGGAAAGCACATACGTAATCTACCAACTACTGACTCAGTTTAATGAAGTGCTGTATTTTAAATGTACTTCAAATCTTTACATTAATAGCTGATATTTTCAGTTTATGGTTTGTATGTTTTGTCCATTGCAAAATGTCTAAAAAAGTAACCTACTTGAAACTTTAACTGAAACCCTCGGGGGAGGGCTATTCTCTGATCATTTGCTCCTCTCTTTTCCTTCCACGGGAAAAAGGTCTCCAGCATAGCTTTGGACAGGTATAATTTGTATTTGCTTCCTTTGAGATACTGTGTTGCTGGCTGAAGACTCACATTACGTGTAAAACTTTACTGAATGCATTTGACCATTCTGGTGAACACAGAGAAGGAAGCTTATGATGAGGAACAGCTGCAAGGGTCTACAAAACATAAAGATCAATCACCATAATATTAAAGATGCGAGTCACTGGAGTGCTGATAAATATAATTAACTATTTCCTAGACCACATCACCTGAGATTAGGTCAAAGTAACACAGACCGGCTGTTCTATGATCCCCTGACCCCGACTGTCATTGCTGCAATTAATATGGACCAGCGAAACAGGACCACCTAGGATCTTAATGAGTCAAGCTGTAAATGAATGCCTGCTCTTTGCTACATCTAGGAGGACTTTCACATCTCAATGTATTAAAGAAAGATGATATAGAGTTATCTAAAACTATTATTTCATTATTTTCCTTCAAATAAATCAGATTGATGAAAAAAACCCAACCTTTTAAGACATTTATCTAGACATTTATAAAGAGCTTTCCGCAATGCTGGGTGCTCAAGTCTGAACTAAAGAAGCAGTGGAGGGTTTGCACCAACACACACGCATGCACAGTCTTCACCTCAGAGGAGAGCACGTTCCATCTTTCCAGGCAGGAGGCAGGTGTGGAGCAAGTGGTCATGGAGCTGATTTGATATTGGTGACACCTGGATTCAATTCCCCACTCCTCACAAAACAATGTGGTCCGTATGGGACATTGTCTCAGCTGTAAAGCAGAGTGCACTGGTATGAAATTAAGCTTTAAATCAATAAAATAAATAATCTAAACATATAATATACATAAAATATATTAAATAGATATTAAAATATATATTCAAACATATAACTATATTAAATTAATTTTATAAAAGTCCTGCAGCTGGCGAACTGCAAAGTATAAAGCTTAGGCCTACACTAGTTTAAAACAAGACTATCTACTTTTACAAAGTATCATGAATTACAAATGTGCTCCATTCCATAACTCAATGTAGGAATAATAGTTCTGCACCACTTTGCAAAGCTGCTGTCAAAATTTACTTCAAAACAGTGAGGTACTGAGATAGCATGGGATGGACACTTCAAAAAAAAAAATCTAATACATTTCTACTGTAATACCTGCGAGGCGGCCATCAGAGGTTCACTGATTTTTGTCCTTAGCAAAGATCTGTCTTCAAATTAGGTCAGAAACACATGAAGAAAGAGGATATTTTTTCTTACTTTTAGAAATATTAAAAATGCCTCTTTAACCTCACTGATAACTACATGAAAATAACGCGGTGGCAAAGGGACAAACAGTATTTAAAAAAATATATTGCCCATAGCTTAAGTCACAAAGAGATGTTATCTGCCCACATCACAGAGGAGCTTGAATACCCATATTCAGATTGTCCCATTCACAGTCCTTCTGAAAGCAAGAAGCAAGTCCTTCTGAAATCCTTTTCCAGCTGTACAATTCAAATTAATTCAGCAGTTGCTGAATTCAACCAAAATAGGAAGTGGTTTTTCTGTAGAAGTTTTGGAGCAGCTTCCTGAAGCTGTATGGTGTGTTGCTTTCATAATGCATGAAAACTAACCTTGACATCACAAAGGTTATTGAAGACTCTCACTAGTCAGGAAAAAGCTGAATCCTTCTTTGTGCTGTTTGCTGCAAAGCAGGCTACAGTTTCCTCATTGAAAAAAACCACCTTTAACTACTAAAAAATACTTTGTTGTGTCTGTGCAGCTGGCTCCTATGCACCACAACATCATTTACCTGCAGGTGCAGTAACCCATCTTCATGGTTTTGGTTTCAGGAATATGTATTTATAGATACACACTTGTTGATTCAGGGGCATTATCAGTTTTTAACTGTTTGGGGGTTTTTTGTGTTTGGTTTTTGTTGTTTGTTTTTTTTTTTCATTTTAGGTGACTACAATTGTTTTTAAACAAAAGTTACTCAGAATCAGGCTAAAAATTGAAATTTGAGACCCTAAGGTGAACTATTTAGCAGCCTTTTCTTCATCTCTAATGTCTCATCACACAGCTGTGCTGAAACTATCAAGGTACAGTGACACTGCTAGTACCCTGAAGACTAGATTTTCTGATTGTCCACAGACATGCACAAACCAAGTTCCAGCTTCTACAACCTACAGAAAGGAAACTGCCTGCCTCAGGGGGATACCTACTAAGTGAAGGAGTAGAGCAGCCTGTATCAGGAACTAAAGTTTTTTTTGTTTTTCCTGTACATACATGTCCCGGTGCCCTGCGGAACATCTCTAAGGAAGGCCTCTCCTTTGCCTTACTGGCTGAGCCTCCAGGTTACGGTTGAAGTTGCTCCAGTAACTGTTGTACAGAGAATGACATACAGCAAATTTCCCCTTGAGGATAAACACCATACTCAAAATGGTACTTTTGACTTCATTCATTCTGGGCAGAAGGAACAGATTCCACATGTTTATATTTAAGGTCAAGTACCCATCTCGAAACCAAATAGGCACACAGGGGTCAGTCCAGGCAGCAGCATCTCTGTAGCTCAGAACATATTCTGTGTCATAGCAATGGCCAGTCTGACTCTGCTTTTCTGTTTCTGTGGTGCAGAGCTGCAGATAAGATGGTCCTATCACCCATGCGAAAATGGTAGTGATACTGGGAAAAAACGAAGGAAAGGAATGTAGGGGATTGAAGGCAGTGCACAGCTGGGGTGGTGAGTGTTGAACAGCAGAGGTCTGAGGGACAGGATGACAGCAGGTACATGGCTGTGCACGGCTCTTGTCATCAATGTAGGCTGCAGCCAGCCAATGTCATCTCAGGATCTGATGACACTAATTGCTATTCCAGAACTACCTCTGTCTGGAAAAGGTATAGCATCTTAAAATACTTCTTGAAACACAGTTCGTTCTTGCTTTAGTTGACAACTAAAAAGCACCTCACAGAATTATAAATTCAGATCAACTTCTTTGTCTCAGTTAAAAATGGCATGGAAAATTCTCTGGGCTCTACAGGCTCCTTTTTTTGCTTCCCTCTCCAGGAGATGCGATCCTCAAAGCATTTTCAAATCTACAGTTGGATCTTTGTGCTCACAAAGAATCCAGTGATGGTCTTTGTTAGTCTTGCTACCCATGCAAAATCAATTAGAAGACTGGGTTCTATACTTGGAATATAAGATTAATTTATTTTTTGTATTTAAAAGACAAAATAGGTTATATGTGGTGAGAAAGTTATTCACATCCAAGAGCCTGATATTTGCACAGAAGACCATATTAAGTTGTCCATTATTCTCTCCTAATTCTAGAGTTAGAAAATTCTTGATAACAAATTCTTGAGAAATGAGAAACCAGTTTGCCTTGCAGACCCCTAGAAGAGAGATTTCAGAGACAAATACACTATCACGTCTTCACTACATAGACCCAGAATGTTAGCCTGATACTTTCTTGTTGAACCTAATAATGTGTAATACAAATTGTACAACTTTTAGAAAATCATCCACTTGTGTTTGGAAGATATTCATGTGAATTTCTCCATTTTCTTTGAGAGACTCCAAAGGGAAAGATGAAAAAAATGTGCCTTATTTCTATAAGTTTGATTTCAACTTTCAGGTTTTTTTAAAATGTCATCTTTTTTTTTCCTTAAAAAAATCCTTTATTCTTGGTAATATTTAGTATTATCAATATATTCTTTGTTTATTTTTATATTCTCCTGTTCATCCACCTATATTTCTATCTAATTTCACCTTGTTATATTCACTTATATCCCTGAAATACATTATTCTATTCAAGTTATTTTTAAGACTCTCTTTGCATACTTCATTGTGTCAAGATCCATTAAATTTAAGCATAATCAAACACAGTTAATCTGTTTGAAATGTCTCCCTACTCTGTCCTATGATTTCCTTGTTTATATAGCCCAGGATGACAATGCTGCAATGTTCTGTAGGGCTTTATGTTGAGATGTTTGTCTACTTTGACAAGGAAAAGTTAATTTTTTTTCCACCTTTTTTAAGCCTAAATTTTGGTTTAAATGACAGGGCATTTTCTTTTATTACTTAAGGAAGTATTCAGCAATTAAGTCTTTTGTGTGTAGTTATTTTTCCTACCTTGAAGTAAGGCACACAAACAGTGGTTTTGTTTCCTGTGTGTATTTAGTTCTATACTACATAAATTTATGATGCAATTGGTGTAAGAGAGAACTTCCATTAAGTTATTTACAAGGCTTGTATGGAACAATTTTTAGTGTTCAAACAGTGTATGGTTACATGGTTTATCAGTCCTTTATTTGTTGCATATGAAAATGAAACGATGATTCTTAATTTGAATTCCAGACTGAAAAGCTATGATAAGATGAAGCTAAGATTGCAAAACACTGACTGTGAATGAAAAGAAAATATACTTCTGATTATCTTAAAACCCAGCTTGCTGAATTGTTAAGGTTAAATTTTTAAATCCGAGCATCCTCAAGTAAGACACTGATGCACAATTGTAGTCCTCCTTGCAATAAGTTCCTTTCCTGCGAATCTTCCATCTTTCCATTTTTGCCTTCCTCCCACCTGCAGGTTCCTTGGAATCCCCTGCACCATTCCATTCCTTCATCCTCTCATGTGTAAAATGCTAGGTTCCCCCACAATGTTATTCTCAGCTCTGGCTTTTCAGTTTCATGCAGTGAAACCAAAGTAATCAACTTCAATAAACATTAGAAGATCAATGACAATTTAGGTAAGAAATCTATTGATTCCCTGTTCCTATGGGCAATCCCTCTTAACTCATTAAATCATTACAAGTAAGGAACCTCGCACAAAACAATAGAGGAGCCCTGTTTATTGATTGTCTTGTATCTATTGTCTCAATAATCCTATCTAAGTATTACCTGGGTCCATATGTGGTCTCAGTATTCATGCAGCAGTCATTAAATAATTCAGATTAACCACCATTTAATTTACTTATATTACATTTTACACCAAATTTTGTGGATAAAAATATCAAACCACATAGAAGTATGGTAAAACTAGTTGTAGGGAGACTATTCATATGTATCCGATTCTGCATGGCCAGTAGTCTCACTCCCAGGACCTGGGGTATTGTTTGAACTGCCAAAGAATTTCAGTCATAATGACATGGAGGCCTGGACAGCAGCCCCCAAAATATTAGTATGAAATAGCAATGTAACAAGTTCACGATGTGCAAAAGAACAAAGTAAATCGGTTTTGCTTGTATATATTAATGTTAACAGTACTTCAAGAACTTTGCCATAATAATAAACAAATCTAACTGAAATACAGTATAATTGATTTTCAATAGCATTCCTATTTTACTAACTGAATTATCAATCTAGTTTCAAGAAGATTACCAAAATGTAGCTGCTTGATCAAAATTATCCCCAGCTAAACAGTGAAAATCATGCAATCATTTCTGAAAAGGAATCACCTCTTACATACTATTACAAAGTCTGACTCTCAGACCTAGAAACTCCAGAATTCTGTGGAACTGTATGACAGTGACATTCAGGAGACTGACTGTTCAGTGAAACTATGTCATTGATAGCTTAGTGAAGCTATGTAAGTGATTAAAAAAGTTTCCTTCACACAGAATACACTAGTCAGAAATAATCTAGGAAGTACCGTTTTGGGATTTCTGAATAAAACCAGTGCTGTGTCTTCTTCTAAGGTGCAATTACTACCTCACTTCCAGTATCCTCAGAATGGGAAGCACAACCCTCAGACAACAGTTTTAAGTGGCAATGACCACCTTGCTCCAGAAGTATAATTCTCCTTAAGAACCCAAGAGCTAGTGAGGACAATTTGCACAAATATGCACAAACAATGCCAAGACACTCATGCTTATCTGAATCCATCAGTTATTCTATCATCAAGCCATAACAAACATCCTGAAAGCATACTTTGGGATAAATGGAGCCTGTCCTATCCCAGAATTTTTCAAGTATAGTGAGGTCAGTTTGGAGCATAAAGAAAAAAAAAAATAACCCAAAAACCTCTCCCGTCCCAGGCCAGCACACTTTTTGTTCAAAGAAAAGAAACAGCATGCAGACACTTGACATGAGACAGCTTTATCCTGCAATCTTTCAGAGCTGATTTTAATGTTAATCTACTTTGCATGTTCATGGTCAGTTTTCCCAGAGATAGGCTTACATAGGCAGAAAAAAGTTTTCCCAGTCTAAATCAGATTTTAAGTTAAATTCACAAGATGCTTAAAAAAATAATTAAAAAAAAATTACTTTTGGTGATCCACTTGAAAAAATGCTACATTGAGATGTCTCAGATTTCTAAACGAGTCTTGAATTTTCAAGTTTAATGTTTTAAAGTGCTCTGTCCTAATTATCTAAAACATTTAGCAGAAAGTCATGGAAGATAATACTGAAAAACTTTCCTTTTAGAAATGCTGAAGCAATTGCAACAATTGGAAACATCAGAAAAAAACTCCACCAAACCCAAACCAACAAACAAAACAATTTGGGAGATTTACTGACAGTATTCACATCAACCATTTAGATCTTAAAATGTTATAATTTTCTCATGGAAATAAGTAGCTCGTCAGAAAATCCCTAACCAGTTCTACATCTAACACCTGCTTCCTCTCTCCAAATACATACCCAGCAGCTTATCTGCAAAACTATTCTGCCAGTATTTCAGATGTCAGCTCCATCTAACTTACCAGTTCAGCCCCTAACACAATACTGAGCCCAGATCCAGAGAGTCTGCATTTCCAACTCTGCTGCTCTTTTACTTTTCATCACAGTCTCTACATTTCTTATATTTCTTCCCAAATTTAATTGCAACCTATTTACCAGTCTGGTTGTTTCTTGCTTCCTTAGTTACTATTTTTTTTTTTTTTCCAGTGCTCTGCTTTTGAACTAAAGAACGTCCTCCACATCAGCGTCTGCTTCAGGAGAGAATTTACAGGAGCATGCAGCCCACTTTAAGCATCATTTCAGCATCTGAAAAGAGTAGAAAGAAAAGAACAGTTTCACTTTTGCAGACCTGCCTTTAAGAAAGCACGTTTTGCTGCTTAGTAAGAATGCAAACGCTTAGTAAGAATGCAAAGCCTGTATTCAACTGTAGAAACAGGAAAAGTTCACATATTCTTAACATCAAGAGATTTGGCTGAAAGTTCAGTGTTAAAATCTAGGTCTGTATAAAGAATATGTAAACCACATCTAGATCACTCCTTGTAAAATTTGAAGCTTTTGCTCAAGTTTGTTAGTTGCAACAGAAAATACATTATCTGCATCTTGCAGATCATCATAAAATGGAAAGGAACTCTGGAAATCTTGAACCACTGCCAACAAAAGATACATTGGGCAATGCTGTCATCCATAAAGGCTTTTTTGCTGTTAATAACAATTAAAAACTCCCCACCTAGTTAGGGGGCAAAAAAAGTTACAGAGTATTTAGAAGGTGTATCAAATAGTGTCTGATAAACTGAGGGGTTTATTTAAATATCTCACTGAAGTAATCACAAAATTATAAATATTTGCCTTTGAAGATCTGTAGACGAGTGAGATACTGGAAGATTCAGAGTAGGAAAAAAAAAAGTATTTAGGGTGTTAGTGATGTGTGAAAGTAGTCTAGAACATTACAAAAAATGTAAATACTGGAAGACAACAGTGAGATCAGTATCAGGCCAGCACTAATTTGTTGTAAAAAGACAAATCATGCCAAACTAATCGAATTTCCTCCTACTACAGAGCCTAGGCAAGAGGTGTGATGTGTTCTGACTGATGAGGATTTTCATAGTCTTGCTAATCATTCTTCTGAGCAAACACAGCAATTCAGGGCAGAAAAAATAGGGAAAATTTCAGTGAAGAAAATCCTATGAAGTGGAAAAAATACTAGGTGAGTTATAACACTCAAAGAATATGGGTGTGATAGAACGCCATGGGAGTCTTGCTTTATTCAATCATTTACTAATTACTTGAATAACGACTATATCTTTTAAACTTATGGATTATACAAAAAGAAGACAGACTGCAAATGTCATGGAAACACTTGGGATTCAAATTCAAATTATCTTGACAAATTGATGTAACAGTTTGGAAAAACAGGGGGGGTTTCTATATGGATACGTGCAATGTAGGATGCTTGTGCAGGAACAACCAACTGCAGATATACAGAAATAGGAACAAAATAATTATTTAGCAGGAAGAGAACTGGAGCTTATAATGGACTGTGCTCTGGACGCAAGTCAATATGCCAAGAGATTGGACTGTTTGAAAAAATGGCATTTGGAAGCTTGATCAAAGCAGTAAGACTATAGGTGTGTGTGTGCTTCAGGAATGTGTCAGATAAGGGAAACAGTGGTAGAACACCAAAAATGAGTATTGGCCAGATTCAGCAACAAAAACTCTCTTTGCCTACTTTAGCATTTAAACTGTTGTTGTCAGTTGAAGGTGTACATTTTCAAGGATGTAAAGCTGTTGCTGTCTTCATCAGTGGTTTGGAAAAGTCCCTCTTCCACAGGCTCCTGCTCTCCATGGAACAGCCTATGGAGTTCAGCAGAGGTGAACAAGTGGAAGTAACCAATGGGACAAAGTGTTTATGCCAGCTCACTTTCTTCCTGCAGAGATAATGCCTTCCTTCAGAGGTAGGAAAGATACACTTTTTTCAAGGGAGAAAGAAAAATGGCTGTCTTTACATCTGTGAATTTGTTTGTGCCATCACAGAGAAAATCTGCCAGTCTTTTTTGATGCCATTAAGAACACAACAAACAGCTAAAGGCAATTATCTTCCGCTCTGACCTTGGGAAACAAAGAAGTTACCACTAAGCTTGTGTGTGAACAAACTCTCAGACTAAATTTGAAAACATAAAAAAAATTAAAAAATTATCTGCTTATTCATTCTAAAGACTAATCATTTTCATGGTTAAAATTTGAGCTGTGTTTCTATTCTCCCTTTCTTCCAGCTTCTAGAGACTGCTTCTTCTTACTGTTTTAGCCTTATTCTTTTCTCCTTGCAAAGATACACTCTACTATTGAATATGCTGCCAAGCAACCTATTTTTCAAAATACTGACCCTAGAACTAGATATGATATTCCACTGCCTGCCTCACAAAACCAGAAATAATCTCATCATAATCATCTGTGTTCTACTCTCTACATAAACGTATTGGAACTAAATTTTAGGCCAGTAACTTTGACCTAAAAACTAACCCTATGTCAAAGAAACTGCCTTATAGAATATATCCATCGTTTAGGCATATCCTGCATTATTCTTTGCCAGGTGTTTGATTTTTCAATTAAAAACAGATGCACCATATAGTCTCTTGTGCTGAAGAGCAGAAAGATAAATGGATAACTGGCTGTTCAGATAGGACCAGTTGTATCACAGATAGAGAAAAGTAGAAAGCAATAAAAACTTCATGAAGGGGGTGTTTCTTATTCCCAGAATTCTGCTTATACATAGTAGGAAGCTGAAAGAAAAGAAGATAACTGTTTCAGTAAGGCATCCAAGCAGAGGGTCAAGTATGCAATCCATGAGAACACACAGAGAGGACTAGACACTCTTTGTGCTGTAGTAATACAGTGGTTAGAAGTAACACTACAGCAACTGTACCTTGGGGGCAGCTGGGAGAGGTTTTCCTAATGTGATGTTACAGTGACATCCTGGGCTGACTGGTCTCTTCCTGTACGTAGTCAGATGCATAAACTGTGCAGCCATGCATGGTAAACTCATTTCCCCCCCTGCAAGTTCATGTGGCAGTTCACACATTGTTCAGTTGAGCTGTACAGGTGCAGTAAAACCCAAACTTCCAGCACTTTTTCAAACTACGCATGTACAGATCGGCTCAAGCGGGTATGCACACTTTATCAGGTCACAGGGAAGAGAACAAGCTGCTGGGGACGGTCTTTTCCCCTTCCTGGCATCAGTGCAGTAACTCTCCCATCTGGAAGGGTCATGAAATAGATGACATTTCAGCCAGTGCAACAGGCCAGGGTGCAATCAGGTTCACATCATCTGACTTCACTGGATCCTTTTATAAATAGCATTTGTCTATGTCTGGATTACACAGCACTGGAAAAGTCCCACCTTCATCTATTCCGATAACAAAGGTGCATTCAACGTGGCCAACACACTAATGAAACAACGCAGGAACCTATAATATGTTAAAAATATGGTAATCTTTCTGTTTGAAGAAAAACTTGCACCTGTGTCTGCACGGAGGATGCAGATCTGTGGATGAGTCCCAGCCTATGAGCTCTGTCACCAGACTTCACATAGGCAAAACCCCCACGAATATATAATTCTCAGCATTGCTACTTCTTCTCTTTGCTTATTTTTAAAAGTTGCAAAAGAGCTGTAACGTAGTATATAGTAACTAAGGTCATACACAGTTGTCATTTTTCTGCTCTTCCCCTTGAAAGCGAATGTCATCACATAATGCATGTTGTGAACTGCTCGCTCACTTGACCCAATAACTAAATATGGCAGGAACAGGAGAGAGGGAGACAACTCATCACCTCTGTTGCCATCAGAGCCACATCTGCTTTTGGCACAGCACACTGTAAGAAGAGCTCAGAGCAGCTGATGACATTTATAACAAATCACTGCATTCAAGAACCACCTGAACAACAAAGCAAGGTTGCAGGATCTTCCAGTACACTTTTTTCAACAGGGGAGGAGCAGGAACAACAGTGCTCAGAAAAACCCCACCCCCAGCTCTGGCCTCGCATTTGCATTTGAACTTATGATAGCCACAGAGATGTCACCTGAACCTCATGTACCCTTCCTGCTACAGATTCACACCTGGACCTCACAGCTCTCCCATGCTGACTCCTGGATAGAGAAGCTGGCTGGGCCATGGGATCATGGGAAGCTCGCAGTAGTTGTAATTCCTCAGCAGGCTTTGACCTAGGAGTATAAAATGACATGCTCCAAAATATCCAAAATGTGTAGTGTATGGTGGGAAAGACCCTGTCACAAGAATAAATAGAAAAGCCAGGGTACGCTACCAGACTGAAACGGATCCATTCCTAAGGAAATACTGCAGGCAACTGATTGATTTTCAACAGCAAAGCCAAAGAAGATAGTTAAAGAGGATTAATACACCTCATGACAAGAAAGAAGATCTACTGAGTGGGACTAGTAATCATTTCATTCTAGCGTGCTGATACTTTTAGCAGATTCGGTAGTCTGCAGAAGGTGGAGATGAAAATGCAACAATTTCAAAAGAAAATTCATCGAAGAATACAGGCATTCAAAAATTGTATAGACAATAACGTGCTGTGTGTGTACACATCCCAGGTGGGAAACAAGCTGACAATAGTAAAATAGGCCCCAATAAGACAGCTGATCGAAATGAAACAACACTGCAGCTGTACGTTTAGTCATAAGAAAAAAAAAGGAGTTTGTAAAGAAACAGGTTGTAAGTTCAATCATACAGTTATAGCATTGCCATCCTTACAGCTGCCATATGACCAGCTTAAGAGCGTCTCGGCTCAGGCTTCCATTGCCTTCACAGACTTCCCAGTGGGATATTGGGCATGGACTTTTCAGCCTGCTCGCAGGAGGAGAGGCGGCTGGCACCTCACCCCGGGTTTGGGTGGCAGCGCGCTCCTCCTCAGGAGCAGCACCTGGCACTGGCGTGTGCGATGCCTGCGAGATGCCCCCGGCTCCTTCCCCGAAGCCGGGGCGGCCGCCGGAGGAGGCGGGCAGGGCGACGGCCGAGGCCAGGCCGCAGCTCCCGCTCCCGGGGCGCTTCTCAACGCCCAGCCGGGAAGAGGCCGCCGCGCTGCCCGCCAGCGGGGGAACGGCTCCCCTCAGGCTCTGCCTCCACCTGCGGCCCGGGCGGGCGCAGAGGAGCGATGGGGGCGGCTCTGAGGGGAGCAGCCAGAGGAGGGAGGCTCTCCCCTCCGCAGCATCGTAGTCCGCGGNGGGCTGCCACTGCCGGCGGCGGCGTCGCCTTCCACCTCCAGATCGGGCTGAGCCGGGAGCCGGTGCTGCTGCTGCAGGACTCCTCGGGGGACTTCAGCCTCGCACACGTCCGGGAAATGGCTTGCTCCCTCGTCGACCAGAAGGTACGGA
>VXBW01005228.1:562007-582333 GCA_013400375.1 Thinocorus orbignyianus | reverse complement strand
TAATTTTCACTTATTGCTTGGAAAATGGTAGTTTCAACAATGGGATTATAGGCAGATGCGGGGCTATTGTACAGAAAACCGTACTGTATTTTATAGAACACTTCTTCAGGCCTAAGAGTATTTATAATGAAAGGTCTGATTTCTGTTCTTGCAGTTTCATGTCCAGACACAATGACAATTTATGCTTTTTAAAAATTACACCAGAATGAATAGCTGAAGGAAAAAATCTGCAAGTATATGTTCCTCTAGAAAGTAAGTACTGAAGGCTTTCCTGCAGTTACTTGGGCTACGTAAGCTGGAGGAAAAAATGAAGGGCACCTAATGAAAAACAGCTATCAAAGTTATCTGTGTACATATATTTTTGTTTGGAATCCATATAATAACAAAAACATGGCCTAAAGTATATGCTAGGCATATTCTTTCACCTGAACAGCAATCAATATAAAAAAATATAAACCACTTCTATAGTTAATTGAATCTGTAAATTTGGATTCTTAAAGGTGTTTTTCACATATTTAAGTTAGTGTGACTTTTCAGAGAAATCTAGCCAAAAGATTAATGACATTACTCTCTGAAACATCTCGAATGAAGTAAAAATACTGCATAAATAAAGATGAGCAAATATATTGTGCTAATACATGATTACAGAAAGAAATTATCAATGACTTTCCCCTATTTTCCGAAATTTTCATTGCATAATTTTGCTTTATGCAGACTGCGGTATCTTTTGGGATATTTTGAAAGTGCATAACTTACCACTGATGTTATTTGTGCATTGTAAAAGCTACATTGATGTAGCCAGACTGGGAGCCATTTCCAGCTTCACGGGCAAGTGAGTGCTCCGGCTGCATTCTTGGAGGCCTGGGGATATGGGCTGTGCTCCGAGAGGTCCCTTGTGCACGTTGGAGCACACCTGCCCAACAAACTATCTATTGAGCATGATGTCTGTTACGCAGACTAATGCCACTCAATGAAACAGTGACTGATTCCGCTGAGACAAACTTGGGATATCTCATATTTTCATATGAGAGTCTTGTGATTGCTAGTTGAAGGCACTTGACAAATGAATTATATCTGCTGTTTCCCGAGGAAACAGGTGAGAAGTTAGATGCTAAAACAAATGTCTTGCAAGACAGTTAATTAATTGCTTAAACAACTAGTAGAATGTGGGAGAACAAAATTTTCAGGGGAGCTCTGGTTTGGTGTGTGAAATTGACCTTTTTTAGGCGAAGGAATAGTTTTGATTGTGCAAAATCTAACTAGGTATAATTGGCCTATATATTGAATAAATCAAGTATTTTGACAGAGTTGATGATGCACTCCCTGGTCCCCCAAGTCCCAATCCATGTACTAACTAAATAACTGCATACTTGCCAAGTAAATGAAGTGAAGGCCAAAACTGAGATCAAATCAAGGGACTTTTGTAAAGCTCTCAGCTGCTAAGAAGAATTTATTAGATTCTAAAGGTACCTGTTTCCATGTAAAATTTTCATCTGTGTAATTTGGCTTTGCCAGTCTGCTGTTGAGTACAGATTAAGATCTTTGTTAAGCCTATGTGAATAAGGTAACATAATTGTTGCTCTCCAAACATGAGCCTGCATCTATTTCTTTAACGATTCTTCTAGAGGTGGAGTGAGATGTCAAGAAATGTTTTTTAGAGAAGCTGTATCAGTTTTCCTACCATTATTCTTGTGCTTTTCAAAATTTATGTGTTCATTCACATTCAGCATGTAACCCCTTAATCCTCTTCTGAAGTGCTAGTTAACCAGTCGTTCTGCATGCTAACTTTTCTCAAATTGTTTCTCCAGTAACACGTTCCTGTAAAACTTCATCCTCTTTTCTTCAGGTCACCTCTCCTTTTTTTGGTGGTNTCCCCTCTCCGTTTTTTGGTTTTTTTTTTTTTTTTTTTTTTTTTAGAGATGTTTTTAAATTCTAATACCATTTCTTAATGCAGTTGGTGTCTGTTTCAGTTTCACATAGTGTGAAAACTTGTGAAGAATTTTTTTCTGACCCATCAACCAGAGAGTCAATGAAATCATTGTAGAGAACTGAACCAAGACCATGTTCCACTTTGGAACTTGTCATTCATGGTTTTCTTCAGCGTGTCCTTGCTTTCTGACAGTGTCAAGTGCTCTATTTGGGTCTTGTTACCCAATAAGTTTTGTCTCTGTTTTAAGACAGTTTCAGAGAAATAATTTCAAATTTGCTTCTGAGAAATGTCGTGTCAAACAGTATTTGAAGATGCGTTGAATTTAAAATACATACCTTCAACTGCTTCTCCTTTAACTCTGCAACTTAAATTATATCCTATCAGAGAAGTTAGACTTGGTTTGCCGTAATTTATTCTTAGCATATTTGGATTGTTTGCCATCTCACTCCTATCTGTCTTCCAGGTTCATATAAATAATATGATTATTAAAAGCCAGTAAGATGAAGATGAAAGTTTAGCTGATCAGCCTGTAATTTCCCAATTTTTCTTTTTTCTCCTGATTTTTATATCTAATGGTCTTTCTTTAAGTCATACCTTACCGCATTCATCCATGAGTTTTCAAATGCAATTGACAAGGGTATTAAAATTGCTTTGAATTGTTTTATAAAATGTTAGGTGAAGTTCTTTGAAGTTGTCCTTTTTTGAAAACATCTACTTTGCATTTGTACTCTGATTTCTTTTTCTTTAGCCAATGTTAGTCATCTTTGTTCTGCTGATGTTTATAATGAAGCTTGATGAAGAAAAACATTTAAAAATGTTTTGGGGATCTTTCTGATATCACCAATTTCTTCACAGAGTAGCAGATAAACTTTGGTTATATGTCTTAGGCTATACAACTGTAGTCAAATTATTACTTGCCATTGCTAATGCTTTTTACTAATGCAGTTTCTTGTGCCTTTTTTAATTATTTTTTCCCCCAGTCTGACCTTAACTGTTTTACAGTGTTGTTTTGTACTCAGCCTTCGTAATTATACTAAGTTTCCACTTTCTGAATGTCGTCTTTTTTATGTTTGAGGTCAGTCAAAACCACATGATTTGTTTAGTTCAGTCTCTTAATATACTTACTGTGTTTTCTTCAGCCCGTTTAATGGAACTGCAGGTTTTGGTTCCTCCTTAGGCTTTTCTCAACTCTGAGGTTACTGAGGACTGCAAGACCATTGCTTTAATTTTATTCTTCTCATTCCTATCTTCTCCGAGGAATGTGAACTCACTCATGCTGTAGTTGCTCTTCACCAAAGTGCTTTTCACTGTCTCATTCTCAGGCATTTCCTTTGTATTGGTTGTATTCAGAATTTGAGGAGCCTTTTATTACTTTCTTCACCTTTTCATAATGTTTACCAATACATTCCAAGAACTTGAGGAACAGTTTGGTGCCTTAGTGACTAGTGAAATGCCAGGAGAAAGGAACCAGGATTTGATTTGTGCAGTCTGTTACACACCTAGAAGCATATGTTCACATGGCATATTTATCACCTGTGGGAAATTTGCACCAGGTGTTGGTCCTAGGTGTGTACCACATGTCTGAGAGTGATGCAAGGCAGACTTCTTCGTAGATCTGTGTGCATGCACATGGAGCATACTGCTTGGGGAGCTTTGATAAGACACTTTAGAAAACTGACACAGCTAATTTTTAAGAGTCATATGATCGACTTCACCAGCTAATCATGTCTTAATTACGCATTTGAACATCTGTGTCCTCTGTGTATGAAGCTGTTTTGTGAGGTCTTCAAGATGTTTTCCTCCTGTAATGTTCCAATGAGTAGCCATCTCTTTATCCTATTTCATACAAAGCATGTTATGTACATGTTTCTGTGTTTAATCTTGACAGTGGAGTTTAGTTCCTACTTCCTCATTTTTTTGGAGTGGCGCTTACTTGTCTGCTTGTACTGTACTTTCACTGACCTTTTTACGACCTTTTTCTAAATTCTGTCAGAGAATTGTCCAAAAAAGATTCCTGGACCATGCTACCGAGGGACCATGTTGCTACTGTACCTGGCATTGCATGTTTAATCAGCTTGTAGCCTGGCTCTGTGAGTAGTACACTGATACAGAGGTGAAAAAAATAACTTCTTGCAACTTTCAGTAGAGTTTTTCAGCTTTCTTGTGACAAATTAGGTGTTTCAAAGTACAATTCTGAAATTAATTTATACCAATTGGAGGTATAGAAAGAATAGTTTATCAAGTTAATAAATCATGTAATAATAAACGAATACATTAATATTCAGTATATAGTTTTTACTTCAAATAATTTTATCAGTTCATCAAAAGAAACGTAGCTGTAGGCACTGCTTTTTCTTCCACTTGTGGTTGCACTTCAGTAAACATTTGTAACTGTTTTAATAGTTAGATGGAAAGATCTGCTTTCTATCAGAAAATAGATTTTTATTTAGGCTTGCAGAAACAAATTTCAATGTTATTAACCATGTTTCCAGATACATACTCCGGGAAATGATTTACTAAAGACATAATTTAGTGGTTTATTAAAGATCTAATATGCAAGGAAGAGTAACAGAGAGGCACAAAACCCAATAAGTGTCACTTACAAAAGTATAAGCAATCTGCTTGTGCATTTTGAATGCATTAAGGAAAACTTGCTATTCTACAGTTAAAATTGCATCATTTTTTTGAATTTAGTCTAAGTTAACGTCACAGAAACATAGGTGTCCGTTTCATGAAAAAAAAAATAAATTTTTCTTCCTTCACTTAACATTCCTTCTCTGGTCTCTTGTGTTTGTGTAAATATTCTAGGTAACATTCTCTGTTAGTACAGTCTTACCTTGAGATTTTTTTCCCCCTACTAGCGTGTTTGGTATCTATTGTCTGATGTTCACTAAGTTTTTATTACTTGGGGTTATGTATGATGTCAAGGATTCCTGAGTGGTTTTCAAGTACTAGCCAGGTCCAGGGCTTCCAAGTGCAAATGAGGTCTGGTACATTCAGACCAGGAAGGCTTTTGGCAGCAGTTGCATGAGGAAGATAAATGGTTGTTGAAGGCTTCCCTAACTGTCCATGTTACTAAAAGTGAACAGCATATTGGGAACCTCTTTTAGATACTGATGAACTAATAATGTTTGTTAAATACAAGAAGGAAAGAAAAGCCATTTATGTAAGCACATCTTCAGGGTAAAAACAGTTTTGGGATTTCTTGATGCAATTTTTGTTTAAAATTGTGACATACTTGTTCTTCATTTAATGTATGTATATATTTACCAAATGTCTTCAATTATGTGGCAGTTTGTGGTGTAGCCAGGTGAGCGACCCACTGTTGCCACAAGGACTGGTTTCAGCTAGAAGCTGTAGAAACAAGAAAATTATGTGGAAGGACTTATCTGTCTTTTTGGATATTTATTCTCTTCTGTCAGGGGAAAAAGTGAAAAAGTAAATATTTTTTTCCACTACTTCACCTGAATTTATTGTCACGTTTCTGTTTCCTTGTGTACAGACTCCTTATGTACCAGAGTTTCAGACTCTGTTTATCTTCCACCCACTGCTTTCTGAAACTGCATTAATGTGCCTCGGCTGTCTTTGCTTCTGTCAAATCCATAACTAATGACAAAATGGTTCTTTAAAAATTAATCAGACTATTTATGGGGGAATGAAAGAGTGATCTGCATGCAATCATTTTATCCAGAGAGGAGAAAAATATTCAAACATGTAAATTCATAGCATGTAAAAAAAGTGTAAGGCTTAGAAGTCTGTATACCATTGTATTTTATTAAAGATTCCTACAGAGCCCCCTCAACTCATTCTCCAACCCATTTTTAAAGTGGATTGCTACAAGTGAATCAAATGTGACTCATAAATCTGAAGGCATCTTGGGTGTAGTTATGTTAATGTCTTTAAATTCAAATAATGAACTTCAAAATGTTTATAAAGTTATGTGGCATCATGACTTTCAAAATGAAATTTTCTTATTTGCCACTTTTCTTGGTCCCACTTAAAGATTTAAAAATTGCATATATGCTGTCTTGTCTTAGCATTGAGTGCCAGCTTGCTACTGGTAGGAAATAAAAGAGTAATTTATCTTGCATTATTTTTACTACTGAATATATGTTATTTAATTTTTTAAACTGTCACAATGGCCTTGCTAAGGCCCTTTTCTTAAGAAAAATGAAAGAAGTTGTATTCCACCCTAGCTAACCAAGGGTCTAAAAAATTTTAAGAAAATTTAAGAAAAGATGAAGATGATGACTTTTATATTTATTCACATGAGTTTACACTACTTGGCTTTATGTTATGGATTTGAGTGAAGTTATGGGTCATCTGAAATAGTAGATTGTCTTATCTGGATTATGTGGAAATCAGTTCTAGTTTTCCTGAAGGTTGTCTGTACTTTCACTAAGTTCTGGCAAATTTTTTCCTATATTAACCAGACATGAAAATATGCTAATTTTGCCTATTTTTGTGATGGTAATTGATACAAATTTTGTAAAGAGGTCTTTTTTTTTTTTCCAATAGATGAATGCAATTAGGATTTATCAACAGCAATCCATACACATATATAAAAATTAAAAGGTGATCCTTCCTCCCCCCAAATCAAAAAGTGTAAATCAATGTTGCGAATCTGTGAATTTCAGGGGTACATGAAGATGTTTGAGTGACAATTTTCAATCCATCAGTAATACTCTCTGTATGAACTTGGAAGTAAACAGGATGGTTGTGGAACAATACCTACTAAGACAGTTTGACATCTGCATCCTAAAATTGTCAAATGTGTCTCTTGGTGATTCTAAGTAGTCGCCTTTTTCCTATGGGACACAATTCAGAAAAGTGCAGCCATGGTTTTTGCTTAAATATTTATGAAGTCTCCAAGATGAATAAGGTTTGTTGGGTAAGTTTTCGCAGTAGAGCAGCAGGGGCAGCCATACTGCACGTTGGAAGAAATATTGTTGAAAACTTAGAATTAAATTTTCAGTATTTGTGAGGTTGCTTGTTCTAAAGTTGGAAAATCCTTCTGGTTGAAAGGAACAAGCTGGAATGGTTTTCTGGTATCTTCTGATCTAAACTGATTTGCATGTCTGAAAACATGGCAATTTTCTGCACATTTTAATAGGATAATTTGGCCTGTGTTTCTGTATATTGGACACTTTACGATATAGCAGTAGAATGTAAATTTAAGACTCTTTGTCCTGTTATTTGTGCTTATAATGGTAAATCTTTTGAACAAAAACCAGACACTTTGAAGTTGCCTTCAAGTCTAGCATTTTGTTTTTATGATATTAGTATGCATGAATGCCTGTGAAAAAGAGCTGCAGCTGAAGGGGTGTGCTTTTGCTCATCATACACTAAACCTAGTTTGGTCTGTCTTTGTCTCATGAAATGTGGAGGGAATCTGAACTAGGGTTCTAATCATTTCTGATTGTACCCATTTTTTCCTCTCTCCAATTAAAAAAAGAATTACAATTTGCGTGACCTTTTTGGAGTAACAGTGAAGCAGAAGCTGTGTTACCGTGAAAGAATAAATCAGTTAGTTGAGTAAACAGTGACCAATACAATTGAAATAGGTAACTTGGGAGGGAGATGTAGGGAACTGGATGAGGAAAAAATAGCTGGGGATGTATTTGTGTTTCGGGAATGTTTATTTTTACAATGGAGAACAAGGGCAATTTTTTTAAACTACAGAAATAGCAGTCTAGTTTAGATGTAGAATTTTGACGATGTAGACTTTTGTCTATATTGTAGTCGTTATGAAGAAGGGACTGTAGAAGAAAAATTCTGCAACAAAATTAAAGATTCAACTTATTAAATCAGTTTAGGTCATCAAACCTTTAAAACTCGAGGAGATTAGCAAAATTATTTACAGCTCATTTGTTAACAGAATGTAATTTACTCCCATAGGGAAGCGTAAATATTAAGTTTCATAGAACGTAGAAGATATAATTAAGCTCAGAGACAGTATGCTTAAAAATGTGCAAGAAAATGCTGCGTAGTTTTAGTTCAGAGTGTATGTGATATGTGTTGTGTTTTAATCTTGATTGCATTTTTCCACATAGAACCAATTTGGTTTAAGCTGATTTAGAAAATGCTGCACTTTTACCTTGGTTAGAGTTTGAAGCTTAAAAAGTTTTCTATGATTTGACTGTCAGTCTTAAGAATATCAGTATTTTTAGAACAATTCATTTAGTGATTATAAACAGGCTAACTAACTTCCTTAGTGCTCTTTGTAACTGGCCCAGATATTCTGCGGTTCCATCAGGATGAGGAGGGTCTCCTGCATTCCTTAAAGTAAGTTAAGCAACAGTAAAATAAATACTTGAGGCCGGATGAAAGTAGTCGTTTAGATCTGATCTCTAAGCCTGGAGCAATAGTTGTCTGTGAACTTTTTGATTTGCCACACACTTCCAATGTTAGGCTATTCTGTGTTTGTTTTTCCATCAACTGTATTCCATGTTTGCACATGCATGCTTCTTGCATAGCTCCCTGAACCTCAGCCAGCACTTGAGAGCACTTCATGTTGTGTATCCACAAAAGGAATCCGTTTCCTGGGAAACCTGGTAGTTTTGCTTCTTGTACCTTAAGATTCTTTCCAGGGAAACCCAGCAGTCCTTTCAGAGTTGTAAAAATACTTGGATAATCAGTTTTAGGAGGCAGAAGTTGAGAGTAAATTTTTTCTAGTCAGTGCGTGTGCTAGTGTAGTTGCAAGAGACAAATTTTCAGAGAGCTTGGTTCCGTTGCTAATGAAACCTCACCTTTCCCTGGCATTTGATAAGCTATTAGGAATTTTTGAGGGGAACCTGGGGAACAGGAACATGGTGGAATTTACTGACTCAAATCCAGCATGAAGAAGTGTAGGTATCTTTTTTTTTTTTTTTTAATAAAAAAAAATGTATATATTTTAAACCCGAAGATAATACGTTCTATAAAATGCGCCAACTGAGATTGACCTTTACAAAAATAGAAAACACAATTAGGGTGGAGCTGTAAAACTGTTGACATCTGGTTCTTTATGCAAACTCTGTATCTGGAACCACTTACATGCTGTGTCCTAATTTATTTGCAATATTAGAGCAGGAAATCATGTTTGTACAACTCACTGCAAAAATACCTTGAAGTAGTAGATCTGAAGTCATAGGTCCATGCCAGCTGTTCCTCTGGTAAAGAAAGCATTTCCCATTTCTTTTTTTCTAATGAACAGAAGATGATCAGAAATGTCTTTAGAAGAAGAATAATATTACATACCTCCATACTAAACTAAACCAAAACTTGAAATGCACCCAGACAAATACGTATTTGTTTGAACTTTGGGACTGGAGCTTTGGGGTTGAACTGGGACTGAGTAGTGAAGGAGGCAGTTGCCAACATGGAATCATCTAAATCTGTTGCAAATTTTAAAGTGGATGTGGTGAATAAAGCAGGAAAAAAAAGTGGAAAAAGAATGGATAATGGCATAGTTTATAAAGTCAGATGCTATTTTTGGGTGATTGTATTCATCCCCTTACCTGCTGCTTGCTTGTAGAGCAAGTCAAGTAACTTTTCACTAATACTGCACCATTACAAGTGTAACAACTATCAGTATTACAGCCCTGCAAAGCAGATGAAGTTTTCTTTGGCAGCCTTAGTTTTGGCAATTCTGAAATGTGAAGTGTCTGGCTTTGCAAACTTAAAAATCTTTTTGTGTGTGTTCAGGTCTATAATGTGCTACTTCAAGAACTTTCAGAAGGAATGGAAATTATTTGTGCTGGTGACTGTGTGCTTTATCACTAGGCTTGGAAACCTTAAACCCATCTTAACCTTTTGCCAATTCACCTGATAATCTAGACAAATTTGTGTAGTATTTCTGTTTTCATCCTGCAGCTTGTCATGTCATCACATTTAGTAGTGAAATATTGCATGTTTACAAAACAACTTGAAACAGTTCTCATTTAGAAGAATATTGATGCAGTGTTATAATTATTTTTGCCAAACTGGTTTTGGTTCGGGTGATCAGAGTTTCTGTTTTCCTGGGTCATTTGTTGAACAGTATAGTAAAAGAAAATCACAGCCAAGACAAATATTTTGTGATTAAGTCATATGGTTCCTATGGTCATATTATAATTTTTTTACATTAATCACATTCATATTCAGAAATGGTTCTAATTAGTACTCACAACCTCTAATTTAAAAATACATTGCATGTATGTATTAGGTTTCAGACCGCTAATATCTTAAGTGAATGCATTTTATGTATAGGAGCATATTATATATGGTAACTAATGCTAATGAGCAGCCTAGTAAATTGAATTCAACCCCATCATCTCACATCAAGTCCATTCATCACTCTTCCAATCCAATGATCTGGAACTTCATGGTGCAATTAACTTTACTACTTCGAGGCAGCTAAATGTGTTGTCCCTTCTGCAAATATGTGGAGGACTTACAAGTTTCTTTTATTTGGATCCCCCGAGGCAGGTACTTTCTGTACAGGGCAAAAAGTTTGAAAAATCACCAGCCTCATGAAGGGCGTAAAACATGCATGCCATTACTGATGTTCTTCTACTTAAAAATTATACCTGCAGTAGGATTTCCAGTCTCCATGCTAAACCAATCTGTGTCTTGGACATAAAGACTTCAGCACATCAAAAATCTCATGAGTCAGCCCAGTTGTTTGTCTAGCCAAGTGCTCCTTCCTCCAGTAGTAGTTAGGAGAAGCTCTTTAAGGAGGCAGCTTGGGTCTAGCACCTTTTATGAGCTTATTTCCCATGCTGCCTCCCAATTCCGTATCATTGATTAGGGATTTGAGAGGGTACACTCTTATTTTAGGATCTGTTTTAGACCTGTGGTCCATTTATTTGTCTAATGCCTTTTTGATCCTGTTGATGTTCTGGTTCCATGCTATCCTGCCATGAGATCCAGAAGATCCCTGTGTTCTCTCTGAAAAAGAGCATACAAATTTTTCATTAAGTCCGTGTACTCGATGCCTAAGCAACCTGAGGCATTTCTTGCTAAAGTGGTACTTCCAGTTACAGGGAAAGAGTTCTCTGTGCTTGGCAGTTGGAACATGAGGAGAGCTGCATGTGTAAATCTTATTCTGGCGTTGGGGATAGTTTTCTTATATGTTGTAGTCATCTTGGGTCTTATATACTGTGTTCTGAGAATATACTGTTTTGTAACTATGAGTCTGAATAAAGTGAGTGGTGCAGGCGGCCAAATCAGTGGTTCTGATAGGTTGTAAGTCTGCCTTGCACCCTCTTTCATGAGATCCTTGCAGCTATTCAGTGGTTGTGGATGTGGTTTTCATGGGGGGAAAAGTGCAGCCATCCTCTGACTGAAGATGGATGCTGCTGGTGTAGGGTGAGACGATGGATGTGGGTATCTGAGATACCGCTTACTTTAAGTCTGCTTACTTGACATAGTATGAGCTAGCTAGAGGGTGGAAAGATAATGAAGCATGGTTAAATTGTCTTGGTCATATTTGACACTGTGACTGATACTTCAGTGCATTTTTAATCCATCCTAATTGCAAATTAAAACATGTTGTTTAGGCCGTAATGTAAACATCCATCATTTGGTTATCCATCAATCAAATTTCATCATGACTTGGCTTCTTTGGGCCTGAATTAAGTATTATAAGGAAGCTAGATTTTTTTTCAGAGCTTTTCTGAGGGAGCTTGAAAAACTCAGTACTTGGGATGTCTCACTGTGATAATGTATATAGAAGTCTCCTGTATATTTACTGTAATTGTTGCTTCTGAACAGAATATGAAAAGCCTCCTTATATTTTTGGCTAGCTGGGAGTATCTGTCATACAGGAAAACAACAGTTTCCATTGGTATGTGTGATGGCTTTGCTTCTGAGATTATTTTAATACATTAATTAATATGGTAATACATTCTTTCTTTCACTTTGTGTTTCCTCTGGTTGCTTAACAGAAAATAAAACATTTCTCTAAATGTTGACATTTTATTTTGCATCCTAATTCAAAAGAAGAGGAAGAGATAGTTAGACCTGAACATAAACAATAGCAAACATCCTTGCTTAAAAATTATGTTTATTAGTATATGTAAAGAATAGAGAAGAAAAGTTTTAGGAGGCAACAACAATTTGCAACCTTTTTGATATCCTACTATATTTCAAGTTTGCGTAATTTTTCCAACTCCACTGATCAGCTGTCAAAAAAAAGACAGTGACCTGGACAATTGCGGCTGTTTCAGGGGAGGAAATAGAGGAAGGTGTGCCTACTCTGCAGAAAAGCAGGGATTTGCCTTCTGACGGCCAGGGAGGATATTGTGTGCTCGTGAGGTGGTAGATGATAGTCACTGGGGAGTATTTCACTCCACATGGCACTGGGCAGGCTGTCAGGAGGAGGATTTGAATGCATTTCTCTTTGTCCCCACCCCCCAAAAAGCCCACAGATAATCATTTCATCTGTCTTATCAGATTCAATACTCGGTGACATGTGCTTTACAAATATGGATCCACAGCTGAAAAAGACAATCTGGCAGGTTTTTTTGGTTTTCAGCTGTTTAACTAATTGCTATGTGTGTGAAAACCACTAAATGGAAATAGAAATAGACTCTATGAATTTTCATTATTATAAGGTACAAACCCTACTCAAACCGTGTTCTAAAAAAGAATTAAAAATTGGTGTATCAACAGATAGTGGTATTTGTTTTTCATTGTGTAGATTACATTTTTATTTAGTATATTTAATGTAGAATGAGTGTCCTAGGATGACCTTTCAACTTCTGAATGACTGTTTGCTTGAAAAGTAATTTCTTAAGAACTTTGACTATGTAGCAGTGAGGCATTATAATACAAAGTTTTTGTATTCTTTATCTCTTTTGGCTGTTGTATGTTACTAGGATCAAAACATACACTGTTTTATATTGGGTCTTTAAAAAAAGATTTGATTGCTGATCTTCTTTTATTACCTGCCACTTTGGTAAAAAATACTTATTTTATATACTGTTTTAGGAAACCGCTTGGGAAACTTATTCAAACTGTTTCCTAACGACTTCATTTTAATGAAGGAGGGAATGTGCACACACTTCTTGTATGTGTGTGAGGATAATGTATTTCAAAGTGTGTTTAAAACCTGTAGAAATTTTAAAACATAAGTCATTCTCCTGTAAGTTTTTGATCTCTGTGTTTTGACATACGGCTGTGGATAGAACCGACCTTATGAATGGACTGTGGTGTGACTGTGGTATGGAAGCACTGACGTTAATTTACTACTACTTCAATCTCTGTTGTGAAAGTTTTACTCCTTGACACTTTCATGTGAGTGATTTAGTCATTACCTCACTCTGTGCCTTTATTTTTTCACCTTTAAAAAGGACAAGTGTATTTCACTCTTTCTGCAGCTATGTACTTTGGGGCTGGTGGCCAGTGCTTACAGAAGCGTTACTGGTAACAGTAGTAGTATGTAACTGTTCTGAAACTTCATTCAGAATAAAAGCATGTGGTTAATGAATTATCTAAGAAAAACTAATGCTACAAGGACAAAGCTTATTTGTGGGAAATGTGTGTTTTAAAGAGGTATTTAATCATTGTTATAGGAATAAAATTAATTTCTTTTATAATGGTGCTTATTAGGACAAGCATATTATTTTAAATTTTAGTTCATATCAGTTCCCAAATCATCAAAGGGAAAAACTGCTACTTTAAGCATTTCTAGACTGTAGAGAAATGACATTTCTGTGTGTGTTAGTGTGTCTCTATTGTCATTATAGGTTATATACCTGACACTTTGTATTCACACCTCTTTCTGTGACGCACATTTAGCATTTATGTAACTTCAACAGGGGCCAATGTCATTGTTTCTGCTAGTTTCATATGATGTATTGCTAAGCAACATGTGTACAAATGACAGTGTTTGCTTTCATTTTATCTCTTTCCTGTCCCCCTTCAGCCCCCCCTTCCCTAAAAAGTGACACAAGTTTGAAAGGTGAGTATTAGCTTGTCAGGCAAAACAGTATTTTTAGTTCATACTCTATGAATGATGGAAGATGCAGGAGGTAGTGAGGATTTTGGATGTTCTTCAGTTTCATTACTTAAATATTGATGATGTTCTCAGCAGTTTGGTTTTTTTTTCCTTGCAAACGCTGTTTTTTTATTTTGGAAGCAATGACGTTAGGTTTGTTTTTTACCTCTGGGGTTATATTCACCTTGGAAAATAGTTTTGGAATACTGTTTTTCTCATGTACACAGCTATTATATTGTACCTGTACAAGGTATGGGTAAATTACGTATTGGAGTATCCATTACAGGTATTGCTGAAAGCCTGACATTGCACTATCTAGCTTCCTGAAGTGTAAAAGTACAATGCCAGAACATTATACGGATGTATGTGTATATACATAGACATATATGGAGAGAGAGAGGGAGAAAGACGGGATTTCCTATAACTGAAGTTCATAGGGTGTGTGATTTTCTTACATTCTTACAATTCTGCTGTAAATTCTGGGAAGAAATAGGAAAAGGATGAGGGACTGAGTTCCTTAGAGTTCTGGGGTTCTAGTCTCTTAATGAATTTAAGCAAAGGAATTGCTGTGTCAATGCAAGAACTTCTCTATTGACTTCCTTAAGCTTAAACACGTGGAATAAATATGCAGGGTCATTTTTGTCCAGTCTACATGGATCTTCTTAGTTCAGTGAAGGTATAGGAATAGCAGATCTGTTTTTGGGAGGTACATGAATGGGCACACCAAAACTTGAAGAGAACCTCAACCACACAAGTTTGAGTGGAAAAATGGAAGTAAAATGCCTGAACTGCCACCAAGGCAAAACTCGGGATGGAGATACGTATGTATTCAGCCATATTTTATCAATTTCAGTTCTGTTTTTCAGACCATAGACTTTGTTTTTCAATATTAATTTTATTTGTACAGTGCAAACTTTCCTGTCTCTGAAGATATTTTCCAGGATGTTTCACTGGGTTTTTTATGCTATGCCAAGTTCCCAAATCTGGTTTATGTTTTGCTAGGTTTCTATGTGGTGGTGTGTCCCGGATATCTTGTCTTTCTACTTTTCTTGAAGGAATAATTTGAGAAATTGAAGATATGAGTTGTCATTGCTTATTCTCCTAGATTTGGACTAGGACCAATTGAATGTACTGTTTACTGGTAGATTGCCTTGTAAATATCCTGCATTTTAAATCTCAACTTCTTTCTCAGATTTTACCATGACAATGAAAGGTATTTTGCCTTTAATTTAAGAAATCAAATTTTGTACATGTTTGATATTACCATATCATACTACCATGTGTTATTTGCAAAAACCATATAGCTAAAAGTGACCAGCAGTGAATTTATTTAATTTATTTATTTATTTTTTATTTTCTGTTGCCTTTTTCCTTTTTTTTCCCCCCCCATTTTTGAGGAGAAAAAGAATGTCTTTCGCAGAATGTTTGATTACATAAAGGTGAGCTCCATTATTCTTCTCATTTGATGTTCATCAATTTGCATATTAATGTTTTCAATGGAAACTAAATATGCTAATTTCACAGCTTCTTAGCAGATACCTTAATCATGGGGATATCTGTATGTTTAAAAAGAAATGAGATAAACTGCAGCATTGATTCATGAAGTTATACTACAGGTCAACCTGAAAATCACGTCTGGATGAGGTGCCTCATCTCTATAGGAAATAAAACCAGCTGCCACTGAAGTTGAAGTCAAACCCATAAATTAAGGGATTTGTGTTTTCGGATGGTTGAACCCTCTACCTTTTACCCTGGTTTATGTAAACAGTCAAGCAAACATTCAGTCAGAGAGTCAGTCAGTAGCTCTTTCGATCTTTTTGTAAATGTTCTTTAAAATTGTTTTTGTACACATACTATATAGGTAACCCCTTTACCTTCAATTATGACCAGGTGGATAGGGACTTTAATGCTTTTGTCTATTGTAACATGGAATTAATGTGGTTAAAGCCAAGAACCCCTGTTTTATAATCAAAATAGACAGGAAAAACTGAAAAAGGAGTTCCCAAGACTTTTAAAACGATAGCTGCTCTTCTGAGGCTAATTTAATTTTTTTCTTAGTGTGAAGTCAATTCCTTCCACGTCTGCAGAGATCATATTGTAAAGTCAAGTTGAAACAAGCTGAAATAAGTGATGGTACAATTAACAGGTTTTCTTTTGCAGGGGAGTAGAAATGTAGCACTGTAAGGAGGTCAGCTGTAGGGTTGGAGGGATAGCCAAAGCAGATACTGAAGCCCACCCAGGCTCTTCTGTATAGCAATGGGAAGGAAGCTTAAGAGCAATTCAGTTCAGAGAACCTAAGTTAGGGCTTGCCCTCATGGCCTGTATCACCTCTTAAGTAGTCACCTACTGACTGGTGGTGGTGGTGGGTCTGTCACATCAAACGACTAGGAATTCTCTTAAATATGTTGAGAATTTTTTCGAGAAACGTTGGTTCACAGGACACTTCAGTTTGTGCTGTTCACAGAATATTATTTATATCACTTGCTGGATGTCGTTTGTACCACACTGTCGTTGTATTTAAACTTGATTAATATATCTTCTCACTTCATTTTCTTATGCTGTACGGTGGGTGCTGAATAATTATCTGTAAGTTCACGAGGTTTAGAGCTTAGTCATTACATTTCATAGTCAGATTTTACAATTGTCATCCAAATGTCCTCATTTAAATGATATGCATCTCATGAGGCTGTCCCAGTGAAGAAAATTTAAATAAAATGCATGTCATCTTGTCACTATGAACTCTCTGAAGAGATCTTTCCCTTCAACTGTATTTCAGTATTAACCCAATTCTTCATAGTAATTTTGGTAACATTGTCACTTAAAATGAATAAAACATTACATTATACAATTTTTTTTCTTAAAAAACACCCCAGCAACCTTAAAACAATCTACCCATAATGTGGTGGGGTTATTACAACAATAACAGTACTTAGAACCAGTTGAACCTTAACTATAGGTTAATGTCTGGAAATTAATATTTTGGTGCCCCTCAGAGGGCATCTAATTAAAATATTGCACAAAGACATTACTGAGACAGACTGATACCATACGATGCCTGGGAATTAAATTAATATTTAAAAATTACATTTCCTAAATAGTTTCTTAACAGGAATTATTTAAATTTTCAGAAAGTTAATTTGATGAGGTGAATATCCTTCTCATGAGCAGATTTCAATTAAGCCCAAGTAAAATCAATACTTTTAAAAAAGCATATTCCACAGAAAGAAGACAGTTTGTGACATATGCTGTTTCAAGCCATTTTTATGAACAGATCTAAGGTTTTTATTCTCTAATCATATGTTTAGGGCATTGGCTATTTAGTAGGTTTTTAGCTTTCCAGATGCTCAGACAATGCACTCTAAGTACAGTATCCATAGATTATCCACAGAATGCTGTAGATTAGCTATTTTAAGATGTGAATTGTGAATAAAAGCAATAGCAGTTGCAACTGTGTTGTCTCAATTAGCTCATTTAAAATGTATTTACAAGTGAAAGAGACAAAGTAGGCAATGCCTGCATGTGACACTGTTACTTCATTAATATTTTGTATACATATGTGTGTATCTATAAATAAAAGCTTTATGTGAATTCTGTCAATAACAGAGAGTATCTGAATCAGAGGCCTTTTTTGTTTGTTTATTTCATGAGGAGGGCAGTACAAGTTGTTACCACCAAGGACTGATTAGCAAATTTTGGATAATAATGAACGTAGTTAAGTTTTAAGTAGAACTTCTTTCTGTTCAGATATTCAGAATTTTACAGTTTTGGCAGAAAGGTCGCTTCATTGCCAGTTTGAACAGTATTTTTAATTTGCTTTAATTTAGTAATTGTAAGTCTTACAGATATATCTCTTTATTGAATTTAATTTGTAACGTGCAATTGTCAGCCTTTAAAAATAAGGATAAAATATATTTATTTTAATTTAAAATAATTGCCTTAAAATGCCTTTATGATTAACAAACAGTACTTGCAGGATCTCTGTCTTGTTGCGTTACCTGATTTAACTAGCTTAAAGCAAACCAAGTTCAAAGCTGTGTGCTTTTCATACTCAAATATTTGGGTTGAAGGAATGCTTAAGTTTATTAAATGGCTTTTCTGATGAAAGGCATTTGCCATCAAGCAAATAAGGAAGTTGCACATATACTTTAATGAGAAATCAATAAAGAATCTAGGAGGCACTATACAGATGTTAAAGCTAACCCAAATGAGATTTTTGGTGGTTTATGTCTGAATTGCTAGCGGTGCAAAGCGATACAGATTGTAGATTTCATTGTAGGAACTATCTGTACTGCAGTTGAGCATGTTACAAAATACTTCTAAAAATCAAAAATGACAGGCTGTTTAGTAATGGGTTAATTTTCTGACTTAGTTTGGTTAAATAAATATTGTGTATCAGGGAACCTCTCCTCCATCATACAGGGTGAAGAGAGCCTGTACATGTTACTTCGTTATTACAGCCATTCTGAATAGAAGTAGACTTCGAGTGGGTTCCTGCAGAACATGGTTGTTCCAGTGCATTTCAAATTGATAGAGGGCAGCTACAGAGCAGACTTGTGGTCAGAAAAGAACCGGTGTAACTTACCCAAATGTGTAGTCAAGTAATGCTGTTATATTAAAATTTTATCCTACCCTACTAACAAAGAAAATAAGAAAAATTGATTTATGTGTTAATTAGATTTAACTTATCAAATGATTTAAAGATGATTACTGGTTGGTTGTAAGCAGTACTGACAATTTTGTTTATTTATTTATTTTCTGGTGCCCATGTTTTTAGATCATGGAATCATAGAACAGCCCACATTGGACGGGACCTTGAGAGCTCATCTGGTCTAGTCTTTTGTGGGAAAAGGAGCCCAGATGCCGTTATCTAAGCATCCTGTTCACTTGCATCTCATAAAACCTCCAGTGATGGGGTCTCTACCATGTCCCTGTGGAGGTTATTCTGTTGATTGATTGCTCTCACTGTACAAAATGTCTTTCTTATACTGAGGTGGAGCATTTCCTGGTGCAACTTGTACCTATTTCCACTTGTCTTTTCCATGCAGTTCAATGTGAAGAGGGAGCCCCTGTGCTCTTTGTAGCCACACCTTAAGTACCGAAACACCCTTTAAGTGTGTAATTACATAGTAGTACAAAATTGTTAACAGAAGTGTCACTTAGATGTCTGGAATACTGCAAAATATTTTTTTAAAAACATTGAAATTCCTGAACATCAATAGCAAAAGGTAAATAGGAAACTTTTCACACTGCTTCCAACTTAGGTTATGTTATGAAAACTAGGCTTTTTTCTTTGTTGAGTGATCCAGTATTTTCATGGCTGCAGTTACTGGAACTGATGATACAGATACATCAGATTTGCATAGTCGGCCTATAAACCAGGTGTCACACAAACTTGTAGTAGTTGCAGGCTTCTGATGGCTAAAACTTCACATCCAGCACAGAGGTGTTTTAGGCACTGATGTATCAGTGGACAACTGATACCCACCTAAAGAATAAATAAGAATAAAAAAAAAGTGTTATTTTTTCCCCCCATACCTCCCATTTCCCTACTATGAAAACATTTTTTTTTGCTCTTTGTAACAACTGCTGGGAATATACCACCATTCTCCTTGCAGACAACTCACTTAAAATGCACATGGATTGATTAAACTGCTGAAGTGCCTTGAGCACTGACTTCCAACTGTGCGTGCTCTGATTGCTGCTTGCAGTGTACGCTGGGAAGTTTGCTCCTGGAGAACAGGCAGGCATTTGGTACCGCACCGCTCAATACTAATTGTTCCACAAAAATAGTAATGGAGAAAAATGTGCTTAATGTGCTCGGGTGTGAAAGGGCTTTTGAAGAAAAAGGAAAAACCAGGCATTAATGTGTAGGTAATAGCGCAAGTGTTCAATTTTTGTGTGCTTTCTGTATAAGCTCTAGCTATAGAACTAGTAACAAAACCTAGATAATTCAAATGAATCCTGTTTTCATGGCTAAATTTTTCCTTCGTTTTGCCTACTGAGGGTATTTTTTTGTAAAATCCGGTGAGGTTGTCTTTTTATTTTATTTTTTTTTTTACTTATTCACAATCTTATTTGTTTACTGAAGGTTAATCAACATGACAGTAGTTTCTAAGGGAGGAGCATTAGTTATTTTAAAAATCAATTATTACAATAAAATTGGAATTACAGAAGGAATCCTACTATGGATTATCGTACGTATTTTCCTAATAAGGTGCAAGCTACATGGCTGGTATTTAATTAGGATAGATGACTGTCAATAAGTGATACCAGATCACACTCTAAACTTATGGGGGTAAAAAGATGCTGTTAATAAAGACACTGTGTTAGTTGTTGAAGTTACTAAATTTGATGTGCTGCTGACTGAGCTCTTGATCTTGACTGTAATGAATAGAATCATAGAATCATAGAATGGTCAGAGTTGGAAGGGACCC
>VXBW01005228.1:390982-561899 GCA_013400375.1 Thinocorus orbignyianus | reverse complement strand
TCCCAGGTGTAGGACTCTGCACTTGGCTTGGTTGAACTTCATGCCGTTTGCATTAGCCCACCTCTCAAGCCTGTCCAGGTCCCTCTGGATGGCATCCCTTCCCTACAGCGTGTCAACCGCGCCACCGAGCTTGGTGTCATCGGCAAATTTGCTGAGGGTGCACTCTATCCCACTGTCCATGTCTCCAACAAAGATGTTAAATAGTACTGGTCCCAGTACTGACTCTTGCGGGACACCACTCGTCACTGGCCGCCACATGGACATTGACCCATCAATACTTTGTGTTAAGCAACTCTGCATTATTTATTCAAAACTTTTATCCAGAAAGCTAGATCGTTTTTTGTTCTGATGGGGAAAAAAGTGACTGTGAGTATAATCCATGAGCTAGATGCTGATACATGTAGAATCAAGGAATTATTGATCTATAAACGTACAAAGAATTGGATTCACTGCATTTGTTTGCAGCACCGGTTCACAATTACTGATTACAAGCATGGATATTTTGTATAAATATAGATCACGACACTAAATTGGTGTGAGTCATAGGTGGAGAAAGTAAAGTAGTTCTTTTTTCTACAGTACATTTCTTTAGGTTTATAGATGTGGCTTGCTTCCAGATCAGAATTTTCTGGCTTCTTATTTTTTATAATATGTATTCCAATGTTACTGAAATGTTTAAAGCCAGGCTGGATGGGGCTTTGAGCAACCTACTTTAGTGGGAGGTGTCCCTGCCCATGGCAGGGGGATTGGAACTTGATGATCTTTAAGGTCCCTTCCAACTCTGACCATTCTATGATTCTATACACTGCAAAGTGAGAAATTCTAGGTGAAATTTCAAGCTTTTTTTTTTAAGATAATCTAGCTATAGGCTAGAGTCACTGTTTTGAAATGTGAAAGATTTCAAACCAAGGTAGGGTTTGATTTTTTGTCTAAGTAATTTTCTTAATGTTATTACTGAATGAGTAGTAAACTTAAGATCTAAAATTGGATAACTATTCTATGATCGTTTTTACTTATACATGTATTTAACATTGAAGTTAAAGGTAATTAAAATTGGTGTTTGTTTAATTCAAGAATTGGTTTGCCAACAATCTTGCTAGCAAGTGGCTGACAGTATAGTTCAGCTTTCTTTATTAGCTCTTAAGGAAATTAGATTGCAAATGAAGCTACTAATGAGCACAAACCCCCAAACCTCTCCTATCGTATTCATAATGGCTTAAAATTCGTGTACCTAAAAATGAATTTGATACTAGCAGGGCTGCGGTAAAACTGCTTGCAGTTTCCTGATTAGTAAATGAACTTACTGGAGGAGATCAGCACTTACTATTGTTTCTAGTAGGCCTAAAATTGCAGAATGAAAGATGGCTCTGATTTCACTAAGGCTTTGATATCATACCTTTCAACTTTCGAGCCTGCCAGTGTGTGTGATAGAAGCCATCAAAATGTGTGAGAAATGACCCAAAAGCAGAACTGTTACTTGCAGTTATCAATACAAACTGTTATTGTGCCATAATTGACAGATGGTTTTTCACTCTAATATCTGTTTTTAAGGATATTTTTACACTGATTTAGACAGAGTTGTGTTGTGGGTTGTGGGGTTTATTTTAGTGTTGGGTTTTTGTTTGGTTTTTTTTTTAAGTGAAAACAGAAACCCAGGAATTAATGATGTTTAGCAAGGAGGAACTGCACTGTAGAAAAAGTGTGGTAATATAGTAACAAATTTGAATTTGTTATTTGAGTTGGGGGGCACTAGGGCCAAAACATGGACTCTCAAACCCCTGAAAGTAGCTGATCAGTAGCTGTGCGCTATTTTGTTGTGATACATATTTTTCTTCCTGTAAAAACTCTCAAGAACTGAGGTTTCTTCTGTTGCATAGAGAGGGAATATTTGAGAATTCATAAAGCTGTATAGAATGAAAACTGGTTTATTTCTAGCTTAATTGGAAAGCTCATTTGGCCAGAGCAGTGACAAAGTCTACTGTTAAAGTGACTTCACCTAGTTCCTCCCTCCAGTCCAGTTGTTCACTTGGAGTGAACTCATGTTGACACTAGTTGTAGCTCTGCCTGAATACTGGCATTAACATGTTCTTAGAAAGTTCTTGTTTTCATACAGGTCACATCTGGCTTTCCATAGGTGTGCAACTGCAAGACAAGTGTCTGGACCAAGCATAGATTTCTAATTTGACGTAATTTCCACCTGATGTTTCTCAGAACATTAAACTGTATATTTTTAAAATAAATTAACTTTTCTTGACTGAAAATCAGCAGGTTAAAGTTCCATGCTTGGGAACAGCTGTAGCCAGATGTTTGCAATATAAAAAAGATCTGCAGTTAAAAGGAAGGTAGGCAAGGTAGGCTGGCCCTTTTATGAAAATTGTTGTGTTTCGGTGTAGTATGTTGTTATTTGGGGAACTGTTTAAAACCTTCACTGGTTGCAATTTTGTTACATTACAAAAAGTTTTGTGATTTTCATTATGCTCTTTCGGCAGACTAGTAGATGTCTTCCTTCTGACTTGTACCTAAAGTGTTGCTGGACAAGAGGATAACAGAAGAAGCAGAACATCATTTCTGCAATGTAATATTTCTGTAGCTGCTTTAATTGCGTTAAATACAGCAGGATTCTCCTATGAGAAGGGTTTGCGTGGCTAACTTGAAGCATCTTCGATCTAACTATCAGCAAGGCTTCCTTCCAATGATTAGTTCTGCAAAGTGGAAATGCAGGAAGCTACCTTGGCTGTGGAAGCTGTGGGGGTGCTGGTGAAATGGTGATGGGATTAAAGAGCCTAGTGATAGTATGAGGACCAGCCTGCGTCTGGAGCTTGGTGGTTCCATCTGCTATATTCTTTTTGTGGAGAACAGAAGAGAATTGATCTCAAGGGACACTAAGTGAGGTAAAATGATAGGAACTGGGTTAGGGAGGGCAACTGTTTGAAAGAAATCTAAGAAGCGAAGTAGAAGCAGAAAGGGAGAGAGTTGTGTATAATGAGAATAAGATGGTAAGGAATGTTAAGGTAGTGTGCAAACAAATGAACAGCTCTGAAAATAAGCGTCTGATTTTTGTCTCAAAACCAAACCATATTAGGTGTTGAGGCAGGGGGACAGGAACAGAAGTAGAGGGAGATAAGAGACATGAAGGCAAACCATTTGGAGGTTCTGACTTGTCTTCCTTTCCTTCCATACTCCACACGCTCACAACTGTCTTTTTTCCTAATGTGGCCTTCTTTGATAATTGCTAGTCCACAGCTGTTTATATGTAGCTCTCTCTTCGGACAGGCACTGCTGTGTTACCAGCACTACCATTTCTGCAATTACAAAGTGTAGGGAACTAATTTCTGGATACACTTATCCATATGACCATATTTTGAGTTTCGAGAGTTGCTTTCACCAGGGGGTTTTAGAGAATTTTCTCAGCGTTTGCTGAAGGTAAATTATTAGACTGTGTTGGTGGTGAGTAGATAGAATATGTTCATAGTACCCGTCTTTAAGCATCAACTTGTAAGTTGTTACATACAACTTTGCCTGAAATTAAATAGAAATTGTCACCAGAGTTGTTTATAGTGTTTTTGTATGCACACACACACACATATAATTCTTCTCTTTGTATTTTTCTTGCCTTTAACCCATTGAAGAGTTAATACTTGGCACTGTCATGGGAGGTTGCGTTATCTCCTGTCTGTTGCTATAAATATTCCTGTCATAATGACAATCTGAAGTGATACAAAATTTGCCAGTTTGTAGGACTATTCTCGGAGCTTCAGCTAAGGGCTAACACTGAGTTTGGTATTAAAAGAAAGAACGACCCCCAGAAACAGCTTGCTTATTGATCCTTGCGTGCATGGATGTTTTTATACTGCGGACTGGGTTTGTTTTCTTGTCTGTTTTATATACCTGTCGGGGAGCTACTGAAGCCTTTCTACAGGGATTAAAAAGGTAATAAAAGCAAAAGTCAAATCCTTCACTGCTTTATGTAAACCAGAATTTTAGTATGATGAGCAGCAATAACTAGCCTTTAGGCATGAGCGTTCAGCTACTGAGGGCTTCAGCATCAAGTACCAATGGGGACATTCATCCCCACTGCCCTTTCCTATATTGATTCCATGTAATTTATTTACTTTATTAAAGACACCAACTCTAATCTGACAGCATTTGCAATCTGCCAAAGTGTAAAACTGTCACCAGATACATTTACATTTATAGCAGTATCTGCTTAGCTGTACAGGAGGTGAAAATAAGTCGATATAAACCTATGTCAGTAAAGATGAGATTTTGTGTACAAAATCTGGCAAAAGAGCTAATCAAATTTTGGGCTGTTCTTGGTGCTGGATGAGAACTGGAAAATTTTATGAGGAAACAAATGACAAAATTTTGAGTCAGTTTATTGTAGGATGAAGTACAGGCAGCAAGCTAGCCACTCACGTGTTGAAAGCCTGCAGCAGATTGTTATTAAACACTGCCTAGAACATGTTCCTAAATTGTCATTCTCATTCAGAGGCTTGCTATTGTTTTTGCATGGGTGGACCCTGCTTTTGTTCCTGGCTTTGACTTTATTTTAAAGTCTTACTGTCCTGACATAATTGTTGGGACACTTGAAGAAGGAAAAAATCAAACAACTGAAAAATCCTGAACAATTTTATGAAATATAAAGATCAGACTTGTGGTTTAGGTGTTGTGTTGTGTTTTGTTTTAATTTGTGGGTATGTTTATTTTTGTGGGTTCTTTTCTTTTTTCTGATACCTTTACAAAAGATGAAACTTAGATTTTTGTCACATGCATTAATAAATGAGTTAAATAATTTGTAATGCTTGTACATCAAAATAAAGATTAGTGTAATAAACTCTTATTTTAAGAGTATTTTGTAATATACAGTCTTGGGACAAAGAATTTGAGGGCATCTGAAACATACAGCGTTGTGCTCCTTTTTGCAATACAGGAGTTAAAGTAAGGGCAACATCCATGACATGCCAGCTCCTGTTATTTGCCCTATCTGGACTTTTGTTGCCTGTGGATCAGCAAAGATGGAATAGCAGTACTCTGGGTTTTAGTGCTTCTTCCCTATGCTTGTGTTTGGAGAGATCAATACTAGTTTATGTCCTCCTGAAATATTTCTGTGATATTCATAATATGGATTGGTGTCATGAAGGTAACTGAAATTAAAACCTCTGGAAAGTAAGAAATCAATTGTAATGGTATGTATTTGTCCTGGGTTGAGAGGCCCAGGACTAACTTTTCTTCTGATGCTGGCAAAATTGCACTTTTAAAAGACTCTAGTCTAGTCTGTTTCCTTTATGGCCAGGCAGGCTCTGTGAGATTCAAGGTCTCAGTGTTTTTGAGCCTTGCCAGGTGCAGGGACAAGGAGGAGTAAGGTCTGGGCATTCCACCCAAGCTGGCCAACAGGATTATTTCACACCATGAACATCACATTCGATATAAATTAGAAAAGTTTGCTGTGTGGTTGTCTCTCCCTTGATGGCAGCGGCCCAGACAACTCCTTGTCCAGGTGCCAGACCCCTGAGGCCTTCCCTTCCTCCCGAAGCCGTTGCACTCGCAGTGTCCAACAGTTGCCGTCCACTGCTGGGAGTGCACAGCTTCTCCCCGATAGAATTGACTGAGTATAGTTGTAAATCTTATATCAATGTCAGGATAATACTGGTTCTTTAGGGTTATCGTTAATTATTTAATCTTATTGTTTTAAATCTATTTACATTTCAACCCTCATGTTTCTTTGCGTTCCCCGATTCCCCTTTCCTGGTTGGGGAGGGGTCATTGGGTGAGAGAACAATTGTCTGCACGACAATAAATCGTTATGGGTTTTCTCAAACCATAACAATATTGTATGACTCTATGTAGTTTTTGGGATGTAGTGCAGAAACTGTTTGGTAAAACACTGAAGTGGTTGAGGCACATCGGAGCAGTAGTCCTGGGTGGATCCCAGCAGAGTGGAAAGTGTGGACATGGTTCAACACAAGCTATGAAGATGAGGACTGTTCTGATAAACTGTATTGCAAGGCAGAATATGGTGCTAAATCGGCATGGAGCAGCCCTGCCTAATTGTTAATGAATCAGTAATGGACTAATAGAAAGGAAAATGTTAGGAAACGTGGAAGTAACGGTCTAATGTTCCAGGCTGGAAAATGGAAGATGAGTGTCGTGGTTCTGAGCAAATCTGAAAAAGGACAGATTATCCTCTCCTCCCCCTTTTAGGAAAAAAAAGAAGGAAGGGAGAAATTAAAGAGATTCAGGAGTTTAGAAAAAACTAAACTACTTTAATAAAAACAAAACAAAAAGAAAGTATACAGTATATACAAAACCGTATCAAGCTTCCAGGATGACTACATCACCAACAGGCAACAGTCCCAAGCTGGACTCGACCATCGGNAAAATTGTAAAACAGAAAATTCGTTCATTTTACCCCAAACCAGGACAAGAAGAGACAGATTTCCTCTCTCACACAAAATTATTGTGAACTCTGTGCCACAAAATGCTTCAGAAGCTAGAATGCCAAGCGTGTCTGTGAATCCTCCATCTGGTAACATTAGCAAGTACAAATTGACTGTTGCACTGTAGGGCCATAAATCCAGAGCCATTGTGGTAAAGGATCTTGGGTGACGGAGTAACGTGGCAATTACCCAGCATCATGGAAACTCTTTAGATGCAAACTTTGTGAAAATTGCAACTAATAAAATCATAAATAGTTGCTAAACTTAATGCTTCTGTTAAAAGGTGTTTAATTCGGTGGCATTTTTTTTTGGTCAGTTTATAGCTGGTTTTGCTAGATAATTCTGAGACTTTGCAGAAGGTACGGTGACAGGAAACGGAAACTTTGGAAAACAGAAGATAAACCACCATGCTGACACTGGATGGCCAAACCCTTAATTTACCCACAGTTAGCTTTACATAGAAGGTTGCAATAAATGTGCTTTATATTGTAATGAGAATTTATGTAAATTTGTTCCAGACTCACTAATTAAGTACCACTTGAAATTAATGATTGTTTTATGCTGAAAGCATATTTATGCGATTTTTTTCTTTTTGTTGTGGCAGGGGATAGTCCAACATGAATATTTATTAAAACTTTGCAAGTTACTTAACATTTTACACAGTGTTTCTTTATTAAAGTGTTTTAGTAATTTGTTTTTCCTTTTGTTGGAATGCAAGATAAGATTATTTGTATGACACTTAGATTGTTTGGTCAAAATCTTTAAACTGTAGGCCCCTGACAAAACTGTGTGGTGTTGGTTTTTTTGGGTTTGCTTTTTTTTGTTTGTTTGTTTGTTTGTTTTGTTTAAAGATTTTTAGATTACCTGTGCTATTTTGAGGAGTGGATTTTTTTTTGTTTGTTTTGTTTTCCTTTTTTTGTTTGGGCTTTTTGTTTGTTTTTTTCCTCAGAAGCTGCTGATGTCAGACCAGGGATGTTGAAAACATCTTTATTTTTTGATGTATGGCTAGATAATACGTCATTTATTCACACTTTTGAATTAGCAGTATTTAACCTCCCAATTTGCAATCCTTTTTATTACTAGAGACATTTAATGATATCTGTGTTGCACATGGGTGTTATGAACGTACATTTTCAGGTGTACTCTGTCTTTCTATTAACACACTCAGAAATTGCTGCTGATTTTTCCATAACAGGTATCTAAGGTAACTGATAATTAAACATTCCTGTTCAGTATATGGCCACCTTAAATTTGATAAACCTCCTGAAAATTTAAGCAAGTTCTAGATTTGGTAGTGTAATATACTTATCAAGGTAGCACAGGTTTTTGGATCATGTCCATGCTGCATCTAGAGGAGGGAGGGCTTTTCTGGAACAGGGAGGACTTTGTATAGCGACGGTTTCCTGGCGATACCAACTATCTACCAATACTAACGCAAGATTAATATTCCTTAAACTGCACCACTGATGTGCTAGACATTATATTAATTTAAAAGATATATGGGAAATTTGACTTGCTGGAAATTCAAGCTCTGGATTTTGGTTTTCAATTCTTTAGACTTAAATGCAACACTTTGCCTTTTGCTTGCATAAAGATTGAAGTTCCCATGGTGAGGAATTTTTGGCAACAAGTGATGAGGTACTGTGTCAGGTAGATTTAGCAGGCAAATATATTGTTCAATCAGAAGGCAATCAAAAACTTTGATGTTACAGCAACTGCTTTAGCTTAAGGTGCTTAAACCCCAAAGTATTAAATGACTTTCCAAAAATAAAAACAGAATAAAAATTGATACTCATTGTTGCTGCTCAAGTTGTCACAAAATGATCCTTGCTTTCTAGGGTTCTGTATTGCTAAACACTTCTGTTTGCATTCATTGTGGTGTAAATGCAGGATATGTTAGTGCTATTGTAACCTGTTCCTGTAAGTTTGGTTTGACTGCTTTTGAAGGAAACTACTAAGATAATATAAATTCAGAAAGTGTCTTTTATAAATGAACACTAGGTCATTCTTCAGCAGTTAAGACTTGACTCTGCAAATACATATGACTAAATCTGGTGAGGCATCCCTGTCAATCCTAAGTCCCAGTGACATTGCTTTGTATTGATTTACTTTGATTCTTTTTATAGTTGATAAGTTTATGGGAGGAGTTGTCAGAGGACTTGCTGTGGAGATAAAAGATATGCAGTTATGAAAACAATTACCTAGAAATAAATTATTTTTTAAGAGTGTAAGTAAATGTCAATTATAAAAATATAAATAAAAATAACTATTAAAATAATTTAAATTGTATAAGCAGATGAAATAACTCACGTATGAAAAATGCAGAAGAATGAAAAGAACATTAATCCCATTAAGTCTTGTGGCAATTGCCTATAAGCAATATCCAGCCCATTGAAAGAGCTGCAAGACTGAAGTAGAGTGAAATTAGAAGAGTATAAAACTTAAAGCAGGAGAAAATGACAATTTGAATGGTGTTTGAAACATTATAGAAAGCATGGATGACAGTGGTAGCAATGAAGCTTCATTGGAAAGAAATTCTTCAGCCTGGTGAGGGTGGCCTCTGCTGTAGGGGTGGCTGAAGGCAGAATGTGCAGCATTAAGTGGAAAGAATTCCAAAGCATGAGGAAAGATTTATGTTTGGTTTCATTACAAAATTCAAAAACAAGACAGAAAACATTTATAACTCTAGTCTTTGACTTCTGTGATAGGGAGAGGTAACATTTTTTTGTGTTAACTGGTACGTTTGGGAAAATCATGCCAGTCTTTCTTCAGGGCTAAAGTAGAAATGGTGGCTCTGTGACAGTGTAGAGTTGAGAACAGTTCTGAGCTTTTCATAGTTGTGTTGATTCATGTTACAGTTTCAGTGAAAAGGAGCCTAGGCGGCAGGTATATTAGCAAAGGGAGTTATGGTAAGTTTGTTAGCCTCCCTAAGATAAACAGGTAGTTATTGCTTCTGTGACACTGAAGATTGTTTGTATTCCTGCGTCATCCCAGCAGCAGCAGTGCTTTATTTTTCTCCCTTTTTTTGCCCGTAGCTCACTTATTTATTTATTAAACCTCAGTTGGGCATCTAACATCAACAGAAATAACTTGTTATAAAAATATCTCACCTAAATTTTCTTAATGGATGTAGGTACTAGAACAACAGAGAGGCTTTGATAGGTGCATTATATAGGAAAAAGTTACAAAAAATTCTCAGGTCAATAAGAATAAAACTTCTGGGCTAATGAAAATAGCATTAATGAGTTTGGTTTTCATATTTCTATTAATCTTAATAAACTTTCTGGAGAAAAACTTGCATTATTTGAATTATTTTTTATGTGTATTAAATTACACATGCAGTGCACGTGGTTAAAAGTCAATGCCTTTTACACTATTTCTTTATCACAAGGTAATATAAAACACTTAAAAATTACCTCTGGGAGATTTCTGCACATTTCAGCTTTAATGTCAGCTTGGTTCAAAAGATTTTGCATTACCTCTGCAGCTTATTCATTATGCCTACTTCTAAGAGGATAAAACTGATTAACAGATTAGTAATAACTTAGTATTTTGGTAAGATTAGTAGCAACATGGACATGTTTTTTGCCTTTACATTCAAATAGGATTCTAGGGGTGAAAAGGATCTCTCATGTTTTTGTCGGCTGTTGCAGATAATCGCATCATTTAACTTGTGTCATGAAATTGTCAAACTTGACTTTTAAGAAGATTTGGCTTTCTGGCCCTGGGGCTTAAATTAGAAAAGCTATTCAAAAGATAAATTTTTTCAAAGCTAAGGAATCTTCTTTAAATATGCAGCCTGACTCTCCTCCTAGTGACCTAATACTCACTTCTGTTAGGCTTTATCTTGGTTTTCCTTGTTCTTTTCCTTCTGTTCGCCATCCTGATATATGTGTAGGCTACTATTAGTTTCTCTTTCAGGTTCATTGAGACAGATCAACTGAAAGCTTAGTCTCATCCTCTAAGATGCACTATCCGTTTTATTCATCATACTAGTTTTATCTTCTTTCCACCTAATATATTTGATTAATTATTTCTTGATTGATTGACAGTGGAGTGTAGGGATTATGGATCGTACTCACTCTGAAGTCGCGCCAGTGCTTTGTACTGTGTCACAAAGAGACCCCTCTCTATTGAATATACCTAGAGCCTAAGATACAGATTCTTTTAGGGGCACACCTTTAGTTTTTTACTTAGGTTGTATACTTGGTTAAGATTAAATGCAACATTGTACTTGGTAAAAGTCTGTACGGTTAGAATATCAAAGTGAATATCAGACCTTGTATGCTCATATGACACCTCTTGAAAAAGGTGTTTCTGTCTGGGCTCTGCTTTGCTATAAGCTAGCATAAATGTTTTGATTTCCATACAAATAATCTTTGTCAATTGACTTCTAAAATCTAGTTCAAAATGTTCTTTTATGATCCAGTTTCTGTTGAATGTGAGGTCAGCTGGCCATTGTTAAACAATGTAACAGCATGTTTCCACCGGATATAATGAGGAAGAGTGTTAATATCTAATTTAGTAAGTAATTGTGAACACAGAAGTTGCTTCTGAAGGAGTTTATGGTGAGTTCAACAGAGGGTGAAAGAGGTTACTTGATATGATATGCTCCTCTTTCCTAAGTTGCCAGTCTAAATGTATTTGCCCTTTGTATTTTACAACTTCTGTTTGACCTCATAAAAGGGGGCAGGAGTGTCTCTGGATTGTACTGGTAATGCATGTGAAGTATAGGAGACGGCAGCAAGAATCTCATAAAACCTAGTTTTCCATAAAAAATAATTACAGAATTAAAAAAATCATAGTGGTAGAAATAAAAATTGTAGATAACTTGTAGGCTTGTATCAGACATCAGAGGGCAGGTGCTGGAAAGCGTCTGTCCTGTTTTCTAGTCTACAATACCACTAGATTGCCTTGCACTTTTCTGGCTCATCCATACTTAGGATACTTGGAGCAACTTCTAGTTGCTGAAAACCGTATAAAAGATACCATTGGCTAGCCAGATCCGGTGTGCTAGAATTTTAGCAGTAAATTAAAAGACAGCAGCAAGAAGTTTTGGTTTTTGATGCCAAGGGGATATATTATCTATTACACTAGGTAGCAGTGCATAAAGGAAGTAACTGATGTTTAGAAAAGCATGACGTATATGAAACAGGCAAATAGGAGTAACAACCTAAGAAGTATTTGAACTGCTATCAGTGGCCTTTGTACTGTAATTGTAGGTATAAGTGTGAGGAACACTTTCTTTTTCACTCTCAGGCCTCACAAAAAACAGTGGTTGCACAGCATAGTCTAAAGGTTCTCCTTTAGGGGTAGGAGAGACTGAAGTAGTTGTTGGGTATGATCTGGGACTCAGATCCTCCTTTGTTGTAGTACTGGCATCGGTGTTGAAGGAATTTTGTGCCCTGCTCTCGTCTCATCACGCTCAATTCACTGACCAAACTTGCTGTTCTTGTTTTTTAAATTTGTCCTTCATATTCCCTCCTCATTCTTCTCCCTCTAATCATAACTGTGATGGTTAAACAATTAGAATCAATTAGTGAAAATAATCTATGTAGCAAGTTTGCTGGTTTTGTCATTAGGGAAAAATGTTCTCTGACCTGATGACCTACTCTAAGGAGATACGTTGTATGCTAGTATAAAGATATAAATTCAACTTTTTCAGTAAAGAAAACATAATTGTTAGAAGTATAGGTTTTAAAATGTTCTCATTTAATTTCAGTGATCACTTCTTTATATGTTTTTATTTATTTCAAAATCTCAAGGGAAGGCAGTCATGTAAAATGATGCTGATATATGGTGAGTTATTTAGCTGTTGTGGTTGGCAGGCGTGGGACTCTGTGGTTTAGTGGCTTCTTATATCTTTGTGCAGGCACAAACTTTGGAGGAAGGAGAAGGGGGGAAGGGAGAGGTGAATGTATTTCCTGATGGTTATGTTTTTTTTCAAAATGCAGTTGATAAGTTTTTTCCACTAATTTGCTTCTTGGTATTTTGAAATTTTCTTAAAGACCCTGTTTCAGAGATGACTGCTGCATTTGAAATACAGGATTGGATGTCTCTTTGAAATGTCATTCTGTTTAGAAAGAACACCTACCATTTAAGTAAAATTATAGTGCTCTGAAAGCAAAAAAAAAAAAAAAAGTCTTTTATCACTCCTGTATACGTATGCATATGTCATTTTAACCAGGAGGACTTTTTTTCCAGTTTGGCAGAAGTATTCATTGAGAGAATGATTTTTTTACTTTTAAAGTTTATTGTTTAAAAATTCCTCTTCACAGCATAGTTTGTGTGTGTGTGTGTGGAGATTGATTGTTTGTTTTTTTTCTTTCAGCTCTTTCATAAATACAACCGGTTCCATTCAGGATCAGGTGACTCCGTTGTTCTGGTTGTGTGGGCTTTTGGGTGAAGTCAAGTGCTTTTCTCTCAAAGCCAGCTGTACTTCAGGGGGAAGGGAGGAGGAGGCTTCTGTGGTGTAGGGAAGTTGGCATGGACTCTGGTTCTTAAACCAAGTAGGCAACCCAGACTCCTGGTGATTTGTCTTTCCCTAGACTTTTTTCGAGACACCCGCTGCAGAGTGGTCATTTTCTTCCACTTTATGGTTGTAAAAACTTTAGAGCAAAAAAGGAACTGCCTTTTATTTATGACAAGATTTAATGAAACATCAGCAAGTTTGCAACTTGGAATGATGTTGAGGAACAATAGATATATTAGCATAGAATCATAGAATGGTCAGAGTTGGAAGGGACCTTAAAGATCATCGAGTTCCAACCCCCCTGCCATGGGCAGGGACACCTCCCACTAGAGCAGGTTGCTCCAAGCCCCATCCAACCTGACCGTGAACACTTCCAGGAACGGGGCATCCGTAACTTCTCTAGGCAGCCTGTTTGGTGCCTCACCACCCTCACAGTTAAGAATTGCACAGAATTACAGAATGATACGGGGTTGGAAGGGGCCTCTGGAGATTATCCAGTCCAATCCCCTTGCCAAAGCAGGCCCACCTAGAGCAGATTGCACAGGAACATGTCCAGGTGGGTTTTGAAGGTCTCCAGGGACAGATACTCCATTTCTTCCTAGTATCTAATCTAAGTCTCCCCTCTTGTAGTTTAAAGTTTAAAATTATCATTTCACTAAAGATCATTAAACATTTTATCTTATTCCATTCACAAGAAAATAAAACCAAACCGTTTCAAAGAAGATCTCTAGACTACCCCTTATCTTTTAAGTGGTTGAAGTTGGAAGCCCTACCTTGCACATGTGTAATTTGTGCTGTATCATGAGAAATGAGATTATTACAACTTCTGAAATGTAATTTTTTCAAAGTAGTGAATTTTTTTGCTTTCTGAAGGAGATTATCTGCACAGGCTTCTCTAGGCTGTAAACAGAGGTTGTTGATACAACCAGATTTGTGGTTGTGGGTTAAGATGTTCTGCGATCTCTAATCAGATATAGGTCCAAAGAAGGACCAGTGGGCAGGAAGGAGGGAGTGGTCAGAAACCAATACACACAGTGGAAACTTGCACATAGTTTCAATGTGCACCCTCTGTGGGTACAAAATCCGTGTCTGTGCATGCAGAACTTTTTCTGGAACCAGTAATTTGGTCTATATTCAGCTTTGACTCTCCATAATAATACATTTAGTTTCTACACTATTATGGTTTCTTTCTGCTACTTGTTGATTTTATTGTTCCCATTTTTCAAGTTTATTTATGAATAATAAAAAAACCCTTTCTCTTCTGTGCATAGGTGGTACAATGGTGGAAATGATGTTGCTGTTGAATCATTTGGTGAGGAAAATACTATTGATTGTACAGAATAAAACTTCTGCTTGTATGCGTCCTCTTAACAGACAGTTATATATTTCATTTTTTCCATTTGACTTTTTAAGCTTTTTATTATTGCATTGTAGGTTTTACTGTGGTGTACGGGTTACAAATGGCCAGCACAACAAGAAGAAAGTTATGTGAACGCAGACAATCTGGTTCCTAAAAGTAAATTTTAACTTGCCATGCATAAGAGCAATGACCAGATGCTTTTAAAAATCACGGCCTTGGTCATTTTAGCCTGCTGAAAAATAAAAAAAAATCAGCTTGATCTGCATTTACATCCAGTTCCAAGTGCCTGTTTACCTTTTGGGAGCACAACAATTAATAATCGATGTATGCTTCTGATGGTACATTGCATAAAGTGAATCAAAGGTGACATAGCCCATGAAGCATTCTTTGGTGATTGCTGTAGGCTTCGGAAATGTCATTTGTTATCATTGAAGCCATGCACATTGGCAGTTCAGGATGGCATGTTGGATCACTGTACTCAGATCAGTGCCTATTGGAAATGTTTATAGCTCTGTTCTCACATGGTTGTGCACTCACCAGTTTTAGAGGCAAGAAATAACTGAGGTGAAATTACCTGCTGCTAATACATAATTAGTGGAGTAAAAGTGTTCGCTGCTGTGAGGGGAAAAAAAGAAACTGTTCAAGAGCCGTGAATATTATCTCTAAAGTACTTTCATAAACACTGCAAGGAAAAAAACTCCTGAATGTTCTCTTTGCACTTGCAGAGAATCTGATGCAATGAGAGGGACATTTCTTTGGAATTACGTTTGTCATAATCTTAATAACACATTATTTTATGATTTAGTGATGCATAGTAGGAATGCTGCCACCTGTAGAGAATCAAAAGTGTTGAATGTATCATGGGAAAATACTTAGATTTATGTTTCTAAATGATCGTTAAATATTTTTATGATCACAGTGGCCCCTTCAGTGCTTGAGGAGTGGGTAGAATGTTGGGTGCTGGGCAGAGTAAAGGGTCTTAGGTTGCATGTGGGTAGTGAGCATGTGGCAGGAGATGTTTGTGGAGCACCTTGAGGGTTTAATACTGGGCATGGGAAATGCCAGGGAAGTATATCATGTGTAAAGGATACAGAGGAGTAGCACCCAGTGCAGCTGGTCTGTTATGGTCTGAATTCTGGTGTATTCTCTGAATCCAGAACCACCCAGGAGTCTGTTCCTGGTGGTGCACACTGAGAATTCATGGCTCCAGGCAGCACTCAGGAAAAATGAGAGCCGTCGTTGCTAGATGGATTAACCACTACTTACTGGTTTTGAATGCAAAAATGGAATTACTCTTTTTTAGTTACATGTCACTCTACTTGCCTTTCTTTTGCTGTGTAAAAACAGAGTGGGGGACGGGGCGGGGAGAGGATTTGAAAATTCACCAACAAAACTCAAAAAATGTTTTGTCTTGGTACAAAAGATGACGGTCTTGACAATGAGCAGAAAATTCAGACAACTTAATTGAGTTACTGGATTTTAAAATGTTGATGTATAAGGTTATCCATGTCATTCCCTCTATTTTCCTCTCATCACAAGTTAGTCTTCTAACGTTTTTTACTGTGCATTTGTAGGGTCATGCAGTTTGTGTGATATAAGGGTTTTTTCCCTATTTGTTTAGGAACCTTGTTGCCAGCTTTCCTGCTTCTGATCTATTGCAAAAGACTAAGGTCCACAAACCCCCCCTGAATTCTGTGTATTCCTCTGTGACATCTGAGGTCTTGTTCACTCAGCTGCTGGTAATACAATCTCCTGCTCCCTGCAGACTTCTAGTTGCTAGGAACTTCGGGTATTAAGTGTCTGGCTCTTCAGCACCGTCTGGCTGGGTGCCACATGGCTGAGACTTCAAGCAAATGAGATTATTTTACAATGACTCGCTTGTTAGTAGAACGTAGAGGGGTTTCTTTACATGTTAGTTGAAGGTCTGAAAAGTTTTCGTAGTTTAATGTGACAGCTGCCTTTCCCATGGCGGGAACAGAATTTTGACTTTGCTTGTAGTGCTCTTCAAAATATTGTGGTTTGTGCCAAAGACTTCAGTTTCTTTATAAAAGACAGGAAACCATCATTTCTTTGCTGTAAGCAATATATTTTAGTATGGTATTCCATATGAAATGACACTGTGAACCAGTAGCTTCAAGGAGCTGATTTACCTTTTTGTTCTTGATATAAGTTTCTTTTCTGCAGCATTTATAGTTTAACAGTTCTGACTTTAAAAAACAAATAAAAAAATCATATTTATGGCCTTGTTTAAGCCATTGGCCTTGTTTATCATATCAATGACCTCGTTAAGCCATTGTTAAGAAGGTGACTAAAAAAACCAAACTCACCATGTTTTCTTAAAATTCCAGTTGTGGAACACAGTTCTGCAACTGGAAATTGTGGCACTGTACAATGAATTAAAAGTAAATCTTTTTAAAAAGACATTGAGTGACACTGTTTTTGTGAGAAGGCAGGAGCCAGCACTTGAAGTTAGATTTTCAGAGACATGGATTAAGTCAAATGTATTCACAAAAACATTTATAATTTGTTTAGCACCAGGAGGACTTCAGTACCATCAAAAACCATAGGGCACCTTTGTGAAGTCCAGCATCAGAGGGACAGAGCCATGATAAGAGTTTCAGTGACTTTTTGACCCTGAGAACAATACTTCTGAATATCGATCCCATTGTAGGAGAAGAGATGAGATTTAGCGAGTGTTAAATTCTATACGGGAAAAATTAAACACTTAAGTATTGGAAGGTGAGAGTGGAGAGGGGAAGATGGGCAAACCCATGCAGGAATTTAGGGTTGACAATGCATTCATTTCATCTGTTAGATGATTTCTAAGATTCGCATCCTGGGTATATTAAACTCTAAGGCAACTTTTGTCTTGATTTTTAAAAATATTTTTGAGGCAGATAGGTCTGACTGAAATTAAACCGTCAAATAAACTGTCAGATGGGGGTGGACATGTATTCACCCACACCAAGATGCAAGAGCTTCCCTTGTGAAATGTGGCAGCTTGTGATGTTGCAGCAGAGCTCTACACAACAGTTCACGATGTAAAAATGGGGAAGTATTTCTCTGGTTGAACTTACAGTGAGAATTTTAGATAATCAGAAAGGAAATGCACAGGAGTGTGACTTACAGAAAGGAATGCTATGCTGTAGGAATGTGCCTTATATTGTGAATTTTTCTTATCCTAAGCCATAAGTAGCTTTTTTCTTTTGTCTTTCAGAAGATGCAAGTCAGAGATACAGGGATAGAAAAGGCCTTCCTCCTCTCCAAGTCCAGATCATCTCTATCTGTAACCTTCTTCTCTATCTAAGCTGTTATGAGAACCTCCTGAGAACCTGAGTCATTGGTAGTTTTAAAACTATCCTTAATTAATATTTAAACTAAATCCCCTTTGTATAAACTCCTTGCTGCCTAACGAACAGAAGTAAAGACTGTCAAAGACCTTGATCTATCCTCTTTCCCCTAATCATTCCTGAGCGTTTTCTTTCCTTTTATATCACATTTTACAGAACTTTTTTTGGTGCTGTCCTTGGACCGCCTCTGGGTACCCAGAACTAGGCAATGTTACGCTAAAGGTCTTGTCAATGCTAAAAATGAGTGGCAGGTTAGTGTCAGATAACTCAGGTACTAGATACCTGTTTTGTCATCCTGCAACTAAACAAAAAAGAGAAAGATGCTCTGAGAACAGTCCCAAGAAAGCTGTTAGGTTTCTCTGGTTAGCCTGACTGTGAGTGTTGCTGCTGATTAAGAGAGTATGGCATTATGGTAATTTGTTCTAATATTTTTGGGGGTAAGAAGAACCATAGGATCTATCTGAATTAATTCCTTTCAAACAGAGCATCTCTTTTAGAAACAAAAATCTGTTAATGTGGAAGTGACACTATTATATTTGTTTTTTAGTGAGTGCTTGTTTTAGCTACTTCAGATAGCTACTTTAGGAAAACAAAGATGATAAGAGGTTGGAGCATCTCCCTTATGAGGAAAAGCTGAGAGAGCTGTGACTCTTTAACCTGGAGAAGAGAAAGCTGAGGGGAGACCTTCTTAATGCTCACAAGTATCTGAAGGGTGGGTTGAAGGAGAATGGAGCCAGACTCTTCAGTGGTTTCCAGTGACACGACGAGGGGCAGTGGGCACAAGCTGGAACATACAAAGTTTCATTCAAATATGAGGAAAAACTTATTTACGGTGAGGGTGCCAGAGCCCTGGAACAGGCTGCCCAGGGAGGGTGTGGAGTCCCCTTCTCTGGAGACCTTCAAGGCCTTTATGCGGTCCTGAGTGATGTGCTCTGGGCAGTCCTGCTTTAGCAGGGGAGTTGGACTAGATGATCTCTAGAGGTCCCTTCCAACTCTGTCAGTTCTGTGAAATAAGCAAAAAAAAAAAGGAATTGGACTAGTAAGATAGTTATTGTGTAGTCTTATTCTGCATAGCTGCAGCTGTCAGAAATTGGAACTTGCTGTTTCTTTGCCTGCAATGCAGGTGAATCAATAGATTAATCAGATTTCACTTTCTCATACTGATGCTTATCAAGAATGATCAAATCACATCCTGACCTTCTTTTAGAAATTAAACGGTTTAATCCCCTGCTGTCACTTACAGAAGAGTGTGTCTTTCAGTTCCTTAATTATTCTATCATTCTTCCATGAATCCTTTCTCTGGTGCCCTGCTTTTTTGAATGTTAAATGCTAGGTATGAGTAGAGACTTCCAGTTGCAGTTGCATCAGTGCCAAAAGCAGAGGTAATAAATCCATATGCTTCTTTGATATTCCCGTTTATGGCAGATGCAATTCACTGAGAGTACATGTTCACCTAATTACCCACTGCAGTAGCTAAATTTCATCATTGCTTTTCAGAATGGAGTCTCTGTTACATCAGAGCACCTTGCATTCTGTGTTTCCAGGGACCTGACATAATATTTTGTAAAGTCTGACTTACTGTTAAGTTATGCTTGTGCAGTTTCCTCCTTACATTACCAAGTTACCTAGCTTTTCCATAAGCCAAAGTCAGAGTGGTAGTGCAACAGTAGTACTGTCCTTCATGTTTGCATTTGTTGAACTGTGGATCTTTTGTTCCATTATTTTGAGGAGTCTACAGTTATGCAGATACCTCTGGTTCCCTTTTTAAAAGGCAGCACATTAGTTTTCCTCCTCTTGATTGCTGCAGAACCTAACCATTGACTTTACAGCTCTTTCTGTTTTGCTTCACAGTGTTTTGGACGTGCCAGTATAAGCGTGCAGCTTCAGTGAATTCTCTTAAACATCCATATTAACTGGTGTCAGACTAGAAAATATTCCATTTTTAATACCTAATACTGCCTTTTCCCAAGATGAAGGGGGGAAGGAGGTTGTAGAAGGAAAGCGATCAATATTTATTTATCATGGTAGAATTGTTGTAGTTCTCTTTGTCCCTAAAGCAGTAGCAAAACTTTCAATATGTGTTAAGTATGCTGACAGTTTAGTACTTCCGCACATCCATCTGGCTTTCCTTAGTGGTTTTCTACAACTCTTAAGTTTCTATTTATATCTGTTGCTATCAACTTTATGTTTTGAACATTATTCTTCTGCATGCATGAGATACGTACTTTAAAGCTCCTTTTGCAACCCAGCAATTTCTATGTTTAGTACATTTATTTTTTGAAATAAATTAAAAAAAAATATTTAATCTTGGGGTTTATTCATGTTCTCTGTAAATGGTTTTCCTAGTTCTGTGCAAGTGTTCCTAGATTCACAGAAGACTTAAAAACGTTTAGTCTTTATGCCTGAGTGCGCTGAGTTATTTCCCTTCAGTGCATACATGTTAGTACAGAACGTTCTGGATGCAAATGGGAACACAACAGCTATAAGCACTTTTATTAAGAAACAATATTGCTGACAAGATATTTGGGGAGGGGAATCTTAGTTTAGGCCCTTGCTCTCAGGAAGTTTTTTTTTATTTTTAATTTCTTGACTGCCCGGTTTCTGTTGAGTGCCCTGTGCAGAGACAGAAACTTTGTTGTGATCTGTTTGTCATCCCATACGTCCTTCAGTGGTTTCTGGTTCCTTGGTGATCTTGTCCTAATTTAATGATTAGGACTGTGTTTGAAACGTTGTATAACCCAGCTTTGAAACTTTCCAGTTAGAAGGCCTCGAAACCCCGAGTGACTGGCTATCTGGAAGTCTATATATATCTCTAGTGCTATTGTATAAAAGCTGCCATTTTTTTTTGTCATATTAAAAAAAATAAAATCTTGCTGTTTTCCTATCCCCAAACAGGTGTTTGGCAAGGAAAATCATGTTGGGTGTCATGGACAATGCATCCCAAACCTCCCATCACATGCCTTGCTCAGATCTGCAGGAGTGCTAAATTTGGATAAATCAACCGTTTACAGACATTTCTGTTCTTTACTGTCTGTTCTGGACAATTTCCTCTTAGTATTTTGCCTTTTCTAAGCTACATTTTGGATAGGGAATTAATGAGTGTATATATATATATATACCTATATCTATATATATAACATGAGACCATGAGTTCTTGTTGATTAGTCTTCTGACTCCCTGTGCAGGCCTGTTTCTAGGTGTGTGTGCTCCCGCTGAACTGATGTCCAACAGAAGCACCTTCAGCCTTTTCTCCTGCTATAATCTCCTCCTGATTATATTCATTAAAGGATTATGGAACACAGTAATCCTGTTATTTGGTACCGTCTCTTTATCCTTTATTAATGAGGATCTTAGTTATTAATAAATGAAAGTAAAATAGATAACTGACTGAGGAGCAAAATAGTTGTTGTTGCTAAAGGTTGAACCAACATGCTGCTTATACTATAACTGACATATGTCTTGAAGGAAATGAAGTGTATTTTGGAAGCAGAGTACAGGTACAAACTAGTAAGAATGATCTCTAGGTCTCTCACCTTTGTTCAGTCTGTATAGATCTCTTACCTCATACACAGAAACTTTGACTGTATGGAAGTAGTTTACTTGTTGTGCAATCTCTAAAGAGACCAAAGATGCTTGTTCTATGTCTGTGTAGTCTCTTGAGTTATGAACCTGACAGAGTCTCCTCGATTAATGCAGCGCTCTCTCAGAGATAACAAGAACGTATCTGGTAGTAGACTGTCACAGAAATAAGAGGAGGGGGTGGAGTGGTGTGGGTTGGTTTGTTTGTTTGTTTGTTTGGTTTTTAAGTACTGTGTAGAATTGGCTCTTGAATTGGTTTCTTTTCATCTGTCTGAAATTTGGAGTTTGTTTTCCCACATGTAGTATAGGGAATAAAATTAGTCAGACTTCAGCTTCAGAAACGGTGAATACTTGTGAGCAAGGACTCTTCAGTCACTGCCTTAATTTTTTTTTTTTTTATATTAAAAGAACTAGGGAAAATACTTGATTTTGTTAGGGATTCATCATCCCTTTTCTGCTTATTTTCTGAGAGGCATGAAAAATTCTGCTCCAGTTCTCAACCTCCTTGGTGAGAACTACAATCTGTTCATGAAGTATCTACATGAAGGGATGCCTGTCAACAATCTGACACCGTTGTTGTCTTGTTCTTCTAAACATTTCACAGGAAGCTCCATAATTCTGCAGTGGGCTGGAACAGTGATGGGCGGCACAGAGAACATATACAGGAACTATGGGAGACTTTCTGCTGAGGTCCCCAGGTTGCCTTGGAAAGAGAATTGTGGCATTAATGGATCGGTGTTAGCAGAACAGTGGTCCCAAACTCACACTATGAAACAATGGAGAAGACACAAACTGTTAGTGCTTCCCCTCACTGCTTCTGCTGGTGAAAATTTTCAGGGAGATTATGCAGGTGTGGTGCCTGTAACGATACTTTTGGCTGCAATAGGATACAGAGGGCAGTTTCTCTTTTGAAGTTTGTTGTTTATCATGATTACTTTTCTAGATATTTCTGTTGAATTAACCTCTTAATCTACATGATAGAGAAGTCAGCTACACAAATGTGTTTTGATTTGAATGGCACACGAACTTTTAGAATTTTTATGTGATAAAATGAAGTGTTTTCTCAATGTCTGAGTTATTGGCCTTATTCTTCCTTTGCATCTGTTTAACTGTGTCATCTTCATTGCACTGAAAGTTGTAATAGGATATTCACAAAATACTGAGGAGATGAGAGTGAAGAAGCTAACTGTTGGAGAAGAGAAATTATATGTAAGAGTCAGAGGATATTTTAAATTAAGGAAATCTTTGTATCGTTTTAGAGAAAGTCAATTTCCAAGACGTAATCAACATAAATTTTCAGAAATCCATGACATGCAGTAAGTCAAAATGAAATCTCAATGAAAAATAAATCCAGTCTTTTTAAGAGAAAGTTATATATCTCAAGAAACTGTCTTGTGGTAGCAAAAATAGAGTTAAATTAATTATGCTAAAAATCTCTCTGTTTTAGAAATAGGTGGTGTTATTTAATATTTTTCATGTTTAATTGCATTGAGCTATGATGAGTTGACCCCAGCCAGTAGCCACTTGTCAGACTTGGCTCAGGAGAAATGAGAGAAAAACATATTATTATTTTTTAATTTCCCCCTCTAGTCTTCAGATTTCTTAAAATCACTGAAGCAACATTACCAGAAATCAGGATCTACAAAGTCACCATGATTTTACTGAAGTTTTCAATTACAACCACACAAGTAAAATTTAACAACCTTTTTGAGACGTGTTTCTGATATGTCAACTTTGCTTTCTGTTTGCTGTTGGGTAAAAGAGTTTATATTTAAAAAAAAAATGCCGTATAGTATTGTTAAGATGGCTTTGTTTTGATTCTCTGCCTGTATCTCCTGCTGCCTGCCCTGAACTGGGAGTTTCTAAAGTCTGTGTGAAAGTAGCTTGAGTAAAGTGGTCTATAATCAATATTTTTGGCAGTGAGCAAATTGAGTGACAGAAGACAAACTGACAGGCAGTGGGAGGAGGCACAGGTAGCAAGAGAATGTATTTGTTTAAAGATACTGTGCAAAGGAGGAGATTCCTGCCCTTGATGGCCACAGGGAACAACCTATACTGAAAGATGCTGAGAAAAAGGTTGCTCGGAGGTCAGGCTGTCTCCAAAACAGCCACTTTCCTGTGTTTCACCATAGAATCACAGAATGGTCAGAGTTGGAAGGGACCTTAAAGATCATTAAGTTCCAACCCCCCTGCCCTGGGCAGGGACACCTCTCCCTAGAGCAGGTTGCTCCAAGCCCCATCCAGCCTGGCCTTAAACACTTCCAGGGATGGGGCATCAACAACTTCCCTGGGCAACCTGTTCCAGTGCCTCACCACCCTCACACCAAAGAACTTCTTCCTAAGATCTCATCTAAATCTCCCCTCTTCCAATTTAAAACCATTCCCCCTCGTCCTGTCGCTAGACTTCCTGACAAAGAGTCCTTCCCCAGCTCTCCTGTAGGCTCCTTTCATGACCATGGCCATGTTTAATCTGTTTCATGGATATTTCTGAGGGAGCTCAGCCATGCTTTTCCTCTGTGATCATTATTGTTCCATAGACGGCAGCTGCAGAAAAAGTTGTAGTTTGGTGCCAGTCCAAGTCAGTGTGTGTGGGCAAAGTACTTTGTTCCTGATCTGAGAGAGATGAAGGAACCTGATTTCTGCGGCAAGTCACTACTGCAAACAGAATTAGCAAAATACTTGTATGTGTGTATTTGTAATCTAAAATATTGTTTACATCATGAACAATAAGAAGCCCACTTGGAACAGGCTTATTAACTTCTGTGCTGCAGGTATCACACAGTGCTATGCCGATCACGTAATTGATCAGGGACTGTAGTAAAAAAGAATTATAAATGCTGTAAATAGGGAATGACACTGCTCGTATTGAAGCATTAAGAAGCTTAACTGATGTTAGGAATGTACCAAAGGGTGGTGGTTCTCTGAAGTTAGATCTCAAAATATGCCTATAAATAAATAAATAAATAAAAATGAGAATGCAAGCTCAAGCACTGACCCAAAATCATGTAAACTTTTCAGTTGTTTAGTTTTGTGCTTCCTGGTACAGTTTGAACTGTGCCAAATCACACTCTTTCAGATGATACCCAGCCGGTTTGGATCTTAACATGCATAAGGGACTGTTTAATCAGCCAGAATGTTGTCTCCTTGCTTCTGAGGAGAGAAGTCAGCTGTATGGCAGTGAGCCATCTCCGTGCCACCTAGCCTTGGATCCAGAGAATGGTTCCTGTGTGGTTTAGTGGCTGTAACCTTAGAAACTTCTCTGTTTCACTTAGCTATCATATCAGAAGCAAACCTTCCAATGCTTTTTTGGGAACGCAAAGGGAAAAAGGAAGCAAGGACCTAACTGTTCCTATTTACTGCTTTAACCCTTGTAATCCTGGCTGCTTGCTGCTGCCCTCAGTGCTCTCAGATCTTCCCTTTGCTTCTGTTCTGAGTGTGTTTTTCTTGCTCTAGTCATTTCTGTTCCTAGCCTTTCAAGATTTCTTTGGTTGCTTCTTTACCTTTCAATGCGAGATCTTCTTTCATTAATCATTTATCTTCTTTTCTGTACCTGTGACAAATGGACTTGACCTAGGCCTGTCGTGGACAGTACTGCAATGTAGGCAGTATCAAGATGGTCAGTACCACTCTTCATGTTCTTTGATGCTTTTCTTTCCTGTGCAACTGAAAGCTGGTTGCCTGGGGGGAAAAAAAAGAAAAAAAAAAGGAATTAGGCATTTATTGCCAATCTTTGCTCTTTGGCTGCCTGGCAAGTGCAAATGCAATCACTGGAAATGTCTAGAGAAGAGTCGCTGTTGCTCAGATGTCTTGAGCACAGCATGAAACATCCTGGAACGAGGTGGAGATACCTCATAGGCACCAGCTCTTCTTCTTACTTGGATGTTCTTACGTATATTCTGTATACTCACAGTGTGAACTTGTGTTTAAACTCAGTTTGTTTTAGTTTGTAGTAACTATAGAGGTGTGTGTAAAGAAAGTCTTTGAATGCTAACTGTTTTTTTCCAGCAAAACCATGAAGTCTTGTGGTATTTTCTTTATGCATAAAGGAGAGACTAATATGTTCATGACAACTTTGTGCTTGGTAAGCACAGCCTTTTAAAAATCTCTTTTGAGTTTTGCAAGTGAGTTTGTAATGACTGCCACAATTGAGAATTTAGGCAGCCCTCTTAGCCTAAAATTCTCTGCTTCTCAGTATCATGATTTTGGTGTGTTACAACTTCTGTAGAGAAAGGAAATCCTGACTTCTAAAAATAAAATGCATTGTTATTTATTTTGAAAAAGCTGTATCAATGTAAGATTATTTATTTATTTATATTTTAACATGTTAGGTTAGGTCAGCAACTTTGTTTAGGTTAGATCAACCTAACTTGTGTGGTAGCACTTAGATTAGGTCAACAAACATTGAGTGTGACTAAATTTCTCCCCATACTGTGAAGACATTGTTTAACCCATTGTCCTGTGGCTGGTGGGACATTATCTTTGTGCTGTGAAAGGCTTTCAAGTTTTCTCAAGGTTTTCATTGCTGTTACAGTAATAACCAAGACTCCTCTAAGAGGAAGGCTTGCAAAAATCTAACTAGTTCAGAAGGAAAAAACAGTTATCACTAAAAAAGGCATAGTTCAACTTAATAATAATAATAATAATAAAAAGGTCAATGAGAACTGAAAAAATTAAAAGGACAACTCTCATTACTTGCTGGAGTAAAGTAACAGAAACTATCCCTTAGAGGAGATGTGCAAAATTATAGTAACATACAAAAAGACAGAAGCAAGAAGATGACTTTTTTTTCTTTTGTACCTTTAGCACTGAGAATCCGCCTACCTGTTCTGTTACAAAAATGTGACAATTTTAGTATGTTGCAAGAAGTATTTTTGCAAAATGATCACAGCAACACACTTTCTCAAATGCTGGATTACTTTTTAATTACACTGGTGTGTTTAGAGTATGTGTTTTCCAGCTCTTTGAGATGAAGTGCTTCTTATGGAAGAAATTTATTTCTCATCAGTTTTTTGTTTGAGATATCTACTGTGCTAATCTTCCAAATAGTATTCAATAATAATTATTAAACCTAACTAATGAGAGAGTTGTCTTATCTTAGACAGTCTCACCTTTCCTTTTAGTTAATTTCTATTAGAAATTGCACTGTACTGCAGCAAAGAGGAAGGCCAAATACTTTGTCTATTCAAATAATAATAATATATGTATTTAATTATTGAAAGCTTCCCAGTTAATGTTGGGAATACATTCCAATTTAGATATATCAGGTCTTTGAGAATTCCGTTTCTTTAACAGTTAAACCATTTGATTGTCATAGCAATTGGATGGAGTTTAAATATCTTTTTTTTTTCTTTTTTTTTTCTCAATAGTTTGTCTTTGATCCTTGTGTTGAGAACAGTCATTAGTAAGGCAGTACAGTTATGGACGTACATAGTTCAGCTTGTGTCTGCATGTGGATGGACACACGGCATTGAAATTATTGGCTGATACGGTGGATAATGGATTAAATGAATTACTGAATACTTATAATTAGATGTTCTGGTGATTGAAATTTAATATGAGTCTGCAGGTTTTTTTCTAGTATCACTTGAAGTCTTTTTAAATGAAAACTCAGAATTTGCATAATCATTTGACTTCTGTAACTATTAGTGAAATATTTTGGTGGATTTTCTTGAGATGTTTATGGTTTCTAAGGATAAAAACACTTCAGTGATTGCTTCCGCTTTGGTATCTGCTGAGGAAAGGTTGGTGCTGAGCCTCCTTTTGCCCTGTGTTTTATAGATAATCTGCTGCCATAGTACCCACAAGATGGGCAGTACCAGATTATTGCTTGAGGTCCTGACCAGCAGTTTTTTCATCTGAAAAAGCAATTCTTTATATATATTGTGTTTATATATATATATATATGATTATTTTTTTTAAGTTTTTTAGTTTTTTTTAAAACATCAGTTACGTGATGTTTTCAGGAAATGAAAGAAGTGCACCACTTCAGTCTGCTTACGGGTGACTTCAAACGCTGGTAGTGTTTCCTGTTTTTTACCATAAAAGCTCCTACAGTATCATATAAAACATACAAATGTACGAGTGTTCAGACAGCAGGTTTCAAGGCTCAGTGTTTGGGATAAAGGTCTGCTATGCTTTTCCCAAATATTATACTTCTAATGCAGTAATATTATAGTACATGTAAGGAGAGACTGTTGGCAGAAGATGAGACATATTGTAGAAAAGTCAGGAGTGGGAATGCTGAAAATTGACATTCAAGTCTTTGTTGTTGAAATTTTTAGAAGTAAACCTTGGGGTAATCACACATCTTGAGAAGTATGTATCCACATTTTATTTCTTGTGCAGGGTTAGTTGGTTAAAGTACTAGTAAAGTAGTATTCACAGCCTGTGAATGATTACTACACATACATTCAATAAATACTAGTAGTTTAAAAATTAATAAACTAACACTTAAATCACTGTTATCCAACAATAAACATATATTTTGAATTGTAATACATTTGTAATCACTACAAGCAACAGTAACGAGCACTGTCTTGTTAATAGATTATTTTATTTTCCTTTTTAAGGTGGACAAGTAAGAAAAAACTTGCAGATTGGTCCAGAAACATCATCTTGCTAAAACTTCAACCCTTCTGCCATCTATGAAAATTGATTTCAAATGGAGATGATCTCTAAATTACAAGCTCTCCTAATCAAGCTGTCTGAAGTGAATTTGACTGTACAGTGACGTAATTGTTTGTCTACATGAATGCTATTTTATTTAATAGTAGTGACTGAAACTTTTTATCCTGCTAAATTATATGTATGTGCTTTATAAATAGCTACACTGATCAGTAGTAGTCAAATTGTAAGTCAATTCAGTGCAGCTCTGTAAAGGGCACAGAATCCAGATCTTCCTTGAAATTTTAAGCCTGGTAAACAGTTTATTTGCTGCCAGAATTTTGTTTCTTCATGGGAGTGCTTAATTTTTTAAACGTGTCATTGTCAGTATGATGGAGAACATTTTTTTGTATTTCCTTTCTTGCAGAAGAGCATGCTAGAGATACGTAATAGTTTGCTTTGGGAGTAGTAGTTGTTTATATATGATACAACCCTTACAGTAGCTTTTCCATAATGTACTACAGTATTCCTCTCTACATTACAGGCTGCTTACCAGTCATGTAGAATGAGGGATGATTCAGTGCTATTGCACTGATAGAAACAGAGTCATAAATGGCATCTACATAGCAAGGCCTGGACAATATTAACTGCTCTAATAGCAAAGCTTGTACTTCATCTTGGGATAGTTGATATTTAATTTTTCAAAAAGTTTTCTTGTATGGATGTATAATACAAAGTTCCTCTGTATGCTAATGACAGTTTTATGGAGAACAGTCATACTAATTTATGCATTTTTTTGACCAAATATGACTGTGGATAGGCACATGGAAGATTTAACATTGCTTACGGACAGAGAGACTTGTATGTAATAAATAAGTAAATAGATAGTATAAAAAATAGTAATACACGTTTAGCCATACTTTTGATCAAAACTGTCCCCATTTGTACTAGGCAGCAGAGTTTTCTGCATCACGATTATTAGGTCATATGGGATTATCTACTTCATCCTTCTATCCCAACATAGAAAGATCAGCAGTTGGATTCCTGACATTCGTTGAATTTGTTCTTTTCAGTAATACAGGCTCACTTTCTTCAGCAAACAATAAGATCTTTTTTAAATTCTTACACTTGTAAAGCTTTCCTTGTGTCCAGTCTAATTCTCTGTATTGCATCCCTTCCTGTGTTTTAGATTTGCTAATCCTTAATTTTATGTGCAGAGGAGAAACAGACTGTTCCCTTTTTATCAGCAGCAGTCTTTGATGTGTTTGAAGACTGTAATCATTTATGTCTGGATCCCAGACAGGGACTGTGTGTGTCTAGGCTAAAGTACCTTCCTTTCTATGGAGGATTTATCTTACATGATCTATCTTCCTAATGGTCTTGCACATCCCTCATAAACTTACCTGAAGTAGCAAAGTTGAAAGTACAGTTTTGGAAAATTTATTAAAAAATACTCTCAGCTTTTCCAGAACTTCACTGTCTGTGGCAAACTGAATTTTCAACTTAGCTTCAGATGTGCTGAACCTTTTGTTCTTAGACCAATACATTTTGTAGTTTTAAGTGTCTTGAAAGCATGCTTCTCTTTACATTGGAAAGTATCTTATAAATAACAACGTTAAAACTGAGGATAGACTTATAATAATGCAGAAATTTTGCTGAATTGCTGATCTGGATTGGGGAGGGGTGTGTGGGATGGAGCTTGAAATAAGTACACAACTGAACTGTGGCAGTTTAACAAGTTATTTTGCTGTAAAGGACACTCGTCCTGTTTCAGTTGTAAACTAATGCACCTTAGGTTGAATCACGCTTGGAGTAGGCAACCAACATGTTGGTTGGACAGTTGTGATGTCTTAATGACTACTGATGCCTTCTTAAATATCCACAAATAGATTCTTTTTCTGAACCCCAAGACCATAATTTTCCACTCTTCTGATTCTTACAGGAATACTATATTTCCTCATTATAAAAATTACAATGACCATTTTACTCCTGGTGGTTCCATTTTAAGTAGCTATTGTACTGAAACAAGAGCTTTTATTAGTGTTGGGAATTTAGGTCCAATGCCATTCTTATTAGGTTTTGGTTAGCTTAGCTTTACTTACCTTTTAGGTATCTTGACATATATGCATTTCCTGTTTTGCCCTTTATTTGGCAAAAAAAAAAAAGAAAGAGCTTTTTATAGCATTGCAGCACCAAGAAATATGGCTGCTTTCTGTTTACTTTTGTTTGTGCATGTCAACAGTATTGTTGGCAGGAAGAAGCTTAGCTGAGGGAAGATTTTTGTCACTGTTGCAACAGTTGGTCCTTACACAATGTTGTATTTGGAGACTCACACCATCAAAATGGCTTTCTTGGCAAGAGAGTAGTTTTTCAGAGGAAAACTAACTCAAACTCAGAAGATAATTCTTGTAGATGCCTTACCAAAAAATCTTACGATTATTTTTTCTCTAAAGAATGTAATAAAAGATACCTCCAAATACGCATATTTATACACACAAGATGCTCAAGGAAATGGCCTTCACCTAGCATCAACGAGGAGACACCTGTTCCAGGGGGGTCTAATTCAATGACCTTGCTCGGAAACTTGCCTTTGAAAAGTTATCAGCAATGACTAAGGGGTGCATGTCTACCTTTCTTTCTCATTTCCTAGAATAGTGCATTGCTCACAGAGAAGGAGGAAAGCAAATTATCTTACTTGGTTGGGGGAAAAGCTGTTTTCAGAATATGGAGATATGTATTGTCATATATGAAAAATATATATCCTGGTTGGTACTAGTCTGAGTAATGGACTATTTTGCACTCAAAATTAATTATATTAATTGTATTTTATGGTGTAGTAAATTCTTATGCTTCTTTATTTGCAGTTTCCTGAATGTGGTTTCTATGGAATGTACGACAAAATTCTGCTCTTCCGCCATGACCCTACCTCTGAAAACATTCTCCAGTTGGTAAAATCAGCTGCAGATATTCAAGAAGGGGACCTAGTTGAAGTTGTCTTGTCAGGTAACTAAAAACCAATGAAAATTGCTGTCAGGCTTTTGCAATTGAAAAAGTCCATAGCCTTTTTGTCCCAGTTAGGATTCAAGAAAAAGGAGATTTCAGGAGCAGCACTTTATGCAATACTTGCAAGGGATGAAGGGAGAACTATATAGTTGAAGAGTATTAGGGGATTTATGGTTTTCTTCAGGCAAAGCATCTCTCCACAAAAGTGGTCAACCATAAGCAACTTCACAATATTTAGGGGAAGGCTATTAAACCAGCAGAGTAAGAAACTGTGGGTGGTACCTACAGTTGCCCAGAATCTGTATATTCTTTCCCTCTCATGGTCCAGCTTAGAGTATACATTGTTGACTGAAGGCCTTTGAATTTTTGATATCCCAAAGTGGTGTTGTACTGTATCCTAGTAACCAAGTTTTATCTAAAGGTAAATCCCCAAGGCGCATGATTATACACTTCCTAATAATTCTGCTATGCAATTGTTGACAGTATTGATCAGCTGGATAATTTTGCTTGATTTTATTTATGAACGCATGACATAAGAAATCTATCTTCTTGTTATTGATTTACATCGTTTCTGAGGTGTACTGTTTCTCTCTTGCAATTCACCAAATTTATTATCAGAAGTTGTGCAACTGCAGCAGCGTGTCACGATGGATTGAAAAAGAAAATAGAGAATTTAGGGGATCCCAATCTTTTAGAATGTCATTTTAATGCAGGACATTCTTTAACTTTATGCCTATCACTTATGCCAGTGATCCTTCAGGAATTTCAGAACATCACTATATAAAATCTTCTACAAGTTATTAGAACTTTGTGTAAAAATGACATTTCTTGCACATCACCTAAACAGATGCCAGGGATTTTACAGCAGGTAGCAGTTCATAAGTATTAGAAAGACAATTCAGACAGAATAGACTAAAGCAGTCAGGAAACAATATTTAAAATATTTAATTTTCTTACCCCCAAACTAGTTTGATATCTTAGTATCAGATTAAAGAATTGTTTTATAGCAGATCTATCAATCTAAGAGAAAATATTTTAATTTAAAATGTGTGCACCTTAAATACTGATAAGGGATGTCAGAAATTACTATAATAGTATGTGCAATTCTCTTACTTCCTGATCCTTAAGCGTAATGCATTTTTGAACACCACTCTAAATCTAAATAGATGTTTACTGTCTTTTCTGGCATGTAAGATTGTAAGTTTCTTATCTGGCAGAAATAAAGCACCAGAGAAAATTGTAGTTTTATGATTTTGTTATTTCAAGCGACAAATACACAAAAAGATTAACCAAATTTGAGCTTTGAAAGCAAACAGTTCTTTTACTTATCACTTTGCTAAGGTACTGGGAAAATGTGAGATGTCACCACTCTTCTTATAGACTAATAAACTTAATTTACAGATCTTCTTTCTTTTTCTCTAAAAATGACAAGTGTCAAATGGCAAGTGGTACTACTCTGATAATTAAAAATTCCATAGGGCTTTGTGGAGAACCATTGCTTAAGCATCTCATTCGTGTCGTTCCAGCGTTGAGGTCTTTTTTTCTCTTCCTTAATTACAATGGTATGAGTTCAGCAAGAAATATAATTTCATTACTCATACCTCATCCTCAACTTATCTTTACAGATTAAACACACATAAATGCCTTTCTGCTGGTGCGGTCGCACATACCAAATTTTGAAGTGATACAGTTAACTGATGCGCGCTGCTTCTTGGACCAACTGTGGTGATTTTTGAATAAATACTGAAATAATTTAAACAACAACAAAAGCACAAACTAAACCAGTTTTTATCTACCCACCCGTGTAAAGAGATCTTACTATGAAATCTTGACAACAACATGCCAGAGGAGGAGGAGTGGAGACCTCTCAGTCATCAGCTGGTGATACTCAAGGAGTTAAACAGCTTAAACCTGAGAAAAGGGGTGGGTTAGTTGTTTGCACGTTTTCAGTTGCACTGTCAGACCAGATTCCTCAGTGTGATTTCCTGAAGCTGAATCCCAGCTTTCATCATCTTGTGCCTGCTTTCAGTTTTCCTCCTGTCCTACTGCAGGAGGTTCCAGTAGAGTGTGATTGCTAAGGTATGTTTTCTGTATTGACAGGCTGCAGTACAGCTCCTAAACACGACACCAAAAGTAAGGAAAAGATCGCACACGGTCCCTGTTCTAATATTGAAAGGATTGGGAATGGTTTCCTTACCCAATTGCATGGGAACTTTGACATTGTAGAAATTGCTGAATTTAGTTCATCTATTTTTTCACTGGACAGCACACTGCTCAGAAGACTTTCTCTCTAAATACAAAGGCCTGCAAATGGAAGTTGTAATATGTCATGGCCTGACTGGTGATTACACAGTTACAAATGAAAGCCTTCAGTCAGATGTCTTAAGTTATACAAGACATTAAATACATTTCCTCCATAAACACTCAGGAGCATCAGTGTCCTCCCACAGATAAGCCTTGACTAAATTCAGCAATTCATTTCTGCAGTGTTAAAATTCCTGTGTCATGGAGGGGAGGGAAGTATGACCAGTTCTGTAACTCTGGAGAGAGAAAAGAACTCTGTAAGACAGTCTGTAATGTTCGGGGAAGTATTCAAATTAATGCAGGCAGTTTTTTATTGAAATATATTTAGACATAGTTTCATATTATTGGAGATTTTGGCAATAGTGCATGACAAATTAGCTGAAGGTGGGTTCTCTCTTCTTTTTAGTTAAGAAAAAAAGGCTACCTAAATACAGGGCCGTAAGATATTTTTTTTTTTTTTTCCCCATTATATGTAATAATTTGGAAATGCTTTGAAAATTTATTTTGAAGGGAGGAAAAACCCCTCTGAAAACAGGAGAGATTGGCCTTGAGCACTGTAGTTGATGATGCTGAGCACTTGAGCAGTGGGATGGACAGAAGAAATGCAATATATGTTCAGATGCTTACATTGAACTGGTTGAAATGTTTTATTTTTAACTTACATTATATATACCTGAACAGAATATACATCCTAAAGGTCTGTAAATTCAAGGTATATTGTGGCAGTTGTTTTTGAATGGCATGTCTGAAAGAGGCAGTAGAGCAAAGTGTTACTGCTACAGCTTTGCTGCTGAAAACTCTGAGTGCTGTGGGTAAACATCCCCTGGGGTACTGATATCTGATGTCAAAAGCTATACTGATCCACTGCATTCATTTTTTATTGCACATGTCAATACTAGTGAGGGTAGAGAAAGCTTAACTGTCAGCCCTGTGGGGTTATACAATCAGTTTCTATCCTCATAGCGTGCATTTTCATTGTAGTTTACTTAATTACGAGGTCTTTTATAAAGGCTGGACAACCTGTGATTAAGTTTTTCTTCTTATTGTGCTTATGTTCTTGACAGTTTAAGGAATAACAAATCTGATCATCTTCTGGCTTAGAGCTTGTATTACAGGTCCTTGAAAGACAGGAAGAGTTACCTAGAAAAATTCGTAGTTGAGAGGAGCTGCTCATTGTAGCTGAAGCACTTAAGTCCATTTTAGGGAAGAAAATTGCACCTGCGGATGTCGTACAGTGTAAGTGGAAGTTTGTGGTAGAGCTAGAAGTTTCTGGTGAAACAAGAAATTTAATCAGCTCAGAACGTAGCACCTGCTGTGCTTTTCTATTCATAACGAACATTATGATTTCTGTTTTGCATTGGTGCATTATGCAGTAGGATTTTAATGGAGTGTAAGAATCGCAGAACTTGCTGAACAAATGTTGTATGTCTGTCTGCTGACTGTTCCAGAGGAGATAAGCACTGGTGATTGCTCAGCCACAGGAATTGCTGTTCAGTGCCAATATAGATTATGGCATTTTAGAACGGAAAGGTCGGACGTTATTGTGAGAGTGGAAGCAAAAGGGTATGCTGAGTTACAGATTCAGTCAGCTGCACTAAAAAGAGGAAAAGGGAACTTTCATTATGAGCATTAGTAGCCCTTCATAAGTATGGTTTTATTTTCATCTCTTACACAGTTTCTTCCTTTTATGTAGTCTTGTAAGTATTACCTGTTTTAATACTTTATTTCAGTTGAATGCATGAGATTGTGATAGTGCTTGTGTAGGAGATATGGGGATATGTCAGAAATGATTACTTCAACCCACAAATTTGCATATTGAACCCAGTTGGTTTATAAGGCTGTACTCCTGGGTGTTCATTGAACAGCATCACTAATACCATTCTGCCAGTAACATACTTCTTGCTAGGTTGCTGTTTTCTTAGCTGTGAATTTTCTATTTCATTTCTTCTTCTATATGTTAGGAAAGCGTGCCTGGTCTCCTGATGCACAAGAGGAAAGTCCATTACTAGTGCTGTGGAAATCTCCACTGATGAGTTCGTTGAACTTGACATTTACTTAGTTAAATTGCATTTCAGACTGAAAAAGAATCTGAATCTTTGGATAAAGAACTTGATAAAATCCTGTTTGTAGGAAGGGTTCCTTTTGATCAGAATACTCTCAAAAATTAGTAAGCAGCCCAAACCAGGATGCAAGGTACAGAAACTGCAGTCGAAGCTGTAATCAGAGGTGGCTTTAAATGAGCAGCAAGTCAGTTGTAAACACTGAAAGGAAGAGGAACCAAATACTTCATCTTTGTAGGTCTCTCTAAAATACAGTCTTACTGATTGCTCAAAAAAAGGAAGTACATTTTATGTAAGGTGAGCTTAAGTTTAAAAGCATTCTTCAGTCTTAGTGACAAAGTAGTATTTGCTACAAGTTTCAACTGCGTCTATGCAAAGGTAACTTTCATGTTCCACTCATGGAATAAAGGATGTAAATACAAATCTCCAAAATAACGTAATATAAAATTCACAGTAGATTTGAACGTAATGGAATATGCTTGCTCAGGTAGACTGGCTTCCTCCAGCTTAACTTGTGGTTTTTGAAGCTGTTTGGTACTCGTTTTAACTAGCCTTTAAATAAGATTTATTTCCACTGCCATTCCACACCAATAAAGGATGTTAATGATTGGGAGGTACAGTCCTTCATACACTGATTGCAGCAGGTCACGGGAGGTGATTCTCCCCCTCTGCTCTGCGCTTGTGAGACCCCACCTGGAGTCCTGTGTCCAGCTCTGGAGTCCTCANATTCTATGATTCTGTAGAACAAGCTGACAAACAAGAGTTGCTGTGGCTCTATACGTCTCTATTCTCACTATTTCTGGTTTTTGAGGCCTTGAAGGAAACAATTATTTTAGATACCTCCAGACTTTAGTTCTTGCCAGCATAGTTTATGTCCTATGCTCTGCTTTGTTCATGAAAGTTTATTAAAAACTTCTGTGTAAATTTGCTACGTCTTTTCATGTTATATAGACAAAACCCCAATTTTATATTTACAGTTTTAATGTGAGTTTGCTTATAAAAATTCTGTCTATTTGGGGCAAAATTACATTGGGATGTGAGAGAGTTTTGCCAGCTACTGGAAGGCAGATGATGAAACATTAGTGTCTTGTGCAAATTAGTGGAATATACTTCATCTGCTTGCTGTGAGCAGTTGTGCTCAGCTTGGCAGGATTCCTGAAGCAAGAAAGTCGAATAACAGCTATTTTGCATTCCCTTGTTGAGCTGATGAGGGCAGGAATTGATCCACAGCTTTTGTTAAGAAGCCGTTTCTGTTTTAGTATCACATACACCGTCTGATCCTTAGATGCTGACATCTTATTTGGATTCAGTGCAGTTTATACTGTCTTGTATATGATAAAATATATTGAACTGAATAAATGCTTTTGATAACTATGCAGTTAGAGTAAATGCCATATATCAACATAAAACTGGATTGTAATGTTAGCTTGACTGCCACCTCCTTGAGACTACCAGCTCCTTGTGGTGGTATATCTTCGATCATCATTTTACGGTACTTATGTAGTTGTTCATCGTTTGTGACTTTGCTTTGTTGTGATTGATAAACATCATTCTCTTGGTGTCTTCATGGCTACGTTAACACCCTCTTTTTCTGGTGCCTTTGAGAAATACTCCTCTCTTTTCTCTACCCTGTCCAAGGTGAGATCTGTTAAAATTATTCTTCCTCTATGTCCTTTCAATTGTTTCTAGCTATCACCTTTTTTCTTATTTCTGTAGAAGTGAGGCTCACTACTGATTAGGTTAGCGGATTGTTTTGTATCCCCTGCTGTTCATTTGCCTACGTTGTTCTTGGATCATGAAGTTCAGATCGATGACTTTGTGTTTGAAGTTCTTAAGACTAAAAGATTCTTTCCTTCCTTTTATAAATGAAGATTTTTCCTGATTGTCTTTTCCTCATCTCGTGAGTGTTTTAATTGTTGCCTTCTGGATACAGACTTTAAGATTTGTATTTGTTCTGCATTAGCAGAGTCTTTCTCGACTCCCTGCCTGTCTTGCCTTCCCATTCCTTCCATTCTGCAGGAGGGAGTAGGTAGAACTAGTATGAAAGAAATAGATATCCTATCAACATTGTTGCTTCCTTATAGTTTCTGGCTGCATCCTTAACAGAACATACCGAGTAAAATGATATGCAACAGGAAAATGTTAGTAGGTAAGCAGTTAATATACCAACTTTGTTTCTAGGGCTCTTAAGAAGTACAGGCCATGCTAGTTATTTTTCCTTGGGTCTTTCTTCAGGTTTTTTGTATTTAATGATTATTTCAGCAGCTGAAAATCTGAAATAATTTCAACATGTTGTGAATGTGGATTTGCAAGAAAGCAGGCAGTGTATTTCTTCATAGGAACAAAATTACCTTTATGTTTTTAAGTAAGCTTTTTGAACACATATAATTAATCATTCATGTCAAGATTTTAGGTGTCATTTTAAAGCTTCATTAGTTAGTAATCATAAACAATGTCATTTTATATTTATAAAAAATTATATTAAATCTTGGAAAGAATTTTGATGGTAAGGATGATGAATTTTCCTTGAGAGAATCTACAAATGCATACACATATTTCTGTCAGGACAGGACCTGTTTATGAGACCTCGCTGTTCCCCTCTAGCTAGTAGATCAGACATCTCACATTGTGCATTTTTAATTGTCCATTTTTCAGAGATAATACATTTTCAGTTCATTGGTGTGTTGTGTAATGAAAATGTCGATTTTCTCTTCAGTCAGGAAGGGGTACTTGGTTTTCCAGAAGTTGTACGGGCACTTTATTTTCCAAAGACTCCTAAAGAAACTATGCTTTCATGGGAGAAGAGGATAGATGCTCAAATGGATAAATAACTATATATGAGTTAGGAAAGGGTGAAAATATATGCTGTTTTCACAGTGGAAGCAGGTCAGTAGCAGAGGTTCATACATCTGTGTTGTTAAATACATTCATAAATGACCTGGAAAGCATGATTAGTAAAGTTTCAGTGTCGCTCCAGATAAAATTCAGTATGTATCAATATAAAGTGTCAGGGGAATTTCTTGATTTTTATTTATGTAACAAGGGTTTTGGAGTTAGCTCATACTACCAAAAATTAAGATGTTCAAGTTATAATAGGGAAGTGTCATCTTAGTGGTTAGTGCCAGTCAAGAAAAGCAAGTACAGGTTGTGGAATTCTTAGGAAAAGAATGCAGACAAAACAGAAAATGCTTGTAACACCTCTGCCCTTGTGTCACCTGTCTTGGTCACCTCCTCTCTGCTTCAGAGGATGCTTGATGTGGAAAGCTTGGGCATCTGAGGTGGTGGTCTGGGGAAATGACCCCAGATGCTGATGCTACTTTAGGAATTCTTTTTTGAAAGGCAGGATTCCGGGCTCCGTAGATTATGCCTATCAACTTCTAAGGTAGATCTAATTAGTTCTTGATTTTCATTTTATGTTATATATTAGGTATGTATGTTAAAATGTCTGAACTCCAAACCTCCTTGATTTTCTTAGAGTATCTTATCTTCACTTGGATGAGGCATTGTTATTTTCCTTTCTTAATAATTTTTACTCAGCTTTTTTAACTTTTTACACATCACATTTATCCCTCTTAGTAACAGTAGCTCAATAGATGATTCAAGTGTTACACTTCAGCAGACCCCAGTTCAGCTGACTATTTCTTACAACACTTGAGGTGGTGAATGAAACTTGGAGCCTGTGGTATATTGTCCTATATTTTAATGGATATTTCTATGCTCATTTGGACTTCTAATGTGATGGCTTAATCTGTTTAGCATTCTGAATCAATATGAAATGCTTATAATTAAAAAGGCATTGATGGAGAAAACCAAAATGCATGTTAATGCAAAATGTATTTCTATCAAATGACGAACCACCTCTGTTTACTGTTCTACAAATCTATTTAATCTATTTAGTCTTTCTTTACTCTGCGGTGTGTGAAACTTGGACAAGGCTATGAATTGTTTCACAGGATGTGTCTTTAATAGCACTTGAGCTTTTCTTAGAGTGGCAAAGTCCTATAGATCAGTGGTCTCCAGTTTTTTTCACCCCATCACTGAAAACTTTTAAGCATACACCTGCAATTTGTGTGTCTTTATTTATTTATAACTTACGTTTGTTGCTGAAATTCTAATATTGTCTTCCTACACCCTAATGGATTGTCTTGTGCACACTTAGGAGTATGTGCCGCCTCACTTCAGAGACGTTTTTTTACATTAAAAAAAAAAAAAAAAGTCTTTCAATATCACTGTTAAACCCATAAAATTTACTTTCATTGGCTGACAGCTGGCTTTGATATTTAGAAAGAGTGTCTCATGTTTATTTCCAATAAATGAAGTTTGCAATGAAGTTTGCAATGAAGTTTGCAATGAAGTTTGCAATGAAGTTTGCAATGAAGTTTGCAATGAAGTTTGAAGTTTGTAAGATAGGCATCTTCTTTTAGGAAGTGCTTGAGGCCTGAAGCTAAAGCAGGTCTGAGCACAAACAAGCAAACCTCCTTCCCTTGGGGAATATAACAATTTGAAACGGAAACTAAGGAGGAAGAGAGTCAGGAACTGCTACAGGTTACAGTCTGCTGTTTTTTATATCTGGACGGTGGTGTGACTCAGCCGTGGAGACAGTGTCATTCTGACTGAAATCTGGCTCCTTCTGACTCTTAAAGAGGCCCCAGGAATGTTTCTGTTAATGTAGTTACGGTGTAACTTGTTTCCAAAAAAGAACTTTGGGGAGCTTGCCTGCTTCTTAGGACGTGAAGACTCCTATCACTGTAGTTTGTTGGTGCACGTGTTTGTTTTGAGCATTTATAATTTTTGAGGTGTATAATTCTGGCCTTGACTATGTAATCCATCACTTGATTTTTTTATTTTTTTATTTTTTTATTTTTTTATTTTTTAGGAAGATTTGGAAAATTACTGTGATGAACTTACAAAACAAAGTCAGAGGAAATAAATATGTAAGACACATAGTGTTTGATTTATTGTATTAATTTAGATCAGTGTGAGTACAGAAAAGGATCATGAGGCTTTATTTTTAATTTGGAGCTGCCTCTTATTGCCAGTAGTCAGAGTTAATTTTGAACACTGCATCAATAGCTGCAGTAAACTTGTGGAGTATTTAATTTTGTTTTCCTGTTATAAATTAATACCTCTGCAGTGTAATTTTATGATTAACAGGGCCTGAATCCATGAATAAAGGTATTGTTGTTTTTCCCACTTGGGTGAAAAATAGGTAAATTCGAAAAGAAAGACTTCTGTGCTTGGATTTCAAATGAATATAAAACCTACTGTGCTGTATAGTTTGTAGGTTTGAAATTGAGGAATCATTGTCAAATGAATAGGAGTACATTAAAACTGAACTTTAAAAATTCGGAATGTACAGATGAATCAAGCATGGTGACTCATAAATGTTAATCCTTTTTTAAAACTTTCCATAAAAGTCTGAGGTAGCACTGGACAAATAATTGTAAATGGTTTATTATCTCCTACAGGTTATTGCTTAAATCCCACACTGTGGGTGAGACAGTGTAAACAACAACCCATAGTGTATCTGGATACTGAGGTTTATTGAAGAACCAAGGAGATCAGAGCTTTTACCTTAATTGAATGCTTCCCAGTCTGGCTCATTTGCTCCCTTCCCAGCCTTACATTTGTTGGTTCCCCACTGTCCTACCCAGCAAGGAGGTATCTGCTGGCCAGGGAATCATAGAATTGTAGAATAGTGTAGGTTGGAAAAGGACCTTAAAGATCATTAAGTTGCAGTCATCCTGTCATGAGCAGGGACACCTCCCACTAGACTGGGTTGCTCAAAGTCCCATCCAGCCTGCCCTTCGGCACCTCCAGGAAAGAGTATCTTCAACTTCCCTGGGAAACCTGTTCCAGTGTCTCACCACCCCCATAGTAACAAATTTCTTCCTAAAATCTAATCTAAATCTACCCTCTTCCAGTTTGAAGCTGTTACCCCAATGTGAGAATGCCAGCAGTTGTTGTAGGGAAGGGCTCAGTTGCGAGTGCCTGCAGGAAGTCAACAGGATACGTTACTCTTAAAGGCATTCCAAATGGGAGAGGGTAGCAGCACAATGCTTTCCATAGCTGCAAGATACTGCTAATCATGTAGTTGGTGGTTTCTTATGCTATGAGAGGCGTGGCTGCTCGATGACAGCTCCAATTATGTGAGGCTCTGTTGCTCATAATAGCAGGATCTCACCTCTGCTAATAGTTCAAAGCCCTTTTGGACTTGGAACTCAAAATGATAAGTAAATAATTTGCCTCTTTCTGAAAGCAGGACCTTGCCTCTGTGAGTTGCAATGGCTTCTTGTTCTCATTTCCAGCTGTGCTGAATGATAGATCTGCTCCTGAGCCTAGAATAAGGAGTACTAGCCATGAACAGCCAAGTCATTAGCAGACTTGATGAAATAGTCTTGTCAAAACTGTTGTAGTTTCAATGTCTGTGTTTTGGTGATACTAGGAATGCTTAAATGAGATGATGACAAGTTAGCCTGAGGGTTAACAGTGTAACAGTATCATATTAAGAATGTAATGTTAGAGTCTTTTTGGGGAGTAGCAAGTTCTTCAGGACATGGTTGTAGCCTTATTTGGAACCCCCCCCCTTTTTTTGTTTTTTACTGCACAGTTTTACAGAGGGCCAGAAAGTTGGCTTCATGGCATCAGTGCTCCGTCAAAGTGAAAGGATATCCTGACATAACCTCTTTAGTTAATAATAAAGGTCTCTATTTAATTAGAAAAAAAAAAAAATCTTCATCAGCAGGGCGTTATTATTTTTCAGTGAATAACACAGAAGTATTCTAAAAGTTAAAAGGTTGATTTTTAGTGTCTATAGGAAAACCTTTCTAGATGCGTAATTTTAAAAAGTTATGAATTACAAGATGATGGGAGAAGTCTAAAAGAAGAGCCTAATTCATATGTGACTGCTTCTGGAATTGCATGCTCTGAAAATTTAAGCTGTGCTGGATTTAGGCATAGAATGTCAATTATGCCATGGTGACAGAAAAAAAATAAAATTAATTGCCCCTGTTTATACAGATCAAAGATTTGTGTAACTTTGCTGGTTTATATAGTTCTTCCAGATCAAGTTCTAATAACACACTAGTTTCAGTGAATAGTGTTCTGAAATAACATCATTTCATGAGACAAGAACACAGAGTGCTGTCTGCAGAGTGCCATGAGAACATGTAAATCTGAAGCCTAGAAAAACACTCTTTTTACCTTAAATATTAGAACCGAAAACACTTCCTTGCCATTCAGCAGAGTGGAACATTGCCAACACAGTTTCAAAATATGGAGAAAGAATGATGTTTTGTATTCTTACTTCTGTATTCTGCAGTAGTTGCCACATTTAAAGCTTTCGTAAGGTAAAATACATTTTTCCTCCTTGCCTTCTATTTTTGAATATTTCTCATGTCAGTATAAAATGATATGGCTTTTTTAATATACTATTATGTAAAATATATGATAAGTTCCAGTTACTTAGCTAGGAGGGTTGGAATGTAGAGTAAGAATGATATTTATCACTGCTTATCTTCACCGTTGGCATGGGGTTTTTTGATAGTTATGAAAGCATCCTAGGACTTTGCCTCAGTTACCTTTTCAGCCAACAGATAGGTGTTCCTGGCTAGTAGTTTGTTGTTAAGTTCCATTTGCTGCTGACCTTCTTATGGGTGATGCCTGAGGGTATTTTAAATCTGGGGAGTAAGTCCTTGTAGTAATTTGTTGGGATGCTGGTCTACACTTTCTTGTATTCCAGCCCCAAAGCCCTGTAAAAGGTAGGATCTAACAATCTTTTCCTGTTCCTGCCTTTATGTGTTTGTCTTTGGTTTCTGCAGCTTCTAGCCATAACTTTCAGGTCAGAGTGGATCCTTATTCTCACAGTTGATGGTAGGTGAGCAGTTTTGCAGTCAGCTCATCCCTGCTGAGTTTTAACTCGAACGCATACCTGCTGTTATAGCAGATATGGGAGGGTGAGTTCACTGGGAAAACAGCAGCCTGACCTGCTTCAGAGCTATGTAAATCCTGCTGTTATTCAGCTCAAACTGTTTACTTTTCTGTAAAGGAAAAAAAACCCCAATGTTAATTTAGTGATCAATTAAATTCTTAGGAAAAATTTAAGCTTCCATTGAAAGACAATTCCTTTAAAATTTGATTGCCTTGGTTTTACGATGTGTACTGTACAATAAATTTTAAGGACATTGAAATTGGAGGACATTTAAATAAAAAATCCATAAGTATGTAATACTGCATGTCTGTTTATAATAAGTGGTGCAACTTCAAGCTTAGTACTTTGCAAGGTTTCTTTGTATTTGATTCCTGCCTCCCTAAAATTGCATTAATATTATTACTGGTAAGTGTGGTACTTACTTCATATCACGTATATTTGTAACATGAACTAAACAAAAGGTATAATATAGCTATTTCTAAATTACTTTTTTTTGCCTTGGGAGTAGAAACACTTTTTATTACAAAACCATGGACCATGATAACCCATTAATTAATTCAATTAATTTGCAGGGAGACTGGAAGGTTCAGTTACAGTTTTAATGGAAAGGGTATCGATTATTTCTTCACGGTTTGTGAAGGGGTGGGGGTGGGCAGGAAAAGACCAGTACATCAGAAATGGAGTTGAGAGAGTGACACTCAACAACAAAATGTTTTCCATCCACTTAACAGCTTCAGATGGAACTGAATTCAGGACACAGGAAGAGAGTCAAATGATCAAGTCCCTGAGGCAAAACTGCTTGTGGGAGGTTTTACTTTTAGATGTTCTTCTACAGAGATATATTGATATTTGCTTTTCACAACAACTAGTGCTCTAATATAAGGCTATACTGTGTTGTGGTGAGTTGTGTTTTCTAGAATGCCAGGGACAGCGTTGCCATTGCACAGTAGTGCGCTTGACTGCTGGAGACTGGGAAACAACGAGAAAAATAACACTTGAACGAGTACCCTTATGTGTTTGGAAGCCCTTGAGGCTGAAAAAAATGGCTTGCCTAACTTTGTTAAATAAATATAAAACTATTTTATTTCAGATTCTGGGTGTTCTATCTGTTTTACGAAGTTCTAATGTTATGAATTAAGTAAGTTTTTTAACATGGCTTATTATGAAAACTAGGAACAGAATAATTCTGGGAAAAGAAAATGGAATCCTGGATTAAACAAGCTGTTAAGTGATTTGGATTGTTTTAATAAACATTAAAAAAGATGATTTGATATCATTGGAGTCATTGGATTCCAGTTTTGTTATGGTATTCCAAATACTTCTGTTAAAAGATCCCTAGAATGGAAACTAGTCGAGACTAGAAACATGTTTTTCTGTGGACATCGTTGGAAAAGTTTTTCCTAAGATTAGCAATTTTGTGTGCAGAAGGAGCCGAGTCCAGGGCATAGGTCTTTATTGGTACTCCATTCTAATTAGTTAAAGCCTTTTTCTTGATTGGTATGCAGATTTTTAGTCCTCTTTTCATTAATATAAAAGGAACAAGCCAAGGACTAAGGGTATTTGGATCTTTTAGGGATTCATTTGAACTGAACCATGAGAAAAAAAAAAAAGTTTTCTTTCCTCTAAATTGCAAATGAGGAATGTACTTCTGTTGAGAGACAAAGTGTTTCTATTAAGTGGCTGCGTATGTGGCTGATTCATACTGATACCTGTGAAGAGTAAGCACAAATTGAAATCACCTCTTTAAATGGCAGTCTGAGCAAGATCAAATGTTTGCATACATGCTTAGTGTTTAATAACATTTGTTAGATTATTTTTCACGATACTATCTAAGTTTAGCATCTTTAATGAAAAAATATATGTCACTAAAGTATATTTTAAAAACTGTTGTGGTACTGGCTTCCTCTGTGTACTAAATAGTTCTTAAAACACTGTCATTGTTTATTTTTATAGTTTACACTAATGCCTTTAACTGGTCCCTGTAACTTTGGTGACTGTTAACTCTGGTTGCGATTTCACGTTACTCTGAAAGGGAAGATACTTCAGGAAATGTGCAGCAGTCATTCAGATGGCACTGCAAAGTTTTTTGTCTTTGGTGATGACTGGGTGAATAATTACGTTTTCTTTTTAAACTCTAATGTATATTTTTAGCCATCAGTTCACCAACACAATATAGCAAATGGTCAGCTGGAACAACCCAATGTTGATACGTTTTTCTTGTCAAAAAAAATCATGTTTCTTTACTGGGTGTATTTACAGGCTGTAAAGGAGTGCATTTCCAACATTAGATTGAACTCTGCCAATTTTTGATAGATATTTGATATGCTGTTATCCTCCTGTGTTTTGTTGGAAAAATATTATCAGAGAAATTATTGCTGCAAGTTTGTAGAAGCAGCTTTATTCTTTCTCCGGTGGTCATTACATATATTATTACATATAATATTGTTTGATGGTATATCATCAATCTTTTTGTCTTCAAAATATAGTATACCAACCAATGCAAAATTCAAAGTTCATCATCATAGTCACCAAAGTGGTCCTCTTCCTTTGCTCTGTGGTGAAGTACCACATAAACGAAGAGTATTACTTACGCCACTGATTTCTCTCTTTTCCTGAATGATCTTCTTGTTGCAGCTTCTGCTACATTTGAAGACTTTCAGATCCGGCCCCATGCTCTTTTTGTTCATTCATATCGAGCACCAGCCTTCTGTGACCATTGTGGAGAAATGCTGTGGGGACTGGTGCGCCAGGGGCTCAAATGCGAAGGTAAGCTGCAGTGAGATGGGGCTTGTCAATGTCCAGGAGAGACCAGACCGTTGCACTTAACACATGTTGTCTCTAATGCTGCTTTTAAATTGGTTAGGCATCAGAAAAAGATTTGCAGTAGGTAGAATCATAGAATAGTTAGAGTTGGAAGGCACCTTAAAGATCATCAAGTTCCAACCCCCCTGCCATGGGCAGGGACACCTCTCCCTAGAGCAGGTAGAGACAGTAAAAGCTATCAAAATAATTAATTGATTAAGGAACTAATCCTTTTGACTGCTGTGAGACCTCCTGGATATGGCGTTGTAACCCAAAGTGCAAAAAAATTGGTCTGTGTGTATTTTGTGTATGTATCTAATTCTACATCACATTAATTCAGATCATTTAATTGACATGACTGTCAGTCCATATGTAGTAGCTATCTTTTCTCTTTTTGCCACAACAATTTGACTTCTAGCAGACAGTATCCAATGGAATATACCATGTCTGAAGAAAGACTTCCTTACCTCCCAAATGTGGATCACAGAAATTCCTTGCACTTGGAGACTGTAGATTTTTGAAGTATCAAAGAAAAAACCCTGATTACAGATACAACTATTCAGACATCATAACAATATGTCCCCCCAAAATTGTAGAATATAGAAATTAAACCAGCAGAGTTAGAGGAAGAAGCTTAATCAAGAACAAAGGTGGGATTTTAAAAATACCACACAAGTTCTTTGTTTTTTCCAGTAATAAACTGTAATCAGATGGTTTTAAATTTCTCTTTTCAGGATGTGGTCTAAATTACCATAAGAGATGTGCGTTTAAAATCCCTAACAACTGCAGTGGTGTACGGAAAAGGCGCTTGTCAAATGTTTCCCTAACAGGACTCAGCACCCGGACAGTTTCTGCAGAACCCTCACTCAGCGCGTCGGATGAGCCCCTTCTGGTATGGGATTCACTAGCTGTAGAGACCAGGGCATTGCTGATAAGAAACAATGACATTTAGTACTATAGGATCTGGCTTTGCCTGTTATAGACTACAGAGGAGGGGGTGGTGTGTAAATCGTAAAGCGTTGCTGTGAGAAAAGGCATCTTGATACAAAAGGGAGGTCACCAGCTTAAGGTATGTGGGTTGAAGGTATGTGTCATTTCTGACACTCCCAGGAGTCTCCTCCCTTTGTCAAGAATTAGGTTATTTCAAAGGTCTAAAACTGCCACCCGTGCTAATGTGAGTAGTTGCATCTTGGAGGATGTCTTCTATGGAATTAGAAGTCGAGTTTCTTCTGCCTCAGACCATTACATGCATTGGTTTATGATACAGGAAAGTGTTACCCCCAGGAGAACACTGTGACCCAAACGCCACAGTATCCAACTGATTATGTGTCACAGTCAAGGCTATAGTTAATTAGTTGGAGCCTGTGTATTTAGCATATATTCTAAGTGTTCAGAAGAAAGTAGGAGAAATCTCCATTATTTCCTTTGCCAGATTTTTGTGGTGAATGTCTGTATCTGTATATAGTTGTAGATGTGTATGTTAGACATACAGTTTACACAGAGGCACATGTAAATACACTTGTATATGCATTAGTATAGTAGTTTTTAATCATGAAAACAACTCTTCTGAGAACAAAATGTAGTGACCAGAGTAAATTAGTGACATGTATTTTTTATCTTTGGCATATTTGTTCCTTTTAACACTCATGGTCATAATATACTTGAATAGTTAAGAATTTACACTGTGTGTAAATGAAGCCACTCCTAAGTGAAAGTTTTGAAAACCTCAAGGCTTAAAAGAGAGGAAAGGATTTATAAGTACACACAACAATTATCGTGTTTTCCTCTCAATTAGAATATTAAACTTATTAAACTTGACATACTAAAAGGACAATATTGCAAATGATGTAGGCCTAGTGTTACATGCAGTACCATCTACAAACCATAATTATGTACTTATGCTACTGATTATCATTAGCCTAAAGCTACTTGGAAATTAAGGTTAACATTATGAATCTGTATTTTTAATTGAAAAGCTGCATAAATGAATAAGGTGCTTAAGTTCTGCAGAAACTGCAGCAAGAAATCGTGATAGATTATTCTTAATTCCCAGTAGTTTTCTTCAGAAAGGCTGACTCATTCAGACCAAGACAGAAGACTTTGGGGAAGGCTGGCCCTAATTCTGAATTGTTTCTGGAATTTTGGCTAAATAAATTGTGTGAGTGAGCATCCTGATCTACTCTCTATGAATATTCACTGCCCTGTACAGTTAGAAGATAGCAAAAAAAATCAATTTGAAAACATTTTTAATTATATGACTCTGTGGTTTGCTGATACATTCTCATATGAAATACTTGTTTTGCAAAGCTACATATTTTGAATATATTGAAAATAATAAAATTGCTGGTAAAGAAATGTAGTAAGTTTCATAGATACTGCAGGCTGTACTTCTCTAAGAACTTGTGCCCCTGCTGATGATTCAGAACATCACACATGCGCACACACACCTGCGCACACAAAAAAAAATGTTTACAGTAGGTGCAGGGATGGGCCTTACCCTAGAGAAATTACATAGCGTTCTGGTTTCTTTTTTATTTCAGGAAATCACAATATCATTTCCCAAATTTTCATAAGTGCTGTCACATATGGCTTCTGTATGTCTTTTGTTTTGTTTTGGGTTTTTTGCGTTGGATGTGTTTCAGTTTCCTTTCCTCTTGGTTTGTAAGTGTGCATGTATCTCCTGTATCAGATCTGTCCTTTGGACTCCATTCTTCTGCAGTATTTGTGAGATAAGTTTTATAGCAGTTTATACTGTAGTACCAATCAAAGCATGCACTTTGGAATGTGTTTCATTTTTCTAGTCTGTGTGAATATACTAAGAAACATAATGCTCTTTCACAGAGTTATCTTACTTGTTGTTAGCATTGGCATAGCACTGAAATGGGAATGAATATGAATTCAGTCAGATATCTGTCAGTTCTTTAAATAGGACTAAAATAAATAGTGTTTTTACCCCTACTTGCTACTTAGAGTCAGAGCAGTTGAGAGAGGAGGGGAGATCTCTCACAGATGGAATTATTAACTAAGTTATGATTTCAGAACCTTTTTCTACCTGTTGTGTGGACCAGAAAGAAGCCAACTTTAGCTCACATTGTTAAATTTAGCTTGAAAGTCTGGCTTTTGGAAAAACGCCGCTTATGAAGTGAAGAAGTTCTGCCCTCCTTTATGAAATGATGGCATTTGAAAAATGATTTAGACAGAATAATGTGGAATCCTCCAAAGGGTACTTTAATTATTGTTTCATAGGGAGCCACCACACCCAGACAGTTTCACTTTGGGTATGAATGTTTTCATTTGCCAATAAAGCATTTCATTTGGGTTGGAAATTGACTGGAGGCTGCATTTAAGTGCAGCTATAAAAATCTACCTCCAAAGAACAAAGTCGGGGCAATATTCATTTTTTTTGATTCTTTATTTAGTAGTGTAAAACTCATCAAACAGAAATACTAAAAACATGTAGAACTAGGATGATGCTGTGTAACCCAGATTTTTACTTGCTCAAATGCAATTCTTTTGCATTCTATTCTAGAACATAGAATGAAGGTATAAAATAATCATGCTTGCTTCTAAAGTAATGTTATTTTCTGTCCTCCCCTGCCCCCCTCCCCCACAATCCCCTTCTCCCCTTTCCCTTTCCTCATTTCTTTGTCCTGTTTTTCCTTTTTTCCAACTTCCTTTCTCAGTCTCCTGTCAGCCCTGGCTATGAGGTATGTACTGTATTTGCTGTATTCCCTATCCTACTATCAGGAACATCTCTTTTATGATTATCCGTGTCAATGCAAAGAAATGCAGGAATTTAATCAGATTAGCTTTTATGATCTTTAGAACTCAAGGACATTTATTTTTCTTTTAGAAAGAGTATATCCAGTGCAAACTCCGAAGGCTGGGTTCCAAAGTGAAGGTCATAATTCTTACGTTAAACAGTAAAATTAGCTATCATTAAAGTATTTAATACAAAAGTGGTTTTTTCATTTCTTAGGCATGATAGAAGTCATCGGTTGGACCAAAGCCCTTTTTTCCTGGTAGTAACACACGGGAAGAAAATTTTAACTTTACTTTCAGAACATTGGGAATTTGATGGAGAAATGTAGAAAGTAAACATTTTGTTTTAAGCTGAACAAACCTGACCTTTAAGTGCTCACCAGCATTACACTTCTAATACCATAATGCAGAGTTGTAACTTTTTTCCCAGGATAAGGTTTAGTTAAAAAAAAAAAACGGTCAAGGATTCTGTATTTCTGTGGAATTAGACATGAACATGAGCTAAGTTACAGATATATAAAATTTTTCTAAATGGGAAAACTTTGATTTATTTAATTAATTATTTTAAATGAGTACTTCATGACGAAGGTTCTTCTCTTTGGCTTTCAGTGTGGATTTTCCAAATAGTTTTGGTTTTTGATTAAAGTTTCAAAAGTTTTAGAAGCTATGAAATGTTGGTGTCTGTTCTTTGCAGCATATATTTGAGATGGAGCGAGAGAAGAGCAGGCTTTTCAAATGTTTTCCTCTTCAGAAATATTGCATGGTTAATCTGAGGAATATTTTATTACACTGACATGAAGATTATCATGGCCAAACATCTATCTTTTCGAAAGAAATTAACTTTATTTCATCGTAAACCATGTATGTTCTTATTCTAGTGTCCCTAGAGAAAAAACCCAAAATTTTTGGAGAAAAAAAACAAAATTGTTTGGTTTGTAAAAAGAAAGAAAAATATGCTCACCATCTATGTTTTTACATTTATATGACACAATATTACAATTTATTACTGTTTATTTTTATATATGTTTCCATTATTTTGGAAGCTTTATTCATTCTTCTGGAAGCAGTCGATGTTGATGGGTTAAGGTAACTTTATAGGCATGTTGGAAGTGATTTCTCAGATAAAACCTAACTGAGCTTTGCATTTAAAATGAGAATGCTGTGTCTTATGGAGCACAGGAAAGTAGAATATTACAAAGTTATATTATCCTTGCTTTTTGATGAAGAATCAGGAATTATATTTTACTAAATAATTACAATATATATATATATATTTAAAATTTTAGTTTAAAAACCTGTTTATGTGTCACTGACAGAACACAAAGCACCAGGTGTTGCCTGCCTCTAGATTTATTGCAAGCAGAGGTGGCTTGAGGCTTCTCAGCTACATACAGAAAAGTGATTTTGCAGAACTAGGACAGTAGAGTCTCTGAGTGGGAATTGTCTTGAGTTGTAGATGACTATTTTCCCTTTCTCCCTTTACACCCAGCTCTTAATACAGTTGTTCTTTTCTCTTATTCCACTGAGATAAGGAGTCCTCGTTTCCAGTGACTCAATAATTCCCACTCTATGAAGCCTTTGTTTTCCACACTTAGACAGAAGGTACATTTCCTTTCCTCAGTCCCAGACCCTGTAGAGCCTCATGTGCCTGCCCGACTCACTGGACTGGAAAAAAAGGAGCCCTCGAGGAAAAGGTTAAAGAAGAGCTAGGGTGTTGCAGCTGAGCGCAGCTTCATGCCTTGAGCCAGTTGTAATTAGTAGGAGTCCTTTTTCCAATGGCTAGATTAGTGTTCACTAGACCAAAGATTCTCAGAGGCAGAAGTAATATTTCCTCTTGAAGAAAGACACTCAAGTTAACTCTGAATTAATACCACTCATAGTTATGATCTATTCTTGTCACCCTCTAGTTATCCTTCCATACTCCAGTGATGTGTGTCGTACATTCCTGTCTGCCCTATGGGAACTTATTTTCTGTGCTCTCATTTCTTTAATAGAAAACCCTGTGCTATTTTGGAGAGTGCCTCTAGAAATTTTGTGAGGTCCAAAATCTAGATGTAACTTAGAATTAATAAAAATGTAAAATATAGGCCGTAAACTAAACCAATCCTAAGTAATGCTTACACTGATTTAGGGCCAGATTTACCAGGTGAGTCTAGGTTCGTGCACTGAACAGAATTGAGAATCAAGAACTCAGTGAATCTGACACTGAAATTTAAATACTTAAATAGAAATCTAATTTAATTCCACAGTCTTTTAGGTATAATTTTTAAAGTTTTCTTGCTATTTTTACAATTATTTGAAATATTGAAGCATAGTAAAAGTAAAAAACAACTCAACAAAAGCTATTAGGAAATGTAATAAAAAATGCACTTTCCTGTTTTGTTAAAGCATAGCATGTCTATGCATTCAAAGTCCAACTGAACCCCGAATTAAAACATTGTAGGATACAGAAAACCCTGAAGGGTTTTGTTTTGAACTGTAACTTGGTTATGCCACCTTTGTATCATGGTATGTGCCTTTTTTTAATTTCTTTTTTATTAATTCTGTGCAGCAGGAAGAACTGAGCTGCTGAGTCTGGCTTATGGTTTGGGCATTCTAGTAGTGCAAGCGACTTATATTAAAATAATTCATTACTTAAAATTATTGCACTTTATATTATGAAGCACATAATAGAAGATCAAACTAAACCTAATGTTTTTTGGAGGGATTTGTCTGTAAGATGCAGGAAAAAAGCTTTGTGCTATGTCAGTGCTTCACTGGCAAATCCTTTGCCAGCAAAGGGCTTTTGTTTTGGGAAATCCTCGACTCTGAGAAGTTAGCGGAGTCACACAATGACTGCTGAAACCCAGTAATCTTCTCTCCTTATTTTACAAAGTAAGGCAGGTTACAGACAGAGCATTCAAACCACTGTTTGCTGGTATTGCTGTCTGAGAGGAGGAACAGGGTACATGGTAATTTCCATCTGTGGATAGTTTAGTATTAACAGCTTGTACTGAAGTCAGTTCTTTGATGTGTTTACACAAGTAACACTCAAGTGTTTTTCAGACCACAGCTATCTAACTGTGGTGCTTGTAGAATTAATTCATACACTTGACTTAAAGAGAAGAGTGCAAGAAGCCTCAGAAGACAACACAGTTGATTGCATTCTAAGTGTGGTATTTCAGTACATTTACCTGAAGATTTGTTTCCCTGAATTCACTTAATTACAGTCACATAGTTTAATTTGGAAAAGAAAGTCAACATTTGCATTGCATTAAAAACATAGTAGTTCCTGTGGTTACACAGATAACTAGCATCACATTTGATGGTAGCTTCCTGTGAAGAAACTGTATATGAACATATTAAGGCTTTATCCTCTGCTTTCAATATTGGAAGGAAATGCGTGTTTCAACAAGTGTGCTTCAACACTCAAAGTGAAACTTCATGCAGGCAGTTATTGCTGTTTGGTTTTGAAAATACACATAAATTTTCTCAGTTGTCCAAGTAAATGAAAAAATCAGCTCATGCCAGTTTGTTTCTTTCGTTAAGTCAAACACTTCAAAATTGTAGGAGTACCTGTGTTGCCTTAGATTGAGTATCTCAGTGTAAAGAACAGGAATAATATCACAATGCTTTTTAGATATTGAGCCTGCAAACGGTTAGCACTTATTTGTGAACAGTTTTGAAAAATTATATATTTAGGAGAGTATAGGGTGTGTAGTGTGTTCTCTTCTGACTTCTGAGAGACGTTTGTTGACCTGAATGTGTTTCTGCAAGCATGATTTAAAGTAAGATGATCAAATGTCAAAACGGAGGTTTTCTTTTCTGACTTTTCTAGCACATGAAGCTGTTCAGTCAAGTTTTGTCAGAATAGCTGGGACATTTTTAGTAGGACTGTTGAAACCTTTTAAAAGAAATCAGACAAAGAACAGTCTGTTTTATGTTTTAGGCTAGCCTGTGCAGTTGGATTGCAGGTCTTTGTTCCCAAGAGGCCAACTCTGCATCCAGTCAGTCAGCTTTTATTGCTTCCCATTAGTCCCTTCATCCCCTTTGATTTCTGTTCCTGGGAGGTATAGATTTGGTGCTAGAACACAGTCACACTCACCCAGGTAGTAAGAACAGCTGAATCCATTGGCAGGGAACCAATATTTATTTCAGTTTGTTAATTGTATTTGGACAAGGTGAAAACACAGGTGGAGAGATCTCCTGCTGAGGGATTTTACCTTTGGGTAGCAGTTATGTAGAGGACTGTCTCCTTCCTACAATGACAGGGTTCTGCTGGAAGACTGTGCTTCTCACTACTATAGACAAACTTCTTGTGGCTTTGAGTAGCTTTTAGCAAAACTTACCAGATAAACCATGAGTAGCTTCAGTATACTTGAAAAATTCAAAGAAATTGAACAAGGAGGAGGAGCACAGCGTCAGCTGTGTCATGCAGTCATGCAGAATACCTTGTCTTGCGGAAAAGGTTCACACCTCTTCCTTCTTGGAATAAAAAAACCCACAACTTTTTTTCAAAATGAAGGATTGATATTGACTTTTCAAAGATCAACACTGGATTTTGTTAGATGCTTTCATAATTGAATTGAAGTCTCTGGATGTGATCAGCATCACTGGCTTGGTTGCACATCCATACAGTTAAATCTCTTTGTGTTTGTTGTCAACTGGAAAATCATATCCTGAGCTGTTAAAATATAGATTACCTTGCTGGGATGATTGTTCTAAAGGGCTGGTTAGTGTTTGGAACCGCGCAGGCTGTTAGTTTCCATGGTGTAATCCAGTTAAGCAATCATTTCCTGGGAAGTTTCCAGATTTGCTGAGTCAGCAGTCTGGCTGACTACCAGGAAAAACTAATTTATCTTTCTAACAAACGAGGCACGCCGGCTGAAGAAGGTGCTTTGTGGAAGAGAGTCTTGCTGTAGCTGTAAGTTAATGTAGGATAGTTCCTGGTTTTCTTTTCTTTCAGGGACTTTAAATTGTGGCAGATACAGATTAGGCAGAGAATGGCAGGAGAGTAGCCCTCAGGAGAAGAACTGGGGAGTGGTGGTGGATGAGAAGCTCAACATGAGCCAGCAATGCACACTGGCAGCCCAGAAAGCCAACTGCATCCTGGCTTGCATCAAAAGAAGTGTGAGCAGCAGGTCATGGGAGGTGATTCTCCCCCTCTACTCTGCACTTGTGAGACCTCACCTGCAGTACTGTGTCCAGTTCTGGAGTCCTCAACACACTAAAGACATGGACTGGTTGGAATTGGTCCAGCGGACGGCCATAAAGATGATCAGAGGGAGGAGCACAGGCTGAGGAGGACAGGCTGAGAGAGTTGGGGTTGTTCAGCCTGGAGAAGAGAAAGCTCCAGGGAGACCTTATAATGGCCTTCCAATACCTAAAGGGGGGCTTCAGGAGAGACCTGAGAGCAGCCTTTCAGTATCTGAAGGGAGCCTACAGGAGAGCTGGAGAGGGACTCTTTGTCAGGGAGTGTAGTGATAGGACAAGGAGTAATGGCTTTAAATTGAAAGAGGGGAGATGTAGATTAGATCTTAGGAAGAAGTTCTTTGCTGTGAGGGTGGTGAGGCACTGGAACAGGTTGCCCAGGGAAGCTGTGGCTGCCCCATCCCTGGAAGTGTTTAAGGCCAGGCTGGATGGGGCTTGGAGCAACCTGCTCTAGTGGGAGGTGTCCCTACACCTAGCAGGCGGGTTGGAACTCCATGATCTTTAAGGTCCCTTCCAACTCTGACCATTCTACGATTCTATGAACCATCTGTAGAGATGACTGAGGGGGCCTCATCGTTATTTCTGGTTCCTCATGTGAGCTTTGTGCTGTCCACACGTAGCGGGGGCTGTCATTTGCAGGTAGTTTGCAGAAGCTGAGCAGTGCAGTTTGAGTTGTACACATGAGCTCGCTCTTCCTTCCTGCCAGGCTTCTGCCCTCCCGAAGCCCTGCAACTTCATAAGACTTACTGCAGTCTGCCTTGGAAATGTTAGGCAAGCAATATTGCTAACTAACAAATGTTAAATAAATTGAGATTGGTTTGAAGGTTGTTTTTTTTTTTCATATGAATGAGTTACTTTACAGGGTATGAAGACCTAAAACTCAGGGAGTAAATGCATGATATCAAAGTGTGTACTCGTACTTTTTCCAGCATTATTTGTGATGAAGAAAAGACAGACGCTTTCTTGTATTTGTTTCAATCTAATTTGTTTATGGTGACCATATATACCTGGCCCATACAGTGTAATTGCATATTTCTTCTTGATTTGACCGGACTGCATTTATGCAGTGGATAGGTATGTGAAGTTGGCATCGTTGTCAATTAGCAGGGTAGCTCTGATGTTCAACGGATCTGTTGTGTGTGTCTTTAGAAAGACATATAGTTACGCAGTATAATCAAAAGAAAAGTTTTGGTGTTCACAGTAAGAAACCTATCTGATCTTTAGAAGGAAGAAACTTTTCTTCCCCTATAGCAAATACAGTTTGAAGGCAAAGCCTGGACCTCCTTAGTTTCTTCTGCCACCAAAATGGTGCCTCATTTGCATCAAAATTCAAATTTGTCTTTACTCCAAAATTCTCAGACAGAAGCATACAAAAATGTATTTTTATATTTTGGTGACCAGGGAATTACAATCAATCAACCTTCTCAGATGTAGGCTTTCCTATAACATTATTAGTTTGAAACAACAGTTTTTTCAAGTTAGGCCAATCTGAAGTTTCAACTACTACAGCTTTTTGAACAGTGCAGACTCACTGGGGAACGCCTCATTTTCTAGCCTTCAGTTATCATATTATTTGCAGATGATGGCAAGAAGATGCTGAGTTTTAAATCTTGTCACTTTTTTCTCCTTTCCGTGTTAGGAATGGGTGTCGTTTGGTTGTTTATCAGGGGCAGTTCTTAGGAGAAGGCACTTTTCTGGGACATTTGTTGTCTGGGGTGATTACCATGTTTACATCTAAATTAATTTAGTAGAGAAAATAAGGTAACTTGCTTCTTTTAGGAGTTTTTTTGATTCCATACATTGGACTGTATGTCTTCATACATATTTTTGTGTATACATGTAAATACCTATTGTGATCTATTGTGTATAATCTAAATGTGGCAAGGTTAGTGATAGCAAAAATCATGAATGAAATGGATGGAACATACTAATCTGTTTTCTGTCAAAAACCTGCATGCACATAGAATATGGTAATAATTTTCTTAATGTTTGTACAGAAAATACAGCCTTTCAAAGTTACCTTTGATATAAAACAGAAAATAAGAGAGGTAAAAATGGCTTGGGATTTTATTAGAACCAAAAATACTTTTATGAGAAATCTTTAGTGGGTATTTTAATTTTTAGTACATTAAAAAAAAATAAAAAAAGAAAAGAAAAGAAAACTTGTTTCAGCCACAATGTGAGATGTATGATAGTAGTGTTGGCAAACATGTTGTTTGATACCATTTCAGTTTTTCAAAACCAATCTGAGAAGAGGGTATGCTGCATGTTCTGTTAATGTTTAAAAGCACTTACATTACTTTTTATGACATACGACTTACTGTTCTTGAGTATATGTGAATATGAAAATATTTTAAAAATGAATACGTTGTGACTATTTTAAATGTTATTTTTATGTATTTCACAGCAAAAGACACCATCAGAATCATTCACTGGGCGAGAGAAGAGATCAAATTCACAGTCCTACATTGGACGACCTATTCAGCTAGACAAGATCTTAATGTCCAAGGTTAAAGTGCCTCACACTTTTGTCATCCACTCTTACACACGGCCAACAGTCTGCCAGTACTGTAAGAAGCTTCTCAAAGGCCTTTTTAGACAGGGTTTACAGTGCAAAGGTAAGTAAACGCCCTTTAGGAACATAAAAGCTAAGCATAATAGAAGTGATAAATTAGCATTTGAGTAGTTACTATGTAGTCTTACTCATGCTTTCTTCACTAAACTGTCAAGGTGTAGGCACACATACAATTACATTGGATTAGGCTAGAATCAAAATTGCAGTAGTTGCCATTCTGCAGGAGCTGGCTGTGTTCATTCTTACCCTGTGGTATATCCGCAGGAGCTTACATCTTTTTCATTGAGGTGTAAAATATCTTATATTTGGCACTAGGTGAGCATGTGCTCACAAGCAGTTACAGCAGAATAGCTAACACAAAGGACTGTATTCTTATGTTCATTGTTTTCAATCTAGAAAGTCTTATGCTTGAATTGATGCGTGTGCCTGAGTCCCAGCAGTTCAGGGTTTTGAAAGAGTTATAATGGAAGTAGAATAAGATGAGTTTATATGAGAATTTTACATGACTTTTTTTCAGTGTGACTAACGTGGTGTCAAGTCTCACAGTGGTGTACCTCAGCAGGTGCCAAAGTGAGTCAGGCCCCTTGGACTGTAGCCTAGACTGCTGGCTCAACTTGGCCAGCTAGTGTGCCCATAAATACAGAGCATTGTGCATGCTGTGGTGTTAGATGACATCAGCTAACAGATCCTTAAAATCACCTTCCTTCTTTTAAAACAAACAATAGCTATCATAGACTTCATCAGTATACTTCGTGTTGCTTCTTTGAACTAACATCCTGCAGAAATTCAAAGTTGCATTCATTTAACTTAAGATGTTGTTCTGATGCGAACTGAACTAAAGCAAAATCTCTGTGAAGGCATCATCTGTTTCAGTTCATTTTGAGTCCCAGTGGCATGAACAAATATTGACCTGATTTTTAAAAAAAAAATACCTACCTACAGTTTAGTTGGTTTTTGGATTAGTCTGAAGTTAAATAATTACAATTCTATAGACATCCTTAGTATATTTCTTATTTCCTTAGTCTTTGCTTTTTTGCTTTTCCAGGTGCATTAATAAGTTACAGCTCTTAGTTTCTGTAAAATGTGTTCCATAAGCCAAGAGAAAACAGTTAAGATGAGATCTAATAAAGCGCTGCTGACAGATAGGAAAAAAGTAAAGGTAGGGCGAAATAAAAATACCTAGAAAATAAGGAAGGCATTGAATGAACCCTCCACTGGAAGCTGACTGGAACTTGCTTTGCAATGGAAAAGCACAAATATTTTCTCATGGTTGTTGGCTCAGGTTCTGCTGTTTCAGTTTTCAGTCTTCGCCATTTGATTTGTAGTCAGTCGTGTAAAGCTGCAGTGGGTACACTGCAGCCCAGTTTGCTGCTTTCACTGGAAAAGCAGCTCTGGCTTTGTAGCTAGGCAGGCAGGTCTCAGGATTGCTCCCATGGATGGGTTGAGCGTGTGCTTCGGCTGTAGCTTCTAGCATCTTCATCTTGTCTGGTACACAGGCAGGTGGCATGCAGCCAGGCTCTGGGAAGAGCAGGAATGCTCTCTAGACATGCTAGAGTTGTACCAGTGAAGCAGTAAGGCTCAATGTTTATGGTCTGGACAGCAGGAGAAAATATAATTGTGTCATAGACAAAGAGAAATAATTTCACTGTGTCCTTCTTTGATCTTAACAGACTGTAGGTTCAACTGTCATAAACGCTGTGCTCCTAAAGTGCCAAATAACTGCCTGGGGGAAGTTGCCATCAATGGAGGTAAGTTGCCTTAATGTTTCTGTCATTGTTTAAACCACAGGGTAAATGAAAAGGTAAAATTGTGATGTATACAGAGACAGTTTTCCATTGCTTGGGAGTGGCCTTTCCTCTGTGATATTTCTGTTGTACGTCGAAGACGAAGTGTGGGAGGAACACTACAAGTGGTTCATACGCCATCAGCTCTAAGCGTGTGTCTTCAAAATAGGTGGCACTGACAGACGGTCTCAGCTGTGCCATAGGGGATCGTGGCCTGTTGGATGCAGAATACTGGAGTAAAGCAAAAAGCTACAGGCGTGAGAAGCTGGCATTCATCTGTCAGATACAAGCACAAAATCTTTTTTTTTATTTTTAATCTGGGGCGGGGGGGAAGTGGTTTGTTTTTTTTCTAGGATAATCTTCCTGAGAAGGAAAGTATACCTGGAAGAACTGGGAAGGCCGTCCAGGAAAAAATTCCACCATTTATTGTTGGCATAAAACTAATTGCAGTGGTTGCGAGAAATAAAGGCTGGAATATTTGTCAGGAAGTCTAATGACAGGACGAGGGGGAATGGTTTTAAATTGGAAGAGGGGAGATTTAGATGAGATATTAGGAAGAAGTTCTTTACTGTGAGGGTGGTGAGGCACTGGAACAGGTTGCCCAGGGAAGTTGTTGATGCCCCATCCCTGGAAGTGTTTAAGGCCAGGCTGGATGGGGCTTGGAGCAACCTGCTCTAGGGAGAGGTGTCCCTGCCCGTGGCAGGGGGGTTGGAACTTGATGATCTTTAAGGTCCCTTCCAGCTCTGACCATTCTATGATTCTATGAATATCTGCTGATTTTCCCATACACGTGTTGACGGTTTTGTGTCAAGTATAGGAATGTATGGGGAGGTTTTACAGACGGCACTGGAGAAAAAAAAAAAAAGGTGGTTGTAGATGAGTTGTTGATAGGCTTGAAAATGTTGCTTTTCCGTGTGATAAGGAAATGAGAAGTGTGGTAAAGTGTTCCGTTTCTAATGCATGTTACCATGTTAAGTTGTCAGCCTAAACTGCTTCTGAGCTTAATAAAGTATTTACCTTATTAGATATTATTTTTCAAACTTCAAATTGGTGATCTACATTATTGAAGAGTTATCAAGAATTTCCCAAATTAGGAGTGTTAACTAATATTTTTCATAGCATTTCTCATAGTAGCGGGACTGTATTACTACAAGGTCTTTCTGTTTAATGGCAATTAGTGTAGGCAAAAATATTTCAGGCACTGAGTATCCAATTTGTGGTAAGTTGCATGATTTTCTGGAAAGCTGGTGTTGTATTCCTGCTGCATGTTACTCTCTGGTGCACCTCAAACTGGACTCTTGGAGTCACTATTATTATGATTGTTATTATTTTTACATCTTTACACCATTTATAGCTCACTTAATTGCGAAACATCCCGTAACAACTATTTCTTCAGGAGTGCAGGTAATGGTGTTTATGGGAGTTTATAGCTTGATGTTCAAATCCAAGAGCTAAGCATACACCATTATATTTTAATTCTGTTGGTAATAGGATGGAGTTTTCCCTGAGATTTGCAGTCAGAGAAAGTAATTAAATCTGTTTATAAATGATAAAAGTTTCCTGCACAGGTGCAGTTTGAGAGAGGAGTGTAGAACAGAATTGATCAAAAGTGCTAAGAGAAGACAGGAAAGCAAACCTTGTTGATAGACAGCTGGACTAAATTAACAAAATTTACATTTGTATCTGAATTCCTCCCTGTAGCTGCCTCTTTTCACCTGAGGCAGTTGCGTTTCATTCCTCCAACACACCCTCTGTGTCCTCTCCCTGCCTTTGTCCCACAAGCATCTTTTGCTGGCTTGCCTGCTACGCGTGAATCTGATGCCAACCTGGTGGGAAGCGATGGTTTGTCTGAGGAAGAGCTGAGGGAGGAAAGCTTGTACCAAAGCCACTTGGGGTGAGAACACATACTCCAGACTTCCTTCAAGTGTACTCCTTGGAGCTTTCCATCTTAAAATCTAGAGAATTTGGCTTTTCCCCAACAAATAATACCCATAGCACCACAGTAGAACTCTGTCTTAAATGACTGATAGAGGGTCCGTAGGATTGTAAAGGCAATTTCATCCTGCTATATCATTCCTATTTTTACAGTAATTTGTTTCACGTTATTTTCAACATTAATAAATAAATACAGTATCTGTCACTCTGTCCATCTGCTGTGTGATGCATCTTCCCCAAAATAGTAACTGAAGGAAGAGCTGAAGCAATAAAATTCCAAGTATGGTCTCATTAATAAACACATTAAACACTAAATGTGGGAGGTTATTTTTAACTGATTTGGTTTATTAAAAATAGAGATTAAAAAGGTGTTGTAGGAATAGCAAAGAGAGACCCTTGCACTGTCAAGTGTTGTTCATGACTGGATGACTGTTTCTGCTTGAGATGAAGTCTAATGTGTCTTTTCATCACATGTCAGTAACTATATCCAAACATTTTAAGACTGTTGTACGTGGAAACAAGCCTTTCAGCTGCGCACTTCCAATGTGATTGAAATGCCATCAATTAATTTTGCTCTGCTGTCAGCCAGTTCAGTCTGCTTTTTCTTTTGGGGCAACCTCTACGCTGACTGTCAAGAAAACTTCCTGCACACAATTAGGCAAAAGTTTCGTGATGAGAATATTTGGTGTATTCTGTGTGATTTTTACCCTACTTCCTGAAACACTGCAAACATCCCAGAAAATCTCTTTCTATCTTTCTTATCTGACAGGACTGATGATTTTGACGTGTTAGATCACAGCCTGTATAACAGCAGGCTGAGTTTCAGCAAAATGCCCCTTTTTTGGTGTGTTGTTTTTTTTTAATTTTGGCTTGATTTTGTTTGCTTTTATAAGGTAAGTCCTCAGGTAAATAGATTTAAAAGTTTCTCTTCCATTTGTCTTCCAGATAAATCCATTCACAAGCAGCAGTACATTAAAAAATTATTTCTTGCTTTGATCTTGCTTATGCATCTTGAAATGGGAAAGTTTGACATAATTTAAATACAAGCTGGAAGATGCTATTAATGTTATGCTATACTCAAATAAGTTAAATCCTAAGTATTTGTGTGTTGGGTGTTTTTTTGTTCAATCTTTTTGATATTTATTCAGTATTTCTTTTCTAAAGGTGAGGAATGTTATTGCAATAGTATGGATTACTGTGCTATATTGTGCAGCCTTCACAGAGAACACTGGTACAAAGGAAATATCTTTTTGCCCCCAAAATATAGTTCACATTATAAGTAATTGTCTTGGCGGTTATTTCAATAGTTCATCATTGTGTCATCATCATATTACAAAATTCCTAGCTTTGGAATTTCTGCTCCTCTATCATCAGTTTGCAGCTGTAGCCTGCCAACAGCCATCAAGGCTGTACACAACATTCAAGCTGTATAGAAGATTTGCCAAATCTCAGAAATAAAGCTCATTATTGTAGAATGTTTGATTCAAGTCAGTGGATAAGAAGTTCTGCCTTGACTTTCACATTTTTAATAGAAAGTTGTGTTTCTGAAAGTATTTTGGTTCTCTGTAGTGATTTTCTGAATGGCTGGTCACAGACTGCACTTCACCAGTACACACTGAGAAAGAAAACTTGTGTTTTCCTGAAGCTCAAAACGTGCCAGGATGTTGTGGGGAGGAGTGTTATATGGTTTCAGGTAGCAACTTCTGAAATTATATTCCAGATCTCCTTAGTCCTGGAACGGAGTCTGACGTTGTCATGGAAGAGGGGAGTGACGACAATGACAGTGAAAGAAACAGTAGTTTTATAGATGACATGGAAGAATCTATAGCTCATGATTCTGAGATGTCAATGACAGGATGCCATAGTGACAATGGGGACATGCAGGATGCTGATCCAGATCATGATGAATCTAACAGGATGATCAGGTGAGCTGGGGAGAAGTACCCTCCATCTTCTTTTGTTTTATTTGGAATTATCGTGCCCGGGGCTCAAGGGGGAATCTGTGTGGAACCTCTTCTCACTCCTTAAGTATGGCGACAGCTAGTGATGTGTGGTGGTTCTGAAATTTCAGTGAGATTGCTTCACTGAATAGATGTGTTAGGAACTTGAGAGAAACTTAAAAATTATTGTCAAGTTGAAGTAGCAACTGAAAACTGATGCACTAGTAATTGTTACAGGTCTGCTCTGTTATGCAAGCTACCTTATGAAACTGGATTTATGCATGAGCAATAAGAACAATTTTTAAAATTTATTTTCCCAGGTATTTTTTCCCTGACTAAAACTACAATAGCTGGTTATTCAGAAAAAAAAAAAAAAAAAAGGAAAAAAGAAATCATGTAAATGGTTGTAGTATAATTGGCACTAGATGAATTGTGTGCATTTATTAGATACCTTTAGAAAGAAGGAGAGTTTTACAAACTTATAGTAGTTTCAAGTAAGTTACAAAATGTATTAGTGATTTGAAATTACTAATCTAATCAGGAAGGAAAATGGGAATTGAGTTGTGCAACTTACCTTAAAAAATGTCTGAAGAGAGCATTATCCACCTATTGGAAATGTACAGACTAGTAGAGAAAAGGTAGGGATTATTCATTGCCAGGGAAAGTAAAATGAATTAAGGTCTTTCAACTGTAGTTTCTTTGATATGAGGGATGTGTGCCTTGAAGAATTGTAGAATATTTTTCTTTTTTCCTAGTTTGACCTGCAGTTTCCTCTTCTATTTTGTTTATGTTTACCAGGAGTCAGTTTTGGTAAGGGGTTTCCCCTTGGCTCTCTGTTGCTAACATACACCTGTGGCACCGATAGAAGCAATGCATTTCAAGAATATGCAGTTTTACCTCCTGCAGTGGTGAACTGGTTTTCCTACTGTCACATTCATCTACACAGACACTATATGTAGACACTGGAATATAAGCTAGTGCTTGTATCACAAAATTAGTGTCATACAACATTTTGAATGCCCAAGTTACATTAAATAGACAGTTTTGCAGGTTTTCAAAATACAAATACCCAATTGCAACTAATAAAAACATTGATAACCAAGGTACATTTTACTTAATTGAGGGATATGCCTGTATTTCCAGTAATACCTTTGTAATGGATGCATTAATTCATTTGTAAGCGTAGTTTTCGTGTCCGTAGATTATTTTTACATGATGTATTAAAAAGGCAAATAAAAAAGCACATATCTTGTCAGTACAGACAAGAATAGTTATATAGGGACTGCAGCTCATTTGACCATTTTTAGGCAGAAAAGAAATGCTAAACATATCTTGCAGTCTTAATGACACTTGAAGATAGCACATATTTTGCATTTTGATTGGAAACTGCTAATTCACAAAATATTTTAGTTCCATTAGGATGCATCACAGTGAAGCGGGGCCACCTGCAGACACCCACAGTCAGAACAATCGTGGAAATTTAAGATATTCTTTTCCTGGGCTGTTTCTGCCCTTTTTTGTTGGAGTTGTTGCACCAGTAGCTTTGCCAGCGGGGCAGAATACATGAGCTCTCTGTGCTGTGTTCTCATGTACAATGTGTACATGTGTTCGTGTGTTTTCATGTACCAATGCAGCATCTCCATGTAAAGTCCTGCCAGCAATAACCAAGCGTTTAGGTTTAGGATTGAGCAGGTTATGAGTTCATATTCCATTATGCAGGATCTGCTCTAGGAATGGTTAACTCCAACAGCAAGGAAAGTGGGAAGATGGGCTTGGTTTCTTAAAACCTCTCCAACTAGATATTCCAGGTTTTATCTGGTGGTGTTATCAGGCATACTGTCAAGTTCCCATGCACTCCTGATTTACTGTGTCAGGCAAGTCGTGGAAAGTTTCAGTGTGCATATCCCAGTGTGCACGGCAGTGGGCTATTGCTGTAGGTCTTTGATGATAAAATGTGTCAGCATAAACCTCTTCCTCTGAGAGGTTCCAGCAGATTCTCTGCTGCATGCTGCCAGAGTAGGGCAGCTGGCACATTATTTTTTGTTCTGTAAATCTCCATAACTCCACTATGTGTTTGAACATGAGAAAGACCACAGGACAGTAATCTGATGGACAGTGTTTACTTAGGTTATGAGAGATTCAAGATCAAGCATCTGAATCATGCATAGCACAGGCTTGAGTTGTGGCTCCCACACCCTAGTTGAGGCCTTAGTCATTTATCCATCTTCTTAGCTCATCTTTAGGAAGATTTTTGGGAAAAAGTGTTTGTGTGTGTGTGTGTGTGTGTGTAAGCCTTCAGAAGACTTCTGATATTCTCTTGGTGTAGTATTACAATTTTTTGTCTTTGTAATCTCAAGATACTTGGAATGACAAAACAAAATAGTGTCTAGGTCTGATAGTGATGGTAAATATAAATGTGGATATTGGATGTATATTCTGATTTGAAAGATTTATTTTTCTTTTCATCCAAAGTTACCTTCTTTTTAAAAGCATTTATTGATTTCTTGTTAAGCCCCTCAACCAGCAACAATATTCCATTAATGAGAGTGGTACAATCTGTGAAGCATACGAAAAGGAGAAGTAGCACAGTAATGAAGGAGGGTTGGATGGTTCACTATACAAGCAAGGACACACTGGTAAGAAATGTAAAGGAAGACCTGTCTTACTGTCCATACTATATGATAGTACAGAATCAAATCCTAGCAATGCTTGGGGAATTTACAGTCACTCATGTAAGGCGTTTTTTGCAGTATCTGTGATTCCTGGAGTCCTGACTCATGTCATAACTGAGGACTGGCACTGTTTCCAGGAAACAGGAGTCAACACAAACACACAAAAAATATCTGAATGTGTCAGTTGCATTATCATAGGCAGCCGAATGTGAAGACATCCTGAAGGAAGTAAAAAATAGTGCTAACACCTTAGGGGTTCTGGAGAATAGCTTTACCTTCCAGCTGTAGTCTCCTAGATATCTTACTGATAAGTGAATTGAGACTTCTGTAGAATAGCTTTAGCATAGAAAAAAAGTTATTTTCATTCTGACCTGCTAGAACAGGAATAACAACTTCAGTATGTGGCCTTCTAAAGTGAGCTTCTGTGTTATAACTGATACAAAAATAAAGTTTAGTTGTTTTAGCAGCACACCTGTAGCAAATTGTGCTAAATGTAATGCAGACATCAAAGGGACATTTTAAATTTTTAAAATATGAACAATTTGAACAGAGCTACCGAAACAACAGAGGGGCAGCCCTATCAGTCCAAAATTTAAAGTCCTTATAAAAATGGTGTAATAGCAAATGAATCCTTATCATTCACATTTCATCTTTTCAGACTTAATGAAACATTTTGGAAGTGATGCTTTTGAGAAACGAACAATTTGTTAATTTAATTAAAAAATGCTAGAGGAATTTTCCCCTTGTTTTTCATTGCAGAGGAAGCGACACTACTGGAGACTGGACAGCAAATGCATCACGCTTTTTCAAAATGATACTGGAAGCAAATATTACAAAGTAAGGCATATTATTCAATCTCTTTTTGTACCAGCAGAGTATGATGACTGAATTGCCGGATTAATAGGTACTTACTGAAAGTACACTAGTGGTATAACTTTGATCTGTGTTTGTTTTCATTATTTAAGCTGCATATTTCTGTCTTGCCTTTCACAAAAAAAGTCTCAGATCAGAAAGGTGTCAGCTAACAAGGACTTGTAAAATACACGTTGTGGAAATTGAAGATTTTTATACAGGAGCAATTCAGTACCAGTGACAAATTCTATCAGAAAACTCTTCTGACATTGTTATTCATAATACAGATTCTTTCCAAGCAATTAGGAATCATATATATTATTTAAGTCTTTCCTTTGGACTTTGTGTTGTGACTTTGATTGTAAAATATTATTTTAATGCTCGTATGCTTTTACCTGAGGTAGTTAAACTCCTTAGACATTACTGCAATAAGCTTTAGTAATGGAAAGTACTTTTTTCATGTGGCTTCCTGTCAGGGAAACACATTAGTGAAAAGTGTTGTGTTATTCAAGATGAAACAATCAAGTTTACACCTATGTGAAAGGTGGATTTGGAATCTTCATGTTGAATAGATTTATTCTGCAAATAATTTATTTCAAATAATTATTTTAAAATAGGAAGTCAGCAAAGTTTAATTTTCCAGTGAATTTCTGTTGATGGTGCTGCTCATGTCTGATGGCACCTCACTTATCTGATAAGTTTCATTAAATAAGTGAAGTTCTACTTGATCTTTGTAAGAAGCATTTAGCATTTTACCATCAACAAACTTTGTGTCTTGGAGTTCCAGGTTACAAAAGCCTTTTTGTTTGTACAAGAGCCATGTGGTTACAAGCAACAGCCAATATCATAAATTACAGAAAACTAACACGCAAATTTTATTTATAAAGATTACCAACATATAAAACGATACTTTTTTTTTTTTTCCAGGAGATCCCATTGTCTGAAATTTTGTCTCTGGAACCTGCAAAAACTTTCACTTTACTGCCTCAAGGAGCCAATCCTCATTGTTTTGAAATAAGCACAGCAAATATAGTCTATTATGTTGGAGAAAACATAGAAATCCTCTCAAGTGTTCCACTGAATAACAATGTTATCACCAGTGGCATTGGCATCGATGTGGCACGAATGTGGGAGATGGCAATTCAGCACGCCCTGATGCCCGTCATCCCTAAAGGGGCATCAACTGGGTCAGGACCCAGCCTACACAGTAAGTTTATTCATTTCCTCCATTTCAGATAAGTAGAGTCATAGCACAAATGATATTGCTCAATCTTCTGCGCGCAGATAAAGTATTGTACAGCCAGTAAAGGCTGCTCTGTCATGGCTTATCATCTGTCTGCATATTATTTTAAATGCCACAGTTCCTCATCCATGTATTTCCAGTTTACACTAGGAAATCTGTATTAATATATAAGACTCAGATTTATTAGTCCGCAAATAGTTGTTCTATTTGTAGGGAATCTCATACACATTGGTTGGGCAGAGAATGGCTGGAGAGCAGCCCTGAGGAGAAGGACTTGGGAGTGCTCCTGGATGAGAAGCTCAACATGAGCCGGCAGTGCGCGCTGGCAGCCCAGAAACCAAACCCAGCCTGGGCTGCATCAAAAGAAGTGTGAGCAGCAGGGCCAGGGAGGGGATTCTTCCCCTCTGCTCTGTGCTCCTGAGACCCCACCTGGAGTCCTGTGTCCAATTCTGGAGTCCTCAACATAGAAAGGACATTGAACTGTTGGAACAGGTCCAGCACAGGGCCACCAAGATGATTAGAGGGATGGAGCACCTCTGCTGTNTCTATGATTTGTGTTGCTGACATGAGTATTAGCTTCCTTGTGCAGGGGGCATGAAGTTTTCTGAGCTCCAGTTGGGAATTGATAGATTTTTGCCGTTATGACTGTAATTTACATTTCTAGCTGTCTGCAGGAGCAGCTCTTTACTCTTTAGGTCACTGCAGCGTAGATGATATGCTCCCTTTCATCACATTTGGCTGTACAACTGCCGCAAGCATTGTCCCACGCTGAGATGAAGTGAGCTCAAGTGTGAAGAACGGCTGTTCTAAGCACAACAAGACATGGATGTTACCCAGGATCAAAAGGAATGAATATATCTTTGCCTCCAATTTACATACCTTTGGGTAGTTCTCTAGCAAAGATGACAGTTTATGAAAACCAAACATGAAATTACTTAAAATCTAGCTCAGGTACTGATAACAAAGTAGCACAGAGCAATTAATTCCAGACTACTCGGCATGTGCTGCTGTGATTGCTCTCAACCTAGTTAGTGTAAAACAAATTCGTGTGTGTCTACACGATTTGGATTAGGCCTTTTGTTGCAATATGCACCAGCTTTAGCACTTGACATCTGAATGCAATTAATGCAGCACAAAATGCTAATAAAACCGCAAGCCCTTCAGAATACAAGTGATACAACAGGCTGTGTCATTACATCTATGGGCACGACAGCTCACATATCAGATTAGATCAGCTCCGTCCTTTGTTTTCTTGACTGGGTTCCTGCATAAAATATTGTCAAATTCTGGATGTCATTTCAATCAGGCTCATTGCCTAGTGCCCCTGGTTTAAGCCCAGCATAGCTGAACAAATCACCGAAAATGCTGGACTGGGAATGACAACTGTCTTCTCTCTTGGGAAGTGTGAAAATTTTCTTTACAATTTAGTACTCAGCTTTGGGGTTTTGTGAGAAATTTAAGGTCGTCTGAGGCCTCTTTTAAGAGGAAACTGCTGTGGGGACTGAGGATGACAGCAACCTTATGTCTTCTGCTCAAAGTCTTTGTCTCTGCCTTTCTTGACATAAACACAAATCAGCACATACGTTTGAAAACAATTTGGCAATGATAAAAAGCCTCTATGTAACTGGAACATTCCACTCCAACACTAGTCTATTCCTAAGGAAGGGACAAGAGGATAAGTCAAACAGGGCAGAAGTTACTTGTGCTACTTAAGCAACTAGGAAAGGTGTTGATGGGCAGCAGTGAGTGTCTTCAGAGTGTAATACAGGCTTTATAGTAGAGAACACTGGTTCTGATGAGGCTGAAATCCATACTAAGGAACTCTAGGCAGAGGTAGGAGACAAAAGTGGTGGTGCTCCAAAGAGCCATTCCTTCCTCCTGAAAACGACACCTTTGTGTGATACACTTAGCAGTAGGCATATTCTCAAGTTTTATTGAACCCCTCAGTAGATTTACAGTTCAAAATGCTTATGGTAACATCCTAAGCTCTGAATTTGTAGAGGCCGTTGATATTTGTTGTATTGCACAAGTGCAAGTTTTTATTTCCATTATGTGTTTTAATATTGTCTCTTAAGCCAGTTGAAATGTGCATCAAATACACTATAGATAGCACATTAAAAAAAAAATTATTAAATCCACTGAATAAAAACAGTTTACTGTAGTTGCAGTTGCTTGCATGATCTGTAAAGTCCTAAAACAGAATGCACCAAAAGCAATAAGAAGCTTAAAAATGGGAATTATGAAATTCCTCTATTAAAAATTAAAATGAAATCTATAATTCTGTTCTTTACTATATTCTGTAAAACTCTTTCAAGTCACATATTTGTGGGCTGGTGTAATTTTATATTGGCCGTTAGATGAACGAGCTGACCTAATTGGTTCAGTTTCTAGAGCTGTCAGTAGATACTGATGTGATGTAAATGTCATTTCCTATTACCACGTTTGAACTAAAAGCACAGCAGTCTAAAGTATATTTTACTTTCTTCCCCAGGGGATATATCCATCAGTATTTCTGTGTCAAACTGCCAAGTTCAAGAAAATGTGGTGAGTGTTCTCTGGATGCTGGTGCTAGACGTGCTATGATTAAGCTTGCAAAGTCATTGATCTGTTTTGCAAAGAGGAATGTTGGAGAGGAGTTCCCATCAGCCATTTTTCACTTACTTTGTAGAAATTAACAAACAATTAGCTTTTCTGACTTCTGGGAAAAATCATCTTCATGGCACCTTGTCTCGAGATTCAAGAATTACATGTGGGTAGTTTCTTTTAGCACAGAATCTAACCAGGTATCCTTGCAGGAAGTTAATTACCAAAGGGAAAAGTGAGCTGTAGGAGTTATTAGTTCGTGTCATTTCTGTCAGCTGAACTTTGTAAAGCTAATCACAATTCTTGGTAAACATGCTGTTTCCTGTTGTCACTGAGAGATCAGATATTCTCTGTTGTACAGAGATGATGCTCTGTCCGAAGGAGGAGTTACACATGTTGTTGCACATACCTAAAGAATTCTGGGCTTCTTTTACCTAGGACTGTTAGACGCAGGACGTGCAGCCAAGGTGGTCAGTCACACCATTGATTTTCTGTCTCAGGGACAGGGGAAATAACAGGACTGCCTGCAGCCCTGTAAGGCTTTGGGGCAGCTCTGGTATTTGCCAGAAAAATACTAGGGAAGGAGGTGTCCATTTGCTTCCTAAGAAAAAGCAAAGCAACCATTATTGATAAATCCTTGGCATTCTTTTATTCTTCATTGTATTTGCTGCTAGTTAAGTATCAGGAAAATGAAACTGAGCCCCAAGATTTGAGGTTAGTTTGAGTCTCCCAAATGAATCTGCTAACAGCTTGTGCTTTAGCCTGTCTTTAGGCACTAAGAAACAGTGAGATGTGATACTCCCTCTCTGGCACGGATGGAATACTTTACTCCTCTCAGTGGACAAACACAAATAGTCAAAGCCCAGAACTGCTGATTCTCACAAAGCTTTCTATAAACTAAGAAACCACTTGCATTTCCATGGCTGATGTGAGCTGATGTAGGAACTTCTGCAGGAACGTTTTAAATTTGTAGTTTCTCCCTTTTCATAAAATCTGACAGCAATTCCTAGATCTGGGATCCCAGGGCATCTGGGTAGAACATTGCTAACAATACCCTCTTTATTTCCATATCTACTTTCATTTCCACATTTCACAGTGTAATGTTGTGTGCTGGGGGCTACTTGTCTAGGAGGTGGCAGTACCTATTGGAAGATGCAGCAGCTCTTAGAGCAATTGCAGTTAACATGGCTTTTAAGAAAACTTGCATGAATGTTTTGGGCAGATAATATATTTTGAAATGTACTGGAGTAAATGTGTGCTATTTCCTATTAGAAAAAGCAATACAAATTTTGTTTCTATATCTCAAGGCTTAATATTTGTTATGTTTATATAAACAGGATATTAGCACTGTGTACCAAATCTTCCCGGATGAGGTGTTAGGATCAGGACAGTTTGGAATTGTTTATGGAGGTAAGGCTTTGATGTGCTGTACACTTATGCTTAAGACAGAAGAGGTCTTGGGTGATGACTCTGTGTTTGGACTCTGAAATGTTTTGTTACCAAAATTAGCTGCCTCTTGTTTTATATAAGCAGTCTTCCTTAAACATTTTGTAATTTGAAGTTTTCTACCCAGTTGTGGGTCAGCATATATTGTTATTATTATTCATATTCTCTGTAAGGTTGGGTAAAGAAAGCCCTGAAGTACAGAAAACTGTCCTTTTTGAGAACTATAATTGAAGAGGAAAAAATTGTATGTTTTCTTCTTCCTGCTGTTTTTCTTGGCCTGTTTCTGTGAGCTTTCTTCCTTTGTTTTTCAGTAGTTTGCTAGAATTGTTTCTTTGGGGTTTATTTTCTTAATAATTTTTCTTTTTTTCCCTCCTTTTTTAACAGTTTGGGGGTGTATTTGAGTACAGCTGTTGTTTGAGACAGTGTGAAGTGAGAACTAACTACAGATTTCTCACTGAAGTATCTCTGTGAGTCTGATAAACCTAGGACATGCACTCACATGCCTAAAGGCAATCGCCTATTTCAGTATTTGCTAGTCTGGAGCTACTATCGAAGGATGAAGCCTACAACCTGCCAGTTGCACACAATACACCTTAAGTATATGAACAAGCACAGGCGCACACACAGACACACATATATTAAAGTTAATTTTGCATCCATATTCCTGAAATGCAGAGACAAATTTCTCATGTGTATGTTTCTTACATGTTTAAAGAGCTTCGTCAGGTGATAATGAGAAAAGTTCTGTTATCAAAGGGCAGGAAGAAGGGAAACAACAGAAAACTTTTAATGATGTACATGACTTAATTTGCTGCAGACCTGCTCTGGTAATTACTTGGTTGTGGTCATTTGTACAATCCAGTAAAAGTGGAACATTTTTCAGAGTTATTACTGTTAATTGATAGAGGCCTTTTGTTCTATTAATGTAGGAAAACATCGTAAAACAGGACGAGATGTTGCCATTAAAATAATTGACAAACTAAGGTTTCCAACTAAACAGGAAAGTCAACTTCGTAATGAAGTTGCAATTTTACAGGTATTTTTCTATTCTTTTTTTCTATATTAACTCTATTTATACATTACTATAAATATCAGAAAATAGAATAATTATTTTAATTGATAATCACTTGTATTTTGCAAAAAAAAATACTAATATTTTTGCTGCTTAATCTGCATAAACAGCCAAGACCAAATGTGTTTGGAATGTAATGTTAGGAGTTACAGTTTCTGCAGTTTTAACCACTGGGCACAGTAAGAAAAATGTATGCTTACTAAAATTATTTGAAGTTCATCCATTCTGTAGTATCCCTAGAAGTTTCATGCCTGTTGTCTACAGATTAGGCACACAGTTTAGATTATGAAAGAGTGAAATGTTGTCTGGTTTAGGACAGTGTGAAGGTTGGCTATGTAACGACAAAACCTACTAATCATGTTGGGAAATCAGTGTTATTCAAGTGCTATATTTATCTTTAATAGAATCTTCATCATCCTGGAGTTGTAAATCTGGAGTGCATGTTTGAGACACCGGAAAGAGTGTTTGTTGTTATGGAAAAACTCCATGGAGACATGCTGGAGATGATCTTATCAAGTGAAAAGGGCAGGTTGCCAGAGAGAATAACAAAGTTTTTAATTACTCAGGTAAGAAGTTAATTATAGACATAGAATGAGATATGAGGTCAATTATTATCACTGTTTCTTGTGTTTTGCTTTTGGCATAATATACCTGTCTGTTTTATGAAAGCCTGAACTGTAATATCGGGGGTGGTACAGACAACTTTGTGTACATCATCTGATAGATAGTAAACCATTAAGAAGACCTAGAACTAGACACATGTACCATTGTCTGGCTGCTGGATGGAAGGGTCATCAAGCTACAGTTTCTCCTAGAATTAAGCAAAAGAAAGGGATGCGAAGTGCTAATAGCAAACTGCTGAAGACCTGTGCAAGGAAATTTGAGCCTCTGGTACTGCCTGATACCTAACCATTGCAGTTTGTACTGTGCACTTTCATGCAAATTTTCTGTGCTGAGATTGGATCTCAGCACTGCCTCTGATTAAATTAGTTTGGTTTTCTGTACGAATTCTGTTAACAATGTGATCTGGGTTAGGGTTTTTTTTGTTCTTCCTGTTGTCATATTATCATATTGCTTCTGTGGCTGCCTGTAATACTGATTTAAATTTAGATACACAGTTTGAGTAGTGAGCTGCCTCAGAGACAGAGTAGTATGTGTTTCAGCAGTCAGAAAAAAGAAAGGAGCAGGAATAACAGTGTTATGGTGGAAGTTTATTATTCAGAGTAGACTGTAGTAGGTTCCCTAGCTTTCAGGCTTTCATGGGTGAAACTGCCACCAGCTCCAGAATTTGGTTTCTTGCCTTCCCAGATTCATTCAGCCTTCTCTACTTTCCCTGCTCTAATGCTCAGTGGGAAATTCTGCCAGCCCCTTACCAGACAAAAGGAAAGGAGTTAAAGCCACAAGAATAGGATGAAAAGTTTTGTTACGCTCTGTAGACGTGTTCTTATGTGTGGAATGGAATAAAAACACATGAAAGCTCCTTATGCTTTCTCTCCTCAAAGAAATGTTTAAAACGGATCACTAATATTTCTGTGAAATTGTTGGAATTAATTTAGCACTGGGAAGTCATTTTGTAAATGCTTCTTCATCCAAAGTTTTCACCGAAAAAAAACCCAAAACCGTCAAGTACTTAGGACTTAGTTTTTGAAAAAATGTTTAGAATATGAAGTCTTTGGAGAGGGAAGAATCATATTTCATACAGTAAAGCACCAGGAAAACTTGAGGAACAGCAAATAATAGCTGACATTATTTGCTTCCGCCCCCGCCCTCCATTGTAGACATTGTTGTACATTCTTCCTGGATTGTTTCTCTCTACACCAGCCCTTGATTCTCTGATCACTGATACTGTCTGAACAATATAAAACCAAAAAAATATTACAACATTTAAAACTTAATTTCTTTCTGATTTCTTTCTTCACAGATCCTTGTTGCTTTAAGACATCTTCATTTCAAAAATATTGTTCATTGTGACCTCAAACCAGAAAATGTGTTACTGGCATCAGCTGATCCTTTCCCACAGGCAAGCAGAAAACCATTTTTCTTAAGATAAATTGTTAAATTAATAAGTGTTAGCAATCATTGTTTTATGAACAAACAAAAAAGTAACTAGTGACCTCTCTGTATCTCCTCCAGGAACTACACAGAAATTTTAGGTATGAAAAAATGGATGATTTAATCAAAATGCTTCCCAGAGAAAACATGTTTGAAAATCCTTGCCTTTTATAATTTGCCTAAAATATTCAACTACAGTTTTAAGTGTGCCGTAACTGCTTGTGTGCTTATTCCTAATTTGCTCACTGGTACAGCACAAATTACTTATCTGATTGATTTGGTCCAGATAACCGACAGTATGCAAGCAGTCACCAGAAATACAGTTATTTTTCTGAAACTCGGGGTAGAACTCATTAAAGATCTTCTTTAATTTTATACATTTAAGTGCCAGGTAGATTGCAGATTATTTAAATATACTTTATGGTTCATTGTTGTCTTTCTCATTCAAAGACCTTTGTATCGGCTCCTGTTGCGTTTGGTCTGCAGAATTCTACTATAATCTCCTTCAACTGCCCATATTCAAAAAGAGCACTATTGGTAATTTCTAAGTAATAGTAGTTACCAGTACTTGGAAAGGAAGGATCTGACTGAAGTGTTAAGTGAGAAGTTTTAATGAGATAAATCTGTACCTCTGAAGAAATCAGACAAGGAAGTTTGCAGAGAGGCGGAGTGTATCTAGATCCACAAAAAAATGAATGTGGAAGTTCAAGAACTAAGTATTGCCAACTTGCTTAATTTAGGAAGAGGCCAGGGGTAAAACATTTTTTCTGTTTACTGTGTCTTTATGCTATAAATGAATTAGTATTACTTTCTATTACTACTTTTACCAGGAGCCTGAGCTGTTAAAAACTGCGTTTCTTGTATTCTAAGGTCTCCTGCACTACTGGTTTTACCATGGTTTATTCATGCACTGAAGGAATAGAGGAGATGCAATGGACTGGTAGTCTGGCCTAATGACTCAGTAGAATAAGGGAATTTATTCCTCTCAAAGATGAGTTCAGCAAGAAGTATCCTTGAAGAAACAGTAGGAGATGTATCTTGCAACTGAACCATGCTAAAAGTTCCTCAAGTATGTGTTTGATGAGAAGAAGTTTTGTCTTACTATAGCACTTTTCTTTAAACAGGTAAAACTTTGTGATTTTGGTTTTGCCCGAATCATTGGAGAGAAATCATTCAGGCGTTCAGTTGTAGGAACGCCAGCCTACCTTGCTCCAGAAGTGCTGAGGAACAAAGGCTACAACAGGTCTTTGGATATGTGGTCTGTGGGTGTCATCATTTATGTAAGCCTCAGTGGTACCTTTCCATTCAATGAAGATGAGGACATACATGACCAAATCCAGAACGCTGCTTTCATGTATCCACCTAATCCTTGGAAAGAAATTTCTCATGAAGGTAGTATCTGTTTGTGGCTGGTTTTTATATGAATGCTGAAAAAAAAAGAGTAGTTATATTTTACTCTTCTTTCCCCGCCCTGTCCCTGTACATACCAGTGGGGGGGAAGGTTTGAAACGTCAGGGTACCATCATGTAAACTCTCTGTTTTGTGCTATCAGCTGCTTTAGACATTTTCTGCAGAGCACGTATAGTCTGCATATGGCATAATCCTGTAGTGTAGGATCTCTCCAGGAGGTGTTGAAGGAGGCACATAGCCACCTACAGACTGGATTGCTGTCAAATCTGTGGGGAACCTCAGGTGCTGAAACTGGTGTAGCTTTACATTTGCTTCTGAACTTCTTCACTCAGCTCTAGTACCTCTGCAGTCTTTTTCTCATTCTTCTTGTGCCAATACTTCAGTTTCATTCAGTAGGATGCTGTACCCTGATAGTCTTTCTGTGGAGAAGATAAAAAAGATACTGAACAATTCCAAGCAGATGAGGTTTCAAGAACAGCGTGAGAAAGTGTCATAGAATAGGGTTTCTGCAAGTGGGGGAAGGCTTGGAAATAACCAATGAGACTTTCGAAACTAGGATTTTGGTTGACAACGTCAAAGATTTTTGATAGTAAAAGAATAATGCAAATAATTCACTATTAATATCTTTAAAGAAGGTAAATCAATTCTATTCAAGATGTCTCTGAAAACAACTATGTAGGATGCTTAACAAAAATTTCAGTTCCACCAACACTTCTTGTACAGGACAAAGATTTTCAGCAGCTTCATTTTCTCTGATATTTTCTTTTTCTTCTTCTTTTTTTTTTTTCTAAATCATTATATCCTTAGTATTTTACAAGATTGCTTCGTGAGCCTTAAAGGAAACAACATAAACATCAGATTCTTATCTTTTTTTCTGAATTTTAGTATGTACTGAATTTAATTAAAATATTAGCATTTACAATTTCCATTATTTACAGTACAGTTTTTTGGGTTTCAGGTGACATGTTTAACTTGCATGTTAATGGTGCCTTAGAGAAGCGTGCCTACTGCTTGTTACAATAGATATGATAGCCATGAGAGATTTTCAGCTGAAAAATGCTTTGAGAGCATTGTCTGTTGTGGCAGATGAAGTTTGATGAGATCTGCTGGAGGGGGAAAAAAAACAACCAAGCAGCTATAAATCTGCACAATTACACACTGAAGTCCTCCTGAACCTCCACACACTTCTGATATGTAAGCTGACAGAATCTTTTGGCAGCAGTGCTTTATCTGACGCTAGAGATAAGCAAACAGCAATCAACACAGAAGAGGCTGTAAGAAATTGTCTCCACAAGTTTCTACTGTGGTAGACAGAGGATCAATTTCTACATTCAGAGGTGAAGATTCAGTAGAGCACCTACAGAAAACTCACCTACTGGGTGATACCTCTCCTTTCATAGAATCACAGCCTTCATTAAGAGTTGATGGATATCAGGCTGCAAGCATGCGGGATGGTGGGAAAGAATACACTTAAACAAACTACTAAATTTAAATCTGCTTATGCATTCTGATTTTATTACATATATTTTGAATTCCTAGCTGATGAGGCACTCTGTTGTGCTAAACAAAAACCTGACAATAGTCTGAACAGATCTATTGTGTTTAACACAGGGAGCTGGAGTCTGGATATCAGTCCAAATATCACTTGAGAATACTGATTTTTGAAGCTCAAAATTGAACTCAAACTCAAGATTAGCTGGGGGAGATAAAGGAGCGGTTTTCTCGTGCCAGCTACTCTGGTCCACTCTCCTGCACTGGTCAAAAAGAGGGCAGGTGCAGGGGCCCTGTACATCTGCTGGCCCCATCCAGTTTGTGTTACAGATGACCATATAGCATGGTTAAAATGCATGTCTGTACCCAGTGTCCTAACACATCTAATCTGGATTACAGTTCTGAACAGTGCCGTGATAACTGATACTATTGATCATGGAAGCATTTGAGGGGGCATCTACTTGCAGAATTATTTCCTATTTTTATAGCTTTAAATTTCACATCTGTCCAATATGGAGCCTGTTTATAACAGCATTGCTGTTCATTTCCAACTTTGACCTTCCATTTCACCAAATCTGTGTTATCTCAAAGGATTTATTTTGACTTAGCTACAAGTTACAAAAAATAAATACTGCAAAATAGAAAGACAGAACTTCCTAAAAGATTTTTTTCCCTCTGCCTGTTAAGTATATTTTACCTAGTGTGGCTTCACTGTGGTGACTGTTCTTTTAAACTGCATGGTTCTAAAATGTGCTGTGTCACTTTAGATTATTCATGGGGTGTTTTGTTCTGTTGTAGAATTTTCATAAATCACTGTATTCAGGTTTGTTTTTTTTTAATCAGCTACCAACAGAGCTATTACTACTAGCCTGATGAGCTATGTGATGTGCACACATAGGTGCACATTTCTTCCATGCATTAAATTTGATCATGGTGTGCCTGTTACACTCCTTTTGAGTCAGAAATAAATACCACAGCTGCCTTCAAGCCAGTGTTTATATAGACTTGTTTCAGCCTAATGTGAATAGAAACTCAGTTTCATACATTAATGGCCAAAGTCACATGAATGAGCATTAAGTACCAGGAGGGCAAATGCCTGTTATAGCTCAAAGATGCTCTCTACCTCAGTAAATGTTTAAATAGCTGTTTAAACTGAGGTTTTAGCTCTACTTACATGTTTGCTAGGATAGATTAGTATTAGAAAACCTCTGTTGTAGAGGTGCAGTTTATAATTGCCAAGGACTTCTTGAATTTGTGTCCCTGGAAATAATAAACTCTGCCAGCTGAAGATTATTTTTTTGCCAAAACCCCCTGCATTTATACCACAGTATTTGTCAACCAAGCTTTATTGACCAGCAACAGGGAAAGGGTTTATGTGTAGGAAAAAATTATACCACTAATTAACAGAGCTTTATTCAGATGAGTCCAGGGCCCAGGAAGTCCTTAGTTTATGTTAATGTCAGCAGCTTAAATTTTCACAAGTGATGGCTGTAAGGGTAGCTGATATTCTGGATGTACTTCACAGATTCTGGACCAAGTATAAATTTATTGTTGATTTAGGACTGCTTTTCTTGATATTCTTAAGGTGATGTATTTCTTATAACTTCTGTGAATAGCTAAAGTTTGTATGGTAGGACTAAATGAATGGTAGTTTCTTAATAGGGTTTTCAGAAATTTCATAAGCTTTTCCATTAATGTGTGGGTCACATTCTGAGCTAAAGCAGTCACTCCTATATGTGTTAATTTGATACCTAGAGTTAAAATTATTGGTATCTTTACTACAATTAATTATTTGCCATACTAATAAACTGCCATAAGCAGTTTAGAAACGTGAGCCTCCTGCCTTTGGAGGCTCTTTCCGGTAAGAGCAATCTTTCCTAAAATCAAGGGGACAAGCTGCATTTGAATCTTTCCGTGGGGGATTCTGCTGAATGATCACCTGTCTAAGTGACAGTAGTGTTGCTACTGAATTAGCTTTCTAGTTTATCACCTTTAACAAAGTCTCCAGCTTCTGGAACTCAATAAGCCCTCAGCTGGGTACTTATGCTGGGTACTGAAATCGCAGGAATTAAACAGGGGCCCACAGAAGTGGGGGAAAAAAGCAGTACCGTAATCCTCTCAGAACTTGCATTCAAATTGCTTCCTTAGTGAAAACCTCTTGGGTTCCCGTGGATGATGTGTAGGCCATAGGGCTTTCTTAATGTTCTACTTTTATTGAATTATTGATTTTACAAAGGAATGTTGTCAAAATTTACAAAGCTCCTAGAATGTCTGACAAGGATTACTTTAAAACCTGGTTTTAAAACAATAATCAGTCTCTAGTGAAAATTCATAAATTTTACTCTAAAATACAGTGTAGTTGCTACACTTTTCTCAAAACTAATCTATGTTCCTAAACAGAAAATTTTATTTCCCAATGGTTAGTGCCCCAGTTTCATCCCTGGAATCACACTGAAGTTGTCTAAACTAAATGTTAATACCTTCCAAATTTTTATTTCCAGTGTTCTTAAGCAGTATGACACAAAATGTAATAATCAAGCTATTAATTACAATATTTCTTTTTTTTTAAATTCAGAAATTGACTCAACATGAATGTTACTGTTTGTACATCTTACATGAACTTTAGCCAGACCGAACTGTTAGATGGTGGCTGTCAGGACACTATCAGAACAGGATAGTTTTTTTCCTAAGCTGAAACAGAGAACAACCAGGATCTTTCCTCATTTCCTTTAAATAGTCCCACAGAACCTAAACCCTACAGTTTAACCAGTTAAATTCAGAATTTTCTCATTAACAGACTATTCCAGATCCCTAAGGAAATTCTTTAGTCCTTCAGTTCCAGCACTCAGCCTGTCTGTATTGAACTCCCTGGCTTCTGCTTTCCTCTACACAGTACTGTCCTTTTCTTGCCTCACCAGCATGTGTCACTTCTTGACTTCTGATGCTTAGAACTCCTATGCTTGAGAAGTGGCTTTTCTTGGATTGCAAGATTTCCTGGTAAAAAATAGCAAATGCTCTTTGCTGTTGAAACTCATGTTTGATCTCTTTCTTCACTTACGTTTGAAAACTTTGTATGTTAAAGCAAATTGAATTGAATCGGATAGTTTGGGCCCTGAATCTTCATAATAGTCACATTGCATTTGTGCTTATTTATTGCTAAGAGGGAAGTGATATTCAAAAATCGCCTGCCAAAAGGAACCCTAGATAAAGAACTAAAAACAGACACCAAAAATTGTTATAGAGACAGTGTTATGTACCAGGGGTGAAAAAAGCAGACTCTCTGTGTAAACTGTTGTGAAGAACAAATGTTTCCTTAACACTGACAATCTGAACCATCCTGGGAGGCTGCTTGTTCACTTTTGTCTTAGGTTCCATCTCTGTCTTTCTCTACATAACTTCTGTTGTGATTATTTCTAAACCAATGCCTTTCCAGTCTGTTCAACAAGCCATTGGCAATTTCCCCCAAGAATACGAAGAAATACATTATTTATGTGTTGACATATGACAATGACGTATATAGTATGTCATTGTCCTGAAGGAAAAAAGGGGGCAAAGGGGCTTTATCCTGTTGTAACTTGGGAGGCTGAATAGCTATGGGTAATTTCATCACTTGTAAGGATCACAGTTATATTTGCTTCCAATGAGTTGGACAGAAGATACATAAACATCCTCAGTACTCCATGGCAGGAATAATATTCAATAGGTACCTGGCAGTTAGAGGCACATCTTGGGAAACGTACACTTATATCTCAACAGTTGGCTGACTAAAATCAGTTCCCAGGACCATCAGTTCTTTCATCAAGTTCTTGACCTATTTGCCAAACTGAAATTCGTAGTACATTATGAAAAATTTACTCTGAAGGTCGTATACACGTGAATACCACTGACAATAAACAAATGGGAACCATACTAAATTCACATTCAGCACTGGCCTCTTTATCAAAAGACAGACTGAAGTCTTAGTGTAATTCTGCTAAATTTAAGGGTAAGATGACAGTGTTGAAGAAAATACTGATGTTTGCTGATACCTGGATTTACTGCGGTGGATAAGAACTATCTTCTCCTCTTCCAAGCATTAGATAAAAATTCTGGCCACTACTTTCTTCCAGGTCAGAAGTCACTGTATGACTGAACCGTGGCATATGATTGTTCTGTTTCTTCCTCGTGAGTTAGAACTTGAGAACTTCTCTTACCGATAAGGAAGAAAAAGATTAACCCCACAATTTTGGAAAACAAATGAGTTTTCAGACCATCTTTTAGTAGTGGTCCTGTTGGCCATCCACTGGCTTTCTGACCCCACATCCACTTCACAGACATTTTGAGAAGGCAAAAAGATAAACATGAGTTAGAGGATTTAGCATGAGCTATACTTTACACTGAAAGAGACAGTAGCTAAAATCTGTTCGTCCACAATGGAAAAAGTAAAATTATGAACGTCTGCTTCAAGAAAAGCATGTCTCAGAACCTCTGGCAATGCTTTCTTTGTCAGAAGTCCTGAGATTTGTTTTACCTCATTCCCACAATTGATTTGATGCCCAAGATAATATTCAGCACCAGGAAGGTCAGGGCTACTTTAGTGATAGACTGCTGTCGCTAAGAATAGATTTGTCTGTCAGACTGACTGCATACATCCAGATAGGCTGCCATATATTTTCCCATTTTCCTGATCATTGTGTTCTGCTCCGAGACAGAAACACACAGAAAGCTCTTGGCAAATTTAGCCTGGAGAAGGGAAGCCTCTGTTGAAAAATGAAAATCTTTTCCATATTGCTGCACAAAATACAACCTCAGTTCAAAGAATTCTGTGCCATCTCCTGAAACATCTTGCATGTTTCAGACCCAGTTGCCCTCAGTGATGCTGTATTTCTGTGTTACTTTCAAGACCATCTTTTCCTGTCACCATAATATAAGCAAAGAAATAAAGATGTAAACCAACATACTTTGGACAAGACAACAGTTATTGTGATGAAATGTTGCAGTGATAGTATAATTCCTTGTGACTAGTGAATTATTCTATAACAATAAGCTTCCCCCAGAACATGTACCAAACATTTAGCATCACCTGGAATATAATTTAACCTTTCATGATACCCTTGTTTTGGTTTTGGTTTTTGGTTTGTTTTTTTTTAAGTGGTTTAAGTAGATACATTCAAAATTCAGCAATAACATCTCATCTCAGAGATTTTTCCAGCTGGGTCACTGAGTGAAATTCCATGTACTGGTCATTGACTCACAGGCCTGTTCCCTTGAGGCACCACAGCCAACATACCCATAACCTCAGTGAATCATAAACTCCTTCAAAAACACATAAATTAAAAAATGTGTAAAGAATCTCGCCTTTATGAAACACCAGACAGTAGCAGGTAGAAGGTATGTTCAGTTCAAAAGAATAGTATTGTGTGACTTAGGGACCTACAAAACCTGATTCTTCCACTCAGTGCCAGGAAACGTGCTGCTGTCAGTCACCTCGAAGTGATACTGAAAGTCTCAGAGAAATGTATACAAATATGTATGTGTTTGCTGTGGTACCCGGGGAACACTGTAGTCTTCATTTACATGAGATTTTTTTCATTTGAGCAGGAACTGAATCAGAATTGTCTTCAGTCTTTGCTGTGTGCCTGCAAATGAACACACTGAGGTATATGATACACTGGCTAGCAGGCACTTGGTTATTAAAACAGTTGTAATCCCATTAGGAAGGGTTGCATGAGCTCCTTGGGGGACGTTAGTGTTGGCTGATGTTCATAAAAAGCTGGAGTAAGAAGGGGTAACTGTCCTGTTTTTACAGCTATCATGTCTGTCTCTGTTTGCATGTCCCAGTTGAAACAATTATATTTAAACTGACATTTTCCAATATTATTTCTTTTCAGCTATTGATCTCATAAATAATTTGCTGCAAGTGAAAATGAGAAAACGCTACAGTGTGGACAAAACGTTAAGCCACCCGTGGTTACAGGTATTGCTACGAATTACATGTTTTTTCTTATGTTTGGTTTTGGTCAGTATACAACAAATTTTTGTCCTTAAACACAGTAGAATCTAAGCAAATCAGCAAACCTGAAGATGTTTTCAGATCCTGAGAACCTCATGCTCCTTCACCAATTTACCTATAGTTTCTCATTAATTTTTGAAGTATTAGATTCCAGTACTAAACTCTCTCTTGTTTTCAAAACACATTACAAAAATACTTTATCTTTTTTGTCTGCTGAGAATGAGATATATATAAATATATATAAACCCTTAGAGTTATTTGACTTATATTATCTCATTGCCTGGAATCTACCTGATTTACTTAGTAAAACTAATGAAGCAGCTTTCACTTTACAGTCATCAGAAGAACTAGCGAAGATGTATGCCTTCCAGGAAAGTACACTAGCCACCTTCAGTTGAAATCTTCAAGTAAAAATGGAAATCTTAGGCATTTTTGAGGTGATAGCAGCCACTGTCTTCTGCTCCTCATACGGTCTTTTTGTTTTTTATCCTGGCAGCAGCCAAATCGCTGCAAGTCAAAGAGCTAAAACAGTCATCAGAGCAGTGAGCAGCCAGGGCCCATCACACCAGCCGTGGTCAGGAAGCAGGGCAGGCTGCAGGCAGCCCCAGGCCAGAGTGTTCAACCCCTCCCTGGGACGGAAACAGGCTGAGGCCAGGCTGGGACATCCAGCCTTCAGGATCTCCCAAGGGACCCACATTTACATCTGGGAAAGTGATCATGACATAGATATGGCACAGATCAGACGCATAATCCACAGTCCCAAAGAAATCTTTATCAAAACTGAAAACTGGCTCCTACTCCAGTACCTTTACAGTTGCAACTGTTTCTCGAAATAGAGGGTGTAGGAGGAAAAGGACTGCAACCTCCCACCCTGCACCTTACTTTGCCCAGGGATATTTCTCCTGGCCTTGATTTCTTCTTCCTAGATTTCCTATCACACTCTCCAATCTTTTCCTCCAAGACTGCTCTTTTCCCTGGCAACCATCGCAGAATGCATTTGTCTGAGCCTTTGGGGGGGACCGTAGGTGATCTGGGCTAAGGTTTGCAGCAAGGATACTGGCTGTCTCACATGATGGGGCAGAGTCCTTCACCTCTCTACATCCACTTTTATCACTTGTGGGACACTGAGTGGAGGTGAACTGAGGTGAGGCAGTACAGCACCAGCTCTAGCACTGTGGGTGAGATGGGTCCTCTTTCCAGAAGAGCCCAGCCTTGTGCCTTAAGGAATGGTAACAGTGGTGCAAGGCAGTAAGGCGTGGAGATGTTTTTTAGGCCAGGATGTGAGATACTAAGGATGACTGCTTTCATACATTAAGTTTGTGGGTTTCTGGTGCTGTGGCTAGGTGACCAGGGTTGTGTCCTAGGTTGAGACAATATGAGGAGGAAAAGAAAACTGGATACAGGATTGTGAGCTGAGGATAGTGTGCACGGGGCTAGGATTGGCTTTATTACTGCAGCTGCGTGTATNTCAACGTGGTGTCCCTGCGCTGGACCTGTTCCAACAGTTCCATGTCCTTTCTATGTTGAGGACTCCAGAACTGGACACAGGACTCCAGGTGGACACAGTACTTCAGATGTACTTCAGGCAAATCAGATGCTGCAGAGCGTGATGGTCTAAATAGCATGAGAACCAAACCAGTTTCCAGTTTTACTGTTCACTGTCAACAAGGAGTCCAAAATACCTTGATGTTTAGTTGTATATGTCTCTTTGAGCACACTGGTAACTGCCTAAGTTTGGAAAAAAAGATTTTTTTCTAGTCCAAGCTGAATTCATATCTTGTGCCATTATCCTGAGATGGAGCAACTGCATTAAACGTCTGATACAGATCGCAAGGATGTACATATACGATTCAAAGTTGTTTCTTCTTCCTTATTCATCTTATGACTAGTGTGAGGAATTGTTTTACCAACCATGCTTCATTTAGATATTATGGAGGTGTGTAGAATATCCATACATTCTGCAAAACAACCCATAACATCTCCATTCTTTACTGATGTCAGAGTTCAATGAAATTAATTTATCAAACAGTCCTCTGGGGATGAAATCTATCTCTCCAGGCAGATTTTGTATTTATTAATTGTAAGATTTTTCCCTTTCAGAGCAACAGGGATGCGTGGCCTTTAGGTTGCTGAGTTAATAGCACTTCGCATATTATTGGTAATAAAGGGGAATATAATTTATTTCAGGAAATTTAAAACTAACACTGTTATTCTGTTTCAGGACTATCAAACCTGGTTAGATTTAAGGGAACTTGAATGTAAAATGGGGGAACGTTACATCACCCATGAAAGTGACGACTCCCGATGGGAACAGTATTCAGGAGAACATGGATTGCAATATCCAGCACACCTTATCAGTCCAAGTGCTAACCATAATGAAAACACCAAGCTAGAAGAAACAGAAATGAAAGCCCTCAGTGAGCGTGTCAGCATCCTTTAAGTTGCATCCCCTATAATCTGTCAAAACACTGTGGAATTAATAAATACATACGGTCAGGTTTAACGTTTGCCTTGCAGAACTGCCATTATTTTCTGTCAGATGGGAACAAAGCTGTTATGCTGTTACACTGTTGATGTATCTGAGTTGCCAAGACAAATCAACAGAAACATTTTTGTGTGACCAACTGTGTTGTATTTACAAAAGTTCCCAGAAACACTAAACTTGTTATTGTGAATGATTCATGTTGTATTTAATGTATTAAAACCTGTCTCCACGGTGCCTTTGCAAACTAGTGGTTTTCTTACTTGAGCCTCGTTTTGGTAAGAGAGAACTTTCCCATGAAGATCTGGGGGGTTTTTGTGCATCGTTAGTATTGTAATTGTAAGCAAACTCTTGAAGAGTAGATTATAACTGCTGTTCTGTGAACAAGTTCTACCATTTAGATAAAAGCTTTATTTAGTGTCAAAAAAATAGAAAAAAAAAATAAAGAAAAAAAATAACGAATTGCCTAGCACTGTACAGTTTCAAATCAGATAACCTGTGTGTATGTTTGTGTATATAGATGCACACAGACACGCACTATAACTTGCTCTTAAGCCTAAATGCCTTAGTAATGTAAACTGCAGCATGTCACTTGTATTTCCCTTTTTATTAAAATATCCTTCTCTAATATGAATATTCTTTAATATGTACATTCAGAAGTTAAATAACTTGTTGACTTTGTGTATGTTTTCAATAAAAGTCTTGTTAAAATAGGTTCATTGGATTAATCTTTCTGTTTAAAATATCACTAGAATCACATCAGACGTAGGTAGAGTAGATCAGTTAATCATTACGAAGCCCATGTGGAGGAAGATAGGAAAATGCCATCTAACCTGTGTACCTAGAAAACACACTTTGTAAGACCCTACTCAGATGATTTCATATCAGAAGTTCAGTTAGTTTTGAAATGTACTGGAGAGTGGGCAGTTGAGTACACTGCTTTTTGCACTAGTGAAATTATCGGGAATTTATTTTTTAGAGAAATGTGCTGCAACTCCTTTTCCACTGAGTTCTGTTGAACTGACAAGATTCCTGACTTCCTTCTTCCCAGAACTTTAAAGATATTATTTTTCATTTCTGATCATTACTTAGTGTTCCAATCTGACCCATTTAGCTTTAACTGGGAGAGGGGTTCAGGCTGCACTGTAAATCACATGCCAGAGTAACTCAGTGACAAGCTGAAAATTATTCTATGCCACGGGCAATCTCTGAAAAAAACAGTATATAAACAGGTATTAAAGTGTGAAGTTAAAAAAGAAGAGAGACGTGACATGGGATGAGAGGCAGAAATGTGCAGTGGTTACAGCCACATACGATAAACTTCTACTGATCTTCTGCTTGGCTTTATGCTACAATCGTGAGCTTTTAATCAAATAAATCTATTTTTTCCTCAAAGAAGAGCTTTGTCCAGGGAAGTTTATGCCACATACATAACATGACCAGAGCCAGCAGAATTTTATTTACTTTGCACCTCTACTAGATGGATAGTGTGTACTGTGGAAGAAATTAAGTAAAGGCACCTTTATTCAAACAGAAAAATTACAGAGAACTAAAAAGTATTGTGAAAAATTACTTCATAATCTCTTCTTCCTCCTCCCCACCTCTCTTCTCCTACTCCTACTGCCAGAAAAGAGAGACACCAGCTCAAGCTCAGAAGTCCTTTTCCACTTCAGCTGACCCTGAAGGAAGTTCTCTGATAACACTAGCCTTGTAATGTTCTGAAATGACTCCTTTTGGGCAGAGTTTGGATGTGCTGACTTTTCTGCCATACTGTAATGTGTATATTTTCAGTCAGAACTTTCCTATGGGGCTTAATTTGGCTAATTATTGTCCATTGTTCCTTTTTCATTCAGACTCATTCTTAATCTTAAATCAGATGTAAAATAAACATAAAAATAAACTCAGGCTGATAATAAAATTTCGACCAGTGAAAACATATCTGTATGTTTAAAGGCAAGTCTACTTAAAGGTACAGTGGTGGACTCGCCGATAGATAAAGATTATTATTTAACAACTTAAGGAGTCAGAACAAATTAACTAACTTTTCTAAAAGGAAATTGAGGAAAATTCTCAGAATCAGATAGACTTTGTTCGGATGTTGATACTGAGTGGTCATGAGATCTTACAAAAGTGCCATCTCCAGCTTACAGTGGCATCTCTAAGAAGCTGGGTGACAAAACTAAAACCAGCACAACTTTTAATGAAGGAAGAATATTGAGTAGTTATGCTAAACCCTATCATCTGCTGATTTCTGCCATAGCAATGCTTAGCATGCAGAAGGGTTTGCTGAGCACTGACCGATGTTGATAAACTTACTTCATGTCATGGAGCACTTTTGATAAACTGTTTGTCAACAGAGCAGAGACAGATGTATAAATAAATTGCTACTTTGGAATACTTTCTGACTAGCTCTCAAGCATGATTTGAAAGAAACTCTTGTTTTATTACTCCCCATGCCTGTTATTTTTAGCACTGAAGCTTGCTTCATCACTTTAAGGAACTTGTTGTGCAAATATTCATTGGTTTTCAAAAAAAAGAATCTGCCATTAGCCAATATAATAAATTAAAATTTTCCCTGCTGCTGTTCAAAAATGTTGCACTGTGAAATTTGAACTGTTGGCAGTTCAGCCAGACTGATGAATTCACTGATTCCTAACTCAAAGCCTAAATGGAAACTTGCTCTTCCAGATAAATCAGCATCAAAGTGTACTGAAGCAAATCTGGGATTGTGTCATCTTACATGATTTTCCTTTGCTTGTTTTACTGGAGAAAAGGGAATGCTAGACTGCTCTGTAGTAATGTTTCCGTGGACTTTAGATTTTCCATTAGGCCAACGGTTCCTGCATATGCAGCACAGAAGCAAAATGCAAGAATAGTTATGCTGTAGGTAAATATTGACCTGAGGATCTCTTGATAGTATTTCCTTTTCTGTTGTGCTACTGCATGTCATATACCTATCAGGCACATGTGTGCACATAAACAGACATCTGTAGACACGTTTGTTGTGTCAAAGCTTAGCTGTGGACTGCAGAGAAGTGGCCAATATGTACTTGGAAGCTAGAACACCTGATTTATGTTAAATTGCCATTTTCACTTCTACCATCTTCTTTATTTATTCAGATATACTTTCTTGATCCATTGTTTCGTCCAGGCAGTTCAACTAACTCAGCAAATAAGGTGATCAAAAAGCATGCACTTGTGCAACTTGTAGAGCTCAGCTGTCACACAGCTGCTCAGCCACGTGTGACCATCCATCCACACCTTCACGCTGTAGGACAGAAGGGAATTCCTGTCAGTGAGCCCTGTGTCCTTATTGTCTCAGATACTACATGAGACAATATCTCAGTTTAGCAGGACCTCTTCAAAACTAGTTGGATTTTCAGCCTTCCATTTTCTTCCTCCGCCCTCCTCTTTCTCCTCTGCACCTAACTACTGAAAAGCCTTCCTAGAGTCTCACTTCTCCAGTGATTAAAAAGTTGTAAAACCTGACTTCATGGCAAGAACCATCTGGTTCTGGTGTCAAAAACAGTTTCTTTTTGTTTTGTTTTGTTTGAGAGGTTAAACAAACCAGGTTATTTCTTTTCTGTTATTGTATAAATCAACACCTTTTCCAAACAGTTGGAATTAGCCTGGGCAATCAAGTCACAGAGGTGACATGGAAAATGCTAGTAAACTGGAAAAAAAAGCCCCAAACCTTGCTAGACTAACAGGAACAGATACTTGCCGTTGTGTGAAATCGGGAGGAAAGATAAAAAGGAAAACTCCAAGGGAAATTTTAAAAGTGAATCACTGGGCAAGTTAACCCCCATGTCCTTCAATACATAAGACATAGGGAGAAAGCTGAGAGTTGAATAATTATGGTTATGGTACAGATTATGGTGCAGTGTTATTCAAATAGATCTACCAAAATATTGACACCCTGGAAAAGCTCTGCTTCATGTAGATAAACCAGAGCCCTCTCCTTGTAGCTGTGCAGCACCCCAACTTTGCTCAACTTACCACTTTCCCACTTTTATCTTCTTCTTTTTTTTCTTTTTTTTTTTCTTTTTTCTTTTTTTCCCTCCAGAAAGACAGGCTGTAATTTATTCTAGCAACAAAGGAAGGCAGCCACATACTGCACTGGCCACCTTCTACCTCATGACCATGCCTATGATGTCTGAACCAAATGTCTCATATTCCTGGGGTTTACTCTGCGTGTGCCAGACGGTAAAGAGCTCAGCCAAATCAAATGTAAACCGGCAGAACTGACTTGGTAGGTCATGTGCTTTTCAGCGGTGACAAATTTGACACCTGAATGGGATGTAGCGTTTCAACTTGCTTTTTGCTTAGCTTGTTCCTAGCAACTGGAGCAAGTGAGTGTTGAAATCAGAGTCTACTGGGTGAGCTGATATTTGTCTGATATTTGTCTGATATTTGTCTGATATTTGTCTGTTCTTCTGACAGAATCTTTGCTTTGCTTAGGTGAAAAGCAGGGAGCAGGCGTTGTAAGGAGTGTAAACTGTTTTGCTGCCTTACTGAGCACATCTACTTACTTGAGTATCAGTGGTGTACAAATAAGAATTTAAGAAAAACCTACTTACATTTCAGCCTGAAAAGTTGTTATTTCAAAATGTCCCATGAATTGAAATGTTTTGCTTGGGCATCCAAGCACTAAGGTCCTACACCCTAGGGCATCTAGCTCTGCTGTGAGCCTGGAGGGCCTGAGGCCTCATGCTGCAGAAGTCTGCCAGGCAGCGTGCCAACCAGGGGAGCTACAAGGAAAACGGGCATGATGAAAACGTGCCTTTAAGGCAAATACCGAAATCTGCAAGCACATGTGTGCTGCCAAAGTTTGACAAAAACTGGCAGATTCTATTGAAGCATTTCTATCCAGACAAACTATATTCCAATATGAATTTATGTTGCATTTGCCAACTATAACTTAAATAATTTCTGATATAACTTCCAAAATGAATAGTGACTTATTGGTGATGACCTCTTATGCTTTTAATGGGGACTGATTTTTCAGAAACTCTTAATAACAGCCCTTTGAAAAGCAAGTAGTTCATTTTGGTTCCACTGTTGACTTAGGCATACAAAAACATGAGTTAATTTCGAACAGTTAGGTCACTAAATTTAATAAGTGGAAAGAGTACTGACATATTCTTAAGAAAAAATAAAATTTGACTTGAGGGACCTGGCTCACATTTACCAAGTAAACAGCTGCAGCAGTTTAAGATGTTATTGTCTCAGCCCCCAGCTGTTTGTCACTGGCCTTAAAACAGAGCGAAAATCAAACATTTAAACTTTTCTAGTTGACAGTCAAAAGCCTCTGGGCACAATTTTTATCTTAATGTTTAAGTTAATTTGCTGGATTGTGAGTTGGAGCTGTATTGGTCCATTCTGCCAGCTCCGTCACAGGGAGACGTTTGGAAAAGGCACAGGGGAGAGAGTGCAGGTATCAAACTACTGTAGCCAGATTTGCCAGAAATCGTGGGCCAGAGTCCTTAACTGCATTATGTGAAAGTGAATTAGGAGCTGACAAGCCTGAATCTCAGGATTTCTAGGTGTCTTAGGCTTCCTGATTTCTTCTGAAAAAAGATTTAAGATCCTCAGTGAGTAATTAAGGACTGATGAGGTTTCTAACCCTGCCACTCTTGCTCGTGACATTGGATCTCTACATGTGCTCACCACAGATGATCACTACAGGTTTTAAGAATAGGAATCTTAATAAAAACAATAATTAAGGTGATGTTAAAAACTCATGCTCATGTAAAATGTATATACCCACAGGCCTTATTCTGTCAAAAGGAAGTGTGTTCAGAAGCTTGTACAGTCGGGAATATGCATGGCAGAAAGAAGTGAGTAGGCATTTGGCTCACAGCCCCAAGGCTGGAAAACCCCTAGTAAGCAAAATGAGACCTACTAGTAGGAACATAATGACTGCAGTCTTTCAGAGGGAAATAAGGAGCTCTTAATAAGAAGCACTTTATATGTTCCTGGGCTAAACTCGACTTTACCTTAATCCTAATGGGAAGTTTTGTACATCAAAGCTCCATCTGGAGAATGGGCCAGTTCAAGATTAACTGCTTTGAGTCTGATAAAGGCTTTTTCATGTTCATTATGACCTGGAAACAGCCTCCCTTGCCTCAAAACTGCATATGTATGTATATGCATATACATTAATGGAAAGTTGGAAAAGTTCCTATTAAAGAGGAAAGCATCATCAGATATTTGAAATATATATTTGAAATTGAAATACAGCTTCTCTTTCTCAGTAAAATATCAAGGAAAAATGTTACAGACTGTTGGTTTTCAAGGTCACACCATTTCAGGAAGTTCAAAGAGAAAGTTGTTGGATTGGGACGATGAATCCATACTTAGAAATTGGAAAGAGCCCAAAGCAAAATTGCTAGATATTCAGAATCTTCTTCCCTTTTTACAGCTATTGAGATCTGCAGGACTTTGACCTTTTCCTAAAGATTTATGGCTATTAGCCACTTGTCTGTGAGAAAAGAAGCAAATACCACTGTTCATGCTTCACAGCTGGAGTAACATAGTTTTAAATGGATAAACTGGCTTGCTCAAAACAAGCTCACATTAAAAAAAAAATCAACCTCAACTGCTATCTCAGAACACGCGTACCTTCACAGCCAGCCATTATCCCAACTTGTGTTTGTTTCCTTATGGAATTAATGACACTTGGAAAGTGCAACATTCAAAAATATGCAGGAATGTACAATATTCTCAGTCAGCCCCTCATTATGTTTCTATATTTAACTCCATCTGTAGATGGCAAACTGACAAAGAAAGTAAATGAATGACTTGGGAGCAGAGAGCAGTAATCTGGAACTCAAAGCCAAGATAAGGTAGGCGTACTGGGTAATGTATTCTCACCTTTCCAGGTCACCTTGGATGCATCCAGAGAGTATGCATCCTTAGATGGGATATTCTGTAGGAGGTGAAGTCTACACTGTGCGCATGAAGTGGGAATTAAAATCCGTTTACAAAGAAGCCTTTTTGTCACACATTTAAAGAACAGACAAATGTGCCTGCATCTACAACTACAGGCTCCTCAGAGATCAGTGCCCACATACTGGCTCCTGAGTAAAGGCCTTTGAAGTCCTCATAACAGGCACTAGCAAACTCTGGCTGATCCATGGGTTTCCAACATTGTTCACTACTATGACAAAGTAGGGTATCATTTTGCAGGACATTAGATTAAACTGCACCTCTGCATCTCATAACCTTATGCAAAATGTGGAACACCTCTCAATGAATATTGAGAAACTAATCTTGCTGTTCAATGTGGCAAAACGCACACACAAATAGACGCGTGCCATTTCCTTCACAGACCTGTATGAAAAAATTGTGATTGCATGACATAATTTACTCTTTTGATCAAAGGGGTGTCAATGACTGCACTAGGACTATAATTTCTTCTGCTTATTTTTCCCCAGCCTTCCAGCTGAATCAGACCTTGCCTGTCCTTGGAAGCACCCTGTGGCTGGGGCTTCAGGATGTCCCCCTGGGGCAGGAGACAATTTTTGTCTGTCCTTTAAAAGCCTGAAGGTCCTTTGACCTTTCACAACCCCTTGCACCCACCCAGTTGCTTTTGCATCTCACAGACTTGCACTGTTTCCAGATTTACTGTAGATCTGGTAGATGTTTCTGCTTGAAAGGAGACTCAGGCAGCTTTTGGGCAGAAGAAAGACTGCCTACTGACTCTTCCACTGTTGTAGCTGACAGCCCATGAAGATAATACCTCATTGGCTCTGGAGAAGGAGACAACAGAGTGGGAAAGCTAGACAGTGCATAGGATGCAGGATTAGTATCACAAGTACTGCAGTATTTTTCATGCTTAATAACTCTGCTATCACATATATTTAAAATCATGGTCCACACACTCCATGTCTAATTTGTTTTGCAGACTTATTCATGTATTCATAGCCTTGAGGGTGAAAAAATTGTTAATTTATTACTCTAATCCTCTCTCAATATTTATACTCTTTTGTTGATTAAGCTGGGGCTTTTACTAGTAAAATTATATTGGCACAACCTCTAGGGTATACATATTTATATGGGAACAAAAGTTTCTTACAGCTGTAGAGGTTAAATCCCTACTCACACAGAAATGTGTGTGCAAGTATGACTAGATCCAGACAATAACATCCCTTTAAATCTGCTCTAGTAGCACAGCTTTGCTGTTCAGACATAGCCTTAACCTCCCTTTTCAAATCACTTTGCCAAGTAGCTGTCATCATTTTATGATGTGGACAAAAATACATTAGCCTGAAGCCACCAAAGCTATCTCTTTTGAGCCAAGTGGGTAACTATTACCATCCTAGATTGAACTCAAACCAGTGATCAAAGACAAAAATGCCAGAGTACTGCCAATTTTCTGAGGCATCCAGTAACCAGATCTTGTGTTGTCTAATTTGCATGATAACTGTGAAATAGAAGACTGCGTGTATTACTCCGTTCCCAACATATTTTCATTTTTTTGATTTTTTTTTATAAGATATGGACTGACAACTCTTATTTCCAACACAGTGCAGACTTTATTATTAAAATGTAATATTCAATAAGGAATCACACTTAAGAAAAAACGGAAAATGCTGAAATTCTACCTAATATCTCTCAGTAGAGCCAAGATTTTTGCTTTACAATCCTTCCGGGGTTACTGCTAAGTGGCTCTAGTAAGATTTGCAGTCTTTCAGTCATAGCAGCAGCTTTGTGTATTTGTGTACCTTGCCACCTACTGGCCTTCTCGAATATCTGCACAAAAGAGTTGGAGATAGATAACAAGTCCTGAGGCTTTGCTGAAATTCATCAGTGATCTCTCTCTTTTTACAAAGCCTGAGGCGTATACGAGCATATAATATGCCAGTTTCCTATGCTATTTTTAATGTGAAAATACAATAATTCATGATAGTAGAGGTAAGTCTCTTCCTGTCTGATGTCAGTGTTTCAGTTTCTACCGCTGCTGCTAATTACTCTGTGTTTTAGAACACTAAGATTCCCCTCTGTGTTCTATTTCCATAACAAAGCAATAACTTCTTTTTTAAATATAGAAGTGGATAACCAACAGCTAGGAATCAATATAGTACTTCTGGCAGCTTCTAGGCAGCAGAGTTCACAGTGCAGTGCTGCCAAGTTACTGACAGGCAGCCAGTTCCAGCTAAATTTTAAAATAATACTGCATAGAAAGAGTGCTGAATGTCCCACTTCCAGTTCAAGAGCAGCAGACAATGAGACAATAGTAAGAAATATAACTCAAGTACATTTATCAAAATCATTAGCCCTTTAATTGATAATTCATTGTGCAAAGAATCTCTACGAAGTAAAAAGCTTAGCCTGCATTAAAAAAAAAAAATCTTTAAATTATTTTAATATAAATAAGATCCCAAAAGCTCTTTAGAAGAGTTGGTCAAATAAAGAAGGTACTCATAAGAGTAAAAATTAATCTGATTTACCTGTGTCCACAGAACCAAATGTTTTTGTCTTCAGAGCTAAGTAATTTTTCTCTGAAATACAGCAGCACAGTGGAAAAACAAGTTAAAAACCACAGCTAAACTGTAATGAGATACACTTGGGGATGCAAAAAGAAGGGTAAGATACAAAAACTACCTAAAAATTGATGTGAACTTGTTATTGCTCTTACATATATTTTTTTCCTTCTTACTTTGTACTTCTTGATACTTTTCCAGTTCGGTCCCACCATTCTTCTGCTTTCCAACTGTTCAGCATCTGGATGCTAGTGTATATTGAAAACTTTGACAGTTTGCTTTGCTCTTCACCATTTTGGTTGTTATCTCCTCCTAATTCTGTGTTTTTAAAGTTTATCTTCAGCTAAATTTTTTTGCACAAGCAACTGTATACGCACCTCTATTTAGCAATTTAGTGCGTAGCTCACATCTATACACCATTAGAGCTCCCCAAGCAAATAACTGAACATTTCATAATTTGACCATTCCCACTAGATGTGCAGTTCAGTCCTTTATTCCCTTGAAAATTCTAGTGTTGTAGTCCACACACTGCATGCGATAATATTTTCCCTATTTTCTGTGTTATCACTTCAGCTTCTCTGCCTATCAGGCATCACATGTGAATAGAAATGGTCTTTTCCTCTGGAATATATTCCTGTGCGATTCTTGTATGAGCTCTCCCAAAACTGGCCATGGTTGGTCTCCTTTATGCATTTATTGAATAAAACCTGTTGCCAACAAATCTCGCTAGAGAGTCTTTGCACTTCTCAGGGCAAACCAGCTGCAGTGCTGAAGTGACCAGTTTGGTACTGCTTTACTTTTACATCTCCTCCTTCTCTTTGGCTGGGAAGATTGAGAAGTTGCTACATGGCAGCGGGATGTGCATGGAAAAATAAGGGCAAATAGGTGGCAAATGAAAATACAAGACTGCTTTGCTCTGGTCGAAGAGGCACACTTGGGGAAAGACAGAGGTATTGACTGGTTAAATTTTGGGGTATGAAAACATCGTTCAAGTGCAGAGAAGAATAAGTTTAGTGCTGGTTTCCAAGCACAGCAATGTGAAGAAAACCAAATATTGCAGCAAAATGGAATCCACAGCAGCGAAGTCCTTACACAGAATCAATGTCTATTCCTGCTGGTCAGTGAAGTTTACCCATACATTCAGGAGATTACATGTTTCTCTGCAAAGGTCCTGTCATCCTACAGAAATATTTGTATCAAATCTATGTACAGTAGAAAGCAAATTCAGCATCTCTCAGAGTTTACATATTCACAGGAATTGTATTACAAGTTAGGTTAGATACTGAGTTGTTCTGAACTTATATATAAGCACTTTACAAACTTTATTTTATTGACCTATACAGAAGTCACGTGAAGGACAAACTGCCATCACTCCTGTTACAATGGTTTCAGTTGATAAAAAGCAGTGAGAAATATCTCAATTAAGCAGGTTGGTTTTTTTCCCCGGTAACAGTAAAATCTGTGGCAGAACCAGAACAGAAGCAGAACTAGAGCTCAAGAAAATGAGTTTACAGTATCTTTACCACAGTACAAAGGTACTAATCCTTTGGTATCAGTGAAATACATTATTAGATAACTTCAGGAAAACATTTTTCCGTAGTGTAATATCACATATTTAGATACATTGCTTGGATGTTTTGCTTGTGCCACTGTCATGTCTTAGTATTTCCAATTTCAACAGCACTTTATTTCTTAGATCTCTTGAAAAGAGAGCCCTTCTAAGGCTCTGAACATGGCATTCAAACTTTACTAGTCCCATTCAAAATTTGAAGACAGATTTCTTACTGACTTGGATGTACTTCAGTCTCTTCCTTGATTCACTTGTCAGACATTCTTGAACTCATTCTGAACTGTGCCATTGATTTCCTCAAAATGTGCTGATTTAGGATCTGCAAATCCATTGCATTCTATAAGTATCTACCTTTAGTTGGTTTTGTGATATTTGATACTTATGAAAGCAAGAAGTGAAAACAAGTTTAGTAAGAAAAAAATATAATATTTTCAAAAAGCACTGAGTCTATATCCTGCAAATTATTTTCTAAAATGCGCCACAGTGACAGGACGAGGGGCAATGGGCACAAGCTGGGACATAGGAAGTTCCATTCAAATATGAGGAAAAACTTATTTACAGTGAGGGTGACAGAGCACTGGAACAGGCTGCCCAGGGAGTTTGTGGAGTCCCCTTCTCAGGAGATCTTCAAGACCTGCCTGGATGCAGTCTTGAGTATTGTGTTCTAGGATATCCTGCTTCAGCAGGAGTGTTGGACTAGATGATCTCTAGAGGTCCCTTCCAACTCTGAGAATTCTGTGATTGCTTAATAAGAGCATGCTTTCTATTTGAAAATGCCTTGTTAAAAAATAAAAACAAAATCAACAAAGCAATCTACATTATTTTGTTTACCTCTCTTCAGTGTTACGGTATTAAAACAGATAGTGTAAGTATTTAAGAAGTTTGTGGGGGCAAAGATTAGTAAATTGCTACCAGGAGATGGCACCATTAACAAAATAATTTGAGTGCCATGCATAAGTTCCTCTCAACCATCTGTACGTCTGAACACTTTGAAAATTCCAGGTGTTGTCTGAGCCCCATCCTGCAAATCATTTATCCAGGCAATCCTCTGATCCAAGACATGGTGAAAGGATCTTGCATGTTGCATGACTGGTGATTTGCTCGGTTGGGTTGGCAGTACAGGACTTGTGCTGACTTATCAAATACCAGAAAAGGCTAATAGTTACTGGCCCATATTTTTCTTCCTGAGACATATATATTGATTTGGATAAGAGTTTGAGGCTGTATGTCCCTATATTTTTTTTAATTAATTAATTTTTTTTTTTTTAATTAATAGTCTGCCATATATAGGCTGCTACTTGAACCGCATGAGGAACTGGATGCAAATTCTCAGAGAAGGGCTGATGTGGACTGGCTCTGATTACGGTTGCAAGAGCCAAATATGAGTATTCAAATACTCCTTACAAGATGACATTCTTTGTCATTCTTCCAGTACCTCCAGAGAATTGCACAAAATGTTCTTATATTTACAAGCCTGTAGGGAATTGAACCTAAAATGTCAAGAACTTAAAGACTCAGAGACCTCACTCTACCCGGCTCAGGGAACATCCCTGTGGTCAAAGAAGTTCTATGAAAGGAAAATTTTGGTTGATTACAATAATGTCAGAATTTCACTTGTTGAGTGCAGACAAACTGGAGCTTTGCACTCAGGCAGCTTGCAGGATCAGATCCCTTGTGTGACAGGAAGCAAAATATTTGCCATGTGTTTCATTTCAGTTTCAAGCACTTCAGGTTTTGAATCCTCTTGGTTAAGTAATTGATGTTTGAATGCCCTGTCCCCTGCTTGGTATTTTAAAATAAACCTTGCTATAGCACAGATTATGAATCAAAACAGCTGCTGTAGCTGAAAGTATACTTAAACAGCAAGATGGCTCTTTGTGAATCATAGTAACTAGTCTCATATATATTGCTTCAGCACCCAGGGAGCTAAATTTCATGTATTTTGCTTTAAAGGACTCATTATATAGATCTGGTGTTTACAGATTTTTTCCTTTTTTCATGTCTACCCCATCACTTCCTGCCAAAAAAACAATTTAACAAAAAAATCCCTTGTTACCAATATCTGTTGTCAAACTTGCATTTCTCATATGCCACAGCATATGAGATTATGAATAAATCTTTTGTCTTCTTCAAATACAACCAGAAACAGTAGTAAAATAGGATTTTATAAGCATTGCGTTAAGCTGTTTGCAAGAAAATCAAACTTTGGCATAGAAGGCCCTCTAGGCATGGTTAAAACATCTAGATTAAGATTTTTCGTTTGCTCATTGGTTTCACGATGAGCTTTTAGAGGACCAAATAAAGAAAACAAAAACTGAGCTCCAATTTTGACTTTCTGGTGGGGTTAGGATGGGAGCTGTATATATATATTATTGTAAACAAGCCAGGGTGTGAAAACATGTGGGGGATATTCAATTAGACTGCACTAAAAACGGTGATGAAAATGCTGTTGTAAGAGAGATTGCACACAATTTTCTAGAGGCATGGTAGTGCCCACATAGGATGGAGATATGAAACCTTCATTCCTCTGCTAAAACAGAAAGCAGAAATTATAGGAGCCATTGCTCAAAACACGCAAAACCAGTCTGAAGGTAAAGTATATATGCACAGTGATTGAAAACAAATACTAGCGACTGAAAGGAAACAAGTGATGATCAGGAGAGCAGGAGGCAAGATTGCGATACATTTCATTCATCATAGAAACAGCCTAAACAAATGAACAGCAGTGTAATGTCAGAAGGGAAAGAACTGGGGGGAAATCAACAACTGGAAAAACACACGGAATTGTGAACAAAGATGCTCTCTTTTTTTTTGATAGCTACAATGAAAAGGGAAATAAAAAGTCATACGTGATCTTTGTAACAAACCGGAACTCAGAATACATTTCTCATCCTAGTAAGAGCAACACACAAGACTGTATATATTACCTAGCTGCTTGGAATCATTAATAAATGTTATAATATTAATCATTCTTTCTACTGTGGAATGATTATTGCAACAGTTCTTCTCATCTTTCGTAACTTCCAGTCTTACTGCCATTAACTTATTAAAGCTTGTGCTCCGAACTTCAGTAAGCCTCTAACCTACACCCTCTAAGAAGCTCTAGCAAGCAATGTCCTCTAAGAAGCTAGAGTTAGTGCAAAACAGACACACAGACATTCCGAAAGATACAATAGAGTTGGAGGTCTCTGAACATGCACTGTTATGTACATTTCTGCTTGCAGTTTGAAATACAGGGAATTAGGCTTAAAAACATTTGATAAACTATGTTTTTCTTTTTAATTCTTCTTTCCTATGACATACAGTACAATTATTCTTTCTTTATTATCTGCATTTAAATGAATGACAAGCTACACTGAAGTGAAAGCGGGATCAGTTTTTCTTCCACATCCCTACTGGCCATTCATCTGATTGTCATAAGGGAATCCAGCCTCTGAATGCTTGAATGTTTGGAGTCTCTGGAGCTGATAGGAAGCCTGAGCGTTGCCCTTTAACCTTCTGGCCTCTTGGCTTTCTCTTAGATTTCCTCATAAGAGCTGAACCTTGCCGTCCAACTTCCTATCCCAGTAATAAGTCCAAACTCCCATTGTCACTTAAACTCCTAGAATCTCCCTGAAAAGTGAACTCTTTGGTTCAAATTTAACCCTTCAAGAGCCAAATCAGCGATGTGATCAAACTTCCTAGTAGCAAAAGGGTTGCTCTTTACTTAGCAAAATAGGGGAGATGAAAAAATTCTCAGGAAAAAGAACAGATATCAAAAATGTAAATCTTTCTCTTTAGCTCCCCTTATTTGTGAAATTCTTGAAAGTTCATCTGTCTTCAGGAACTGAGGAAAGTCCCTTCCTTTAGCAAGACTCCTGATCAACTGCAAGTTTCTCATTTCAGCTCCTACAATTTGCAGGCAAACTTTGCCATCGAGATGACTCTTCGCTGCTTAGAGCAATTGTATCTTACAGTCATAGGTCTGATCAAGGTGGATTTTGCAAACTGATATGAATAAATATAAAGTTCAGACTCTGGAAAATACGTGATAGATTCACATATTGATTTGGTTTTCCAAGGAGAATATGGGCTGAATATAATACACACACACAAAGTAGCAAATATTTATAACTAGACCAAAAAAATAAAAAAATAATAAAAATAATAAAAATAAAAATTGTGGCACAGTGAAAAAGCCAGAAGGATTGTGAAATAGCTAGGATAAACTTCCTGTGAAGAGACTTCAAGGAGCGCATTGTATTGGCCTGAGCTAAGATGAAACAAAGTAAATAATACGTAGGAAGGGCAAAGGCAGGGTAATAGATTCTCTTTGATACAATTGACACAAATCTGGAAAATAACAGGACCAAAGGACAAGGATGAGGCTTATAGAGGCAATTGTTCTTTTAATCGAAACCACATGTAGAGCCACACATTTCTTCCACAGGATAGACTATAGAATCTCATCCTAGTCAGCTTCCCTATCAAGATCTAGAACTTTTAATTGAATATTGAAGAAAGAAATCAAATCTTTAATTAAATATTTCAAACTGTAAAGGGTCCACCTTGTTACTTAGCAAATTTTCCTTAGTGGCTGAGAGCTCCCAGTATTTGAAATGTGCAAGTAAAAGATGCCCAGCTTCTGTTTCCAACCAGGAAATCTTGCTAAAGAGTCTTCTGTCAGAAACTTGTACCCTTGGAGAGCACATAGTTAGATCACCAGTAAGAGAAGTTTTTCCTAGTAAGCCAGTCAGGGGCTAGGAAGCTGTTTTGTATAAAACCTATAGAATAATACTGTTCCACAAACTTCAGGTATTAAATTCCTTCTGATATGCTTTTTCTGTCCTTTTGTTCCTGTTTTGGAGTTGATTAGAAGAGGAAATGAAAAAGTGAAATATTCTACATAGTGGAATAAAGCTCCAATGCTTCTGACTGATCCTCAGTCCTACAAAGAAATGCAGCTATGTCCCCAAACTTCTGACAGCACTTGCATCCAACAGCTTAAGTGCTGTAAAAAACTCAGCCATCCAACCAACAAAATATTTATTGGTTAACATTGCACTATTTTTCAATTAGGTATTAGTCTTTGTAGTCCTGTCCAAAATCTGATTTAGTGACCAATGTAACAACTAGGCAAGGTTCACCAACAGCACACCAAATTGGAGTTGAAAACCATTGAAGTACCTCAGTGGTTCTAAGTTTAAGGGAGGCACACTTTGTGGCACATTTCACTGTTTCAGGTATTTATCAAGGTATCTGGTTAGCTCAGTCTACTGACTTTTAGTAAGTTGTCACATGTATCAGTGCTCCTCCTTGCATATGTTTTCATATAAATTTTAGTCCAGATCGCAAGGGTTTAGGTCCATCTGCCTGCATAAGATTACAAAAAACCCTATGGCTTTAAATAGAGGCACCTGAAAATAATAAAACTAGGGTAATGTTGGAAGACTTTCCTCTCTCTTTCCTGCATGGTTCCCTGCAAGGAGTTGATGAGTATACCAAAAAAGCTGTAGATCAACAATATCTAGACTCTGGGTTCACAGGTCAGATCTCAGCAGGATTGGCTTAACTCTTCAGCCTTCCAAAGTACCTAACAGAAGTAAGCATTGAACATCAGGATGAAACCTTAAGAGCTGAGAACGTTCCAGCACTAAGTTAAAATATCTCCCAGAAGTTCAGCCATAAGTAAGTACTATGCTGATTGTCTTGAGCAAAATTTCCCTTCCAAATTTCACAGTCTTAATAAGGGCCCTTTCTCCTCTTAGGAGACTGTTTCAATGTAGTTCTGGGAAGCTGTAAATAAAACTGATCAAACACTTTCCATCCAAACACTTGTGTGTGCAGAATTATATTTTAAAGTATTAAGTGTCACTGCCACAAAAAAGTCAGAGCTTAACACACTAGGTATAAAAATATAAGTATACTTTTGCATGAAAAAGAAGTTGAGGCCTAAAAACCTACAATTTCCAACAAGTGGTACTGCACTCTGGTTTCAGAATTTTGTACCATTGCTTTAATCGTGGTAGTCAAGCCAGTTTATTCAAAATGGCAAGACTGAGAAAGCTTCATAGCTTTTTGGAATGTTGTTTCATAGCTATTTGGAATAGAGATGACAGGATATACCTTTCCAGTCAGTGTCTTAATGGCACAATGAAATGTTTACTTTTCCAAAAGTTTACTCAGAGGATAAAATTAGAGGTGAGAAAAAAAAAAAAATCTTTGATGTCATCAAGTCCAAGTTACTAGAACTGTTGACTTCTCAAAGACAGTTCAGATATACTGAGGTCTGAACAGCTTTCAGAGAAGTGATGCATTTTTGTTTTCACAGGGTTCCACAGCTGTGATTTTTTTTTTTTCAAAGTACGAAGACAAGTATAGAAAATAGAATTCAATCCACTGGTAAAAAACGTTCTTCTAAAACTGAATTGAAATCACTAAAACTGTGAAATAAATTGTAGTTGAATTATTGTTTACTAATGCTTTTACTATGCTGTACCATGCATTTAATTTCTGCCCACTAACCCGAAAATATCAGTGAGTTCTCTTTCTTTTTCCCTACCTTTTGTCCATACCCAATATTCCTTTCTTCTTCCGGCATTTCAACCAAAGTTGGAGCCCTAAAAGGTCCTTCTGAACTGCAAGAGAATGTATACATCAGCTCTGTGTTATTAAGCATTTAGTTATCAAGCGATACCTATGGTGTACCTACGAGGTACCTCGGTGACTGAGGGTCCTGGGATGGGAAGGCAAGGCAAGGCAAGGCAAGGTAATTGCCTTCACAGCTTGCTTCACAACTTTGAGGCCTGAATGTCTACTTTTTAATTCTAAAAAATGTGTTATTATTCTTTATTGATATTTAATGACCTTCTAGGCTACTAGTTAAAGGTTAAAACACATCAATAATATGCTAGGTTCAGGGCAGCTGGTAAACAAAAAGAATGTCACTTTCTGGAAGAGCTGGGAATCTGATAATTAAGGGACTATTTCAAGTTTCCCCTGTACATTTTCTTTATGTTTAAAGCATCTTACATGCAGTTATACTATGCAAGACGTTATAATCTGATTCTTACATACTAGTTTACGTTACTCCCGTTACTCCAGAAGTAACAGAAACTGGAAAAATTCGTGCAACACATGAAAAGGAACCAATTTTCTCACTCTTCTGTTGGCACAATTTGTTTTTACCACTTTATCCTAAGAACTAAAAGTGAAGAAAGCTAATAAAACTCATTACAGAGAGAATTTTGGTAACTACAATCATTAGTATATCTGAAGTTTGTTCTGTGTATCAGCACTGCCAGCGTTAGGCTGATGTGTAGCAAAGAGCACCTGTCAAAACAAAAGAGCTTCACGCCTCACAAGTTTAAGCCCCAGGTAAGAAATTCAGCCTTTTGGATAGGCTGAAAAGAAAATGTTGCAACCTGAAACGAAAAAGACTTGTAAGAGAGAAAATGAGATCCCTCTGGGTGCCAATAGGCTTCTGTTTGCCACGATTAAATCCTCTTTGTTTCGTTACATACATCAGTGCAAAAACAAACTTCAGATCAAGATAAAGAGCTTGCAACACGTCTTTCCCTATTTTTCCCTTCCCATCAAAATTGCCACCTCTTTCTCCTGGACAAGCTTAAAAGAACTGGCTTTGCTCAGATAAAATCAGTGAGACTTCTGAGCAGGTGTACAAGACAGCTTTTGGCTTTAAAAAAGTGTGAATCACTTATGTCAATGACCTGATCAAATGATAAGCACGATGGCTTCCTTTGCTTTTTAATTAATTTTCTCTCTTGAAGAGGGTATTTAGAATTACATGATGCCTAGGCGAAGTCTTATAGTATTAACACCTATGGAAATTCAATGAAATAAGGCTTCTCCTGGAAAAAGAAACCATTGTTATAGTACACAAGCCTCATCAGAATGAGAAGAGTGTTGTAACCCTCCGCTTTGGACCAAATGTTTATTTCAGCAGTTGTTTTCAATGTTATTGTTAATACAACATAGAATTTCTTTGTCTCAACAAAACAAAGATAGTGGAAGCATGTTGGCTACATAAAGCTGGCAGGGATTGAGGTCAGATGAACATACATTTTAATTATCTCTTTGAATCAGAAACTTAATTCAGAGTATTATTACCGTCTACAGTATTGTAAAGTATTACAAATGACTCCACAACTTCTTCACAAACACTGATTTCTCCCTGTAGCAACAGTATAGTCCAACAAGGGAGTGACCAGATCAAGTAATGACACAGTCTACATCAAAATAATAAGCAACCCTTTTCTGTTTAATTTCTATTGAAGTGCAGGAGTTAACGGTGTTCATTGGCAATATGCTTCATGTAATGCTGAGGTGCAAAGGTGAATGGTTAAAATTAGTGCTTCCTTAGCAGAGGTTTATAAAAGTATAGAGGGTTTACAAGCAATTTGTGCTTAGGGCAATTATCTTTGTGTTTCATAAAGTTAAAAGAGTTTGCAAAGCTTCTTCTTCCCTATCCTGTTTATGATCTACAAATACCATGAATGTACTACCTCTGGTTAGTAAAAATATATACAGCATAAACATCATTGCTGAATTAGTACAGAACTAATTGCAGTAACAGTTTGTGCTATTGAAGTTAAACTGATACTCAGCTTAGGTATCCTCGATGAGGTGAGATAAGAGTTCACTCAGGTGCAGATACACAATACAGTTGGAAAAAGAGAAGCTAAGCTAGTCTGGTAATTACACTTTTTTGTTGATGACTTCCTCTCAATGAAAGAATAGGATTCTGCAAATGAAGAATGCCTTACTGTGTTTATTTACACACACTCAGAGACACACACTGCCCCACACCTGAGTGTAAACACTTCTTGCTTTTTGGCTTCGGAGCATTTGCTGTAAGCACTGCTAGCTCGCTGCCTTCAGCCTGTGTTGGATATTGTTAGTGTTTGCTAAAAACCCTAAGGAGTAGGAATGGATCTGGCTTAATTCTTAAAACAGTTCTGCGATGAAAGCACCAGAAAAACCTATAGAATTTAAAAAAAAAAAGAAAGAAAAAAAAAAAAAGAGAGAGAGAGAGAGGGAAAGAAAAAGAATGGAATGGGGGAGATAAATAATTGAGAATGAATAAGAAGAAAGATCTCAGCAGACTAAGATGAGCAAACTCACCGTCAGTGTTCAAAGACACACAGATTTTTTTAATCAAGGTCTTCTCATACTCTGAGTGCAGTATAGCAACTGTATCCTTCTAAAACCACCTATAGGTGTGTGTTTTTGAAGTAAAATAACATATGTGGTGATCTTCCTTAAGCTGTGTGGTTGTTATTTCGCTAGATCACATAGAGCTACTTCTGAAATGAGAATTTCACTGTCAGTGAAAGTGCCACAGTCATGCTGAATACATTAAGACGTGGCACTCTCTCTTCTTTGGTATGTTTTGCAAGGGACTTGAGAGTCAATGTTTTGTGGCATGAAATGTTTGGAATTTCAGTAACAGATTTCAGTTTCCATGAAACTCTGGACTGACTCTTAGACAGCTTGAGTTTTACCCCTGCAGTGACTTGGGTAGCAGAAAACCGTATACACCCAGGTCATCTGACTGTATCACTGCTATGTTGAGATGTAAAGAGAAGAGTACTAAAGTGAAGAAAATATGGCATAGCTGGTTTGGTTTTTTTTTCATTATTACAGTATTTTCTTTTATTTTCAAGGGGAAATAATAGTTTTTATACATTTTTAAACTGGAAATACTAATATCACACATACAGCTTTTATTTTGCTGTTGCCATATTGACCCACACTCAGAATTCACACTCAATTTCTTTGTAAAAGCAGAAATAAGAAACTTCTAGATATTCCCTTCTTAGAGAAGGCATTTAGGACATAATGCTGTCCTGCCTCAGACACTTCTAAACTGGAAGACATTAGGTAAAAAAGATAAAATACTGCAGTGGGCACAAACCAGATGTAATATTTGCAGTGACGGCAACTGTCTTTAATATGGCAGACAACGCCAGACAACTCCAGGGAAAGTCTGATACACTATTTTGTTCCCATGGGATGACCCAGTGGTGTGGTGTATCCATTTATTTCACATGATCCTGAACGGCCAAGAAGCTCTGTAGTTCATTTACAGTTCCTGTTTGTTTCACTGAACCTACTGAAGAGATAAACCATTTATAGAATTGAGCACTTTTTATTTCCTCCATAATGTTGTTGATATTAATATGTTCTAGAGAAAAGGAAGCTTATGTAAAACACAGTATGAGAAAGAAAAATACTGAAACATGGTTTTAAAAATGATAAGAATGTCAATCATTTTAAAGTGGAAAAAGAAATGCAACTCAGTATTTGTATTTACGACAAGAAAAAAGTTTTTTTTTTTTTGAGAGGAAAGATGCAGAAAAGGGCACTGTATTAGCTAAATATTGTACCTTGCAACATCAGTCATTTCTTTCTCAATAATACTGAAAGGGTCTAATTTATAAGTTTTTCCATTTCCCTGTTATGCTGGTTTGTAAGTTCTGACATTGCTACTGGTATGTTAATGAGAAGCCAGTGTTCCATTAAGAGTAAACCATATGCTCTACCGCATACTGTGAAAGAGAAAGCATATAATGTGACTGTTGCCTTAGTAACACATTAATTCATTTTGTCAGTGTTGGCACAGATCATTTCATTTATAAGAAAACAAGTATAATAGTTTACCACATCTATAATATTTACAGCGTTTCTGTTACAAAACAGTGACAAAATGAGTTTAAAAAATAGAGTTGGGATAGTATTATTAAAATATGGAATTTGTGGTAAAAGTGTTCACATACAAATTAAAAATAAGATTGGTGTAAAATTTCTTTTCACATTGTGAGAGCAAATGGTTTGCTTTTTTGCATATTTGTATTCAACTAATAATATGCATAAAAAAATAGTCCATGAAAAACCATAAGTGAATTAGCAGTTTTTAGTGAAAGCTAAACAAAATATTTCATACAACAGTTTCGTTAAGTTACAACCATCGCAACCTGATTGTATGTTAGCGTGTTACTCATACCAAAGCTAAACATTTATCTCCTTTTATCTGTTCTTCCAGATGTTTCGTAGTATTTTAACACCACTGAAATACTGGAATTAAAGCATTCCATTCTCTTAAGTGATCACATCTTACATTTGTTCATTGAAGAAGTAGGTGGATATCTATATTTATATGTGTACTTATATATAAAGTGCATTATATGCTTTAGAAATGGTACTTAATATGAATTGAGATACTGCAAAGAATTGATATGGATAAGAAGTGGAGAAGAAGGAAAAGTAATTCCTCTTACTGTAGTCTGCACCTGCAGAATGGTCTCAGGCTTTCTTACTCTTAGGACACTGTGCACCTGTAAAAGCTTGTTTTTAACAACAAACATTTTACATCTGTAATGCATAGCGATCACTTTATATTAAAATAAACAACATTGCATTTTAGATATCACTGTCATGACAACAACATTTTTCTAGTCTCTTTTGCACACATCCAAAACAAGCACTTAATGAGTTGTTAACAGTGTTTGCTGCTCTTTGGTTATTTGGACTAATGTGTATACCCTGTAAAGGTTCAGTACAATTCAATTTCTTATCATAGTATGGATAGTGGGCCAATTCTGCCTCTCAAAAATAAAGAAGAGGTCTTTCTAAAACTGTTATGAGTTTGTGCTTAACAAATCTGTAATGTTTTGGGGTTTATTTGAAAAGCATTTATAGAACTTTCTAATGAAACTCAGGAGTCACAGCCATTAAAACTTAGTCTTGTGAACCACTTCTGCAAAGAAAGGTTTAAAGAATGAACTACAGTAAGGTAGTTCATAGTAGATTGTGTCTGGAATACCGTCACAGAGCAGAATGGGTCACAGAAAACAACACTGAAACATTTCAACTAATTTTGTTCATTTTATTTATTGAAGAATAAAACCAAATCTGTGTAGCATGTGGGGGAGGGGAGGGGGAGCTCTCTTTTAAGTGTAGGCACTGTAGCCTTTAAAGTATATTTGTCACTTCTAAAGCCAAATTCCATTTCTAGACTGACATGCTAATATTTTAGCTTAATATTGCATAATTCAAAGATTAATGAGTACAGTACTCATATTGGATGGTTCTCAAGTAATGTAGGTAGAACATTTGATAATGTCTCATTACAGCTAACAAAACAGCTATAAATAGGAACAGCTAATAGAATACCTGAAGTCTTGTTAGATGAAATACTACAAGCACAGTTCTGCATTATTGGTAACTTAAAAATTATGGCTTTCTGCTGACATCCAATATTCGGATAACTCAAATTCAAAGACATTTGGCTGAGGAAATTAAAGTTCATATTTTCTTAGCTCCTAAGATGGAATTCCATGCTGGAAGCTGGATGTCATACTGATACAAGATCACATGGGAACACTGAACACTTGATATTGTTAAAGACCATGTTCCTAAGGGAAAAACAAGAATGAGAAAAGCTTGTGAACCCAAGGATGACAGAACTTTTATACAGAACAGAGCTGTATATCTACATTTGATCTAGAGATTGTGTAGAGTCCTCAACTTTTTTTTTCACATCATGATCAGTCATATCACATCATCTGTATAAATGACAGGAAGATCAGATCCATAATCACTTCATGTATATACAGAAAGGATGAAGTAAGAAAAAACAGAGGAGTGGTGACTTACAGAATAAACGATACTGTATAGTGCAATCTCAATTACTTTCTAATGTCATCAGGACTCTGAGCTTTTGGAAAACTTTGGGTCTGATAGTTCTGTATTGATTGCTGGCAGACTGCTGAAGTTAATAAAAAAAAATGGATAAAATGAATTCATTATTGAATTTATACTGTTTTTCTTTTGACTTAAGTATTCAAAACAATTTCATTATCACATGTAATGCTGCGTAATCTCTTTAAGTGTCTGTGCATATTTCAAAACTGTTATGGAGAAGTTAGATTATTAAGTATGATTTAAAACAAATTATATAATATTAAACAAATAACAAGTCTTTTGTGCAAAAGTCATTATGTGTAGGTAGAGGCAGATGATAGCTTAAATCATATGATTGAAAACTGGCTACACCATGTCACTACTAATAAAGTTTTGACTATTAGCTACTGTTTCATTAGTTATGGGTTGGGGTTTTTTTTCCAGTTATTACTGGATTCACTTTGTACAAGCTACAGCTACTAACTTGAAAGATTTCATAGAACCTCGCAGAATCATAGAATTGGTTGAGTTGGAAGGGACCTTAAAGACCATTGTTCCAAGCACCCTGCCATGAGCAGGGGACACCTTCCAGTGGACCAGGTTTCTCAAAGCCCCATCCAATCTTGTCTTGAACACCTCCAGGGATGGAGCATCCACAGCTTCTCTGGAAAACGTGTTCTGGTATTTCACTACCCTCACAGTAAAGAATTTCTTCCCGGTATCTAATCTATATCTCCCCTCCTTCGGTTTAAACCATCACCTATCACTGCAGTTTCTGATAAAGTCTCTCCCTATCTCTCCTGCCAGCACCCTTTAGGTGCTGGAAGGTTGCTATAGGTCTCCCCAGAGCCTTCTATTCTCCAGGTTGAACAACCCCAACTCTCTCAGCTTGCCCTCACAAGAGAGGTGCTCCAGTCCTCTGATCATCTTCTTGACACTCTGCTGTACCTGCTCCAACAGGTCTTGGTCTTTTCTGTGCTGAGAACCCCAGAGCTGGATGCACTTCAGGTGGGGTCTCACCGGAGTGGAGTAGGGGGGAAGAATCGCCTCCTCAACCTGCTGGCCGTGCTTCTTTTGATGCAGTCCAGGATATGGTTGTCTTCTGGGTTGAGAGGGCATATTGTTGAGTTGAGCTTCTCATCAGCCAACACCCCTAATTGTATTTGTGCTTACATAAAATTTCTGAAGATGAGGAATATTTTTCAAAAGTGTCTACTGAAGTTTTGAACATGAGCTTACATACTTATATTAACGTGTTGTTAACACATAGTAACAACCTTTCTCCAGAAATGTGCTTTTTTGAGCATGCACTTTTAACAAGCAGAGAAATCTCTGTATCAAATCAAATGGTAGACTCCCAGCTCAGCCCAGTCCTGGGGTAAATTTTGCCCTTATGTCTCCTGTGTTTCTGCTGGACATCCCACATATCTGTCCTTGCCAGTCCAGTCCAGGACAGTTTTAGTATCCTACTGCTCCGAAGGCAGCCTGCAACACCTGGCTAGGTGAGTAGACGGAGCAATGTCTTCCACTAAGCTGACGAAAGCAAAATTATCCAGTGTGCCTCCATTAAAAAATAACAGACTAGGCCCACGTAGAAACTTCTGAAAGTTTGTGTCAGAGAATTTTAGTTTTATATTTCTCACTTAGAAAGTAGCAATCAAGATTTTGACTAGGTATGGAGTACAGTGCAAATTCAAATCAATGCCATTATGTTTATATAAAGGCATAGATTAAACTGGATTCACCAAGGTGGTATTCTTCTCCATACAATGGCAGGCTGCCTCTTAAATGCATTCACTGCTGCGCAATACATCCACTTACTGAGACTACATGTTCCCTGCCAATCTTCTTTTGAACACTCTTGGTCTGACACCGTATTAAACACTTTATGTGTATATAAAAGACCTGGGCTAATGTTTCATCATTCCTGATGGGGGAGGATGAACAAAGAAGAATCAAGCTTTGTACAGCTTTCTCGGAGGAAACACTCAAAACCTCGTTCTTCTCTAGTAATTGGCCTGAGCACTGATAACAATCAATAAGTGAAATTCAGGCAGATTATTTTAAATTCTTGAAAACTAAGGTACAAAGTACTATACTATCCAATATTTATTCTCTTCATTGTTGGATGCATGTCAAGCCACATTCACAGTAGCAAAACTTAAGTGGCTTGCTCTGGTGCTGGCCTTACTATAATATGCCACTTTACTTATGAAGCACAGTACAAGCAAACATAGTGGTGTTTTGCTGTCTTGACACTGCTTCACATTTGGGCTGGACAGAAGCACCGACTATAGAGGGTACTCCAAGAAGAGGCTCTGTCTTTGCTTTAAAGGCAAGACATCCTTTTTTAAATCTCTTTCTACCACTACTTTTGTTCAGAATGCATTTACAATCAACACAGCTTATGGAAAACAATAAATAAACCATCGGGAAATTGTTAAGAAAGGATAAAGAATCTGAAGTACAGTGTATGATGTTAGAATGTTGAAAAGCTATTGTCCTCTAGTCAGTGGCAAAATGTTTAGCCTGTGACAAGACTTGCAATATGTCCGTGATGGCATGTAAACACAGTACAGCTAGTCGTATCTGGCACATAAGCATTCTAACTTGCTTCTGACAGCCAGCTAACCAGAAGCTTATTCAGATTTAGGGGGTGGTGGTGATGAGTCTTTGGCAGTTGTGGAAATAGTAGCCTAACAACTTGTAATACATATAATTACTCTCCATATCCCCTGGTCAGCATATCTTCTGATATGTAAATTAGATGGAGCAAGCAGATGTATAACCTAGGAAGCATTCCAGATTCATCTTGATAAAAGTATGGTATTCATACTGGGCAGGGTTCCTTTGTCTATAACAATGCCACCAGCAACACCAAAAATACATTGAATGTAAAAATAAAGCTATTGACCATTTCCAGGGGTTACAGTCTGCATGGAACACTTTTCACTCCGCCTACCATATCTAGTAAGCAGCATTATTTATCAGTATCAACACCACACTGAGGTAGCTATTTCATAAAATCATAGGAAATGATAGAAACTGAGAACATCTTAAAAAAAATTAATAAAACTTCTGTATTTAGCTAAAAAGTAATAAACCAGGGGAAGATGATGAAGACAATGATAAAACTCATGCCTACAGAAGCTACTTTAAAGAGTATTGGCAAGATTTAGAGATCTCTCTACCTACTTGTGTATTACAATTGTCTCCCTCATGAACACTGGACATAACCCAACATCCTCAGTCCCTGACACAAGATAACACAGAAACTCCTGAAGCAAATAAATCTTACTTCTTAGCCCAGGGAACTATCTTGGAGCATTTAAAGTACCAATTTTATGTATTTTTAGTCAACACCTGAGCTTATTAAGTCCTTCTGGTGATTTAGCTAACTCCTAAACTACAGAACGTTAACATAAATCATCTATGTTACCACTTTCACTTACAGTAGTACAGACACAGGGTTTGGGGTTTTCTGTTTGGTTGGAGTTTTTTTGGTGGGTTTTTTTGGAGTGCTGTTGTGTGAAACAGTGGCTCCCTTTTGTGCTCTCCCATGACAGTGCTTACATTTGGTGAAGTAAATTAGTTGTCTGGACGTATTTAGTTTTATGAACACTTTGAGTATTGTAAATCTGCTTATAATTTAGGAAACCTCATGATTTGACATATTGTCACACACAGCATAAATCAGACTCTTTTTTCTTAAGATTAAGTTGTTGACACAGCTAGTATGTCTTTATTAAGACATGATTTTCACTGTTTAATGGTGTGTTTGAGTTAACTTAACAAATAAAATCAGTACTCACTATGAATCTCACACACTGTTATTCTCTAGGTATATTATCAGAGTGTTGTAAAAGATGAGCATTTCTTTGTTAACTCACAGGAAAACAATACTTTAGTCTTGGCCGGTTTCCCCAAACAGAACCGAAACGCAAGGTGTGATTTTTTGTTTGTTTATGTATTTATTCTATCAATCACAGTAGCTTGTGTTAGTGTAGTGAATTTAAGACTATTATAAATTTGAGATTATTTTTCAAAGCAGAAATTTTCTATCAAATCATCAGCTGTTACAAAATCATTCCCCAAAATCATTGCTGGAATGTTTCTGGAGGCACTCAGACTTTATTTTTGTCTTATTTTAGTCTCAGTATATGTAAAGATTTTTATATTTCCTAGGGAAAAACATTCAATGAGAATAATCTGATGTTTTTATTATTTTTTATTAGCGCATGCAGTGTTTGGTTAGAATGTTTTGAATGTGAGCATGAAACATGTATATCCATTGGCCTGATATGTTCTACTCAACATCCTGTTGACTTGTGAGAACCGAAACAGTAAATTACATTTCTTGTTACTAGGCCACTAGAGTCTTTTCAGTGGGTGATGATATATTTTGCTATCCTTACCTTTCCTAGTCCTGAAATTCTTATTTTTCTTAACTACTGACCGTTCTGGGCCATTGTATTCACTCTGTGCATCTTCAGACTTTTTAAACTTGGAAAGCTTATCTTGACCTTCTCTCAGAAATTTTGCAAGAGCAGACTTGAACAAGATATCAACTAGAGGAACCATTGTGAGAAAAATTTCCAATTGTACAAGTAGATCAAATGCAATGCAGTGCAGACTTATAAACTAGAGAGATTTCTATTGATTCTACAGTTTTACAAATTAAATTTTTGACTCTATTCATACCAGGTTGATAAAATCCAAGAGATAAAACCTGAACACAGCTGTAAAAACACAGTATGTAAAAACTATAACTTAACTGTTCACTGGGCACAGGTGATGAAATTGCAGCAAATTCAGTAATTTTGTCTCATATTAAAGAACAATTATTTATAATAGATACTTAAATTTATTAGTTAGAGAAAGAAATAATAGGATCTAATCTGTGCAAATAATTTTTCAGTTGACCTAAAATTTTAGGGAACTCAGTTTCAGTTCAATTTACCAGTTTGACCTTTATACAAGACTTTTTATAGTTCCAAAGTGTTTTAATGCTTGATTTAGGGACAATTTCTCTGATTTCTAAATTCTCACCATTACTTTTTCTTTGATCTGTTGGCATCATCTCTAATTTTTTAAGTTGATCTTTAAATGCACTAAAGTTATCTATCATATGTGTCTTATAACAGAATCTTAAAACCATGGGAACTAAGAGTTGGATGAGGTTAGTTTTGCTATTGCTTTCCTTAAAACCTCAGGCTTGAGAAACAAAACAGAACTTAACGAAAGCCTGCTAAGCATAGGAGTTTGATCTCTGAAACTGCTGTTCGCTTATTTTCTGTTATGTTTTCAGCATTAGTTAGCTGACCTACTGTATCAGGTATTGAAAAAAGAAATATGAAAGGAAAAATTGCTTGCATTTTTGGAGATAGTCACCAGAGGGCATTTATGGACTAACTCAAGACACATTTCTTCATTCACTGTGGGAATGCTGAGAAGTATTCTGAATTATGCTATATTGATATGAAAAATAAATCACTACTTTTAAAAATTGAAAGGTTTGATTTCAAATGAGATTTTATTTACAAAGAGGGAAGAAAGGTAGATGACCACTATAATTTTTGGCATCTCTAGAACTAATTGACTGTTTTAGGTATGTCAGACAGCCTGAATTTTCACACAAACTCAGAAAAAGATATCATGGGAAAAGAAAAAAAAACAAACCAAACATTATTTTCTATATTTCAGCAGTTTACAAATATATACCTAATATATAGTTGGAGGAAGCAGTTAGTTCTTTTTAAGACAACTGCAACTGAATAAATAAAAGTAGAGTGCCTTTTTTTTCTTTTTTTTTCTTTTTTTTTTTAATGGTTTCATCTTTTGTGCTGGAAGACATGCTATTTGATATTATTAAACAACTGCCTTTCAATGAAGATAATAATAAATATTCTGATAAAATAATAAAGACTTTGAAGAAATGGTTAGGGATCAGGTAGTAAAAGCTGATGTGGTATTCCAAATGTGGGGGTAGGTCCAGAATACAAATTTACTTAAATATTTCTAAAATAAAAACTAAGCAATTTTGATTATCATCTTTTGTGAATATACAAAATTCTGTATTTCATGTATGGCTATAATTCAGAATGAAGCAACATCTTTAGAAGTGACTTCTTTATCAAGAAGGATTTATTTTTAGCCTTGTTCTCCCCAAAACCGAGGTCTTGTCAGTATGAACTACATGAAATACAACAGAAATCCTGAAAAGACACGACTAGACAGGAAGCCTTATAAAGTCAATCCTAACTTTGATAGTAGGAACAAAATACTGTGGTCACTTGCTCAGTTATAAACTAGACAATTACTACCTTTAATTTTTAGTAGAGGAGTTAAATGGAAAGAAAATTCAGTGTGAGAAATGTTAGCAAAATTAAGAGATATGACCTAAAGATCAGTTCAAACACAAATACTCTCCTTGAGTGGATATCTGCACTCACCTGAGTCTGAAGTTAGTAGAACTCAGTGAATATCATTTTAGAAACTGTGGGGTTTAAATTTCATATTGATGTTTTAGCTTAAATATCCAACTTTTGTTCCATAGAGATCATAGGCACAGGTAATAATAAATTTAAGAATGGAAAGATTTAACCTGTATTTCATAACAAAAAAATCATGCTTTTTTGGTAACATGGGTATATTGCATGCTTCTTTTCCATGTGTTTTTTTTTTTTTTTTTTAAGAGGTTATATTTTGTTTATTAGCAAAACAGAATTTTCATATGTGTTTGTAAGCCAAGTCTTTCAGATTGCAGTTCAGTGGAAGTCCAAATTGTCTCTGTACCTTCCATTCGTTTCACATTTCTATGGTACAACCACACTATAGTCGTCCAGTATCATTGTGCAATGTTTTCAGTCCCCTCTTTCATCCCTTACGAGTGAATACAGATATTACTCCAAATATTCTTCATTGTCTAAAATGATTTTAATTTCTATACTGTCAATCAGATGTTTTCAGTTTAAAAAAACCCCACCACAATAAATATACTGACTATGTAATAGAAGTGCAAAATTATCAAAATCATATACATGAAATCTTCTAATTACAGCAGCAGCCTTCACCTGTATGTTTCTGAGAAGCTTAGAGTTAACAGATTTAACGCCCTGAAGTTCAGATGGATACTCGTTAGAGCTTTGCATGAAATATGTTTCAAAATAAGGCGTTACCACTGACAATGCTCTGCTTTATATTTAACCCTGTAGGTTCAGGTATTTTCAATTGTTCTTTCAGCAACAAAAAGAGGGAAGTGGCTACTGTGGAGGTTTCTTCCAAGATAACTACAGACCATCTAGAGTGTTGTATTTAAATTAGAATTCTGAATTATGCAGTAAAATGGTACCCCTTGTATTGCATAAAACAACCTAATGCACTGACTGTTGCAACTACATTTTTGGTACCAAAAGAGAGATGCAATTTCTGAAGTGTCTTCTTTATGACCCCACACCTGACTGATAGAGATTTTACTTGAACTATATTTAATGTACTTCTATTTAAAGTATCCTTCAGAGGCCAGGTCTTTAACATTGCAACTATATTCTACATATAAATATATTAAATTTAAAAAGATTTGTTAGAGTTTGTCTTTTCTTTCTTGGCCATATAATATTCCAGAGCTGTGAATTATATAGTAGTCTCTTATCTAGTTCTCTGGATGCTGTGTGACATCTCATGGGAATGTGCGTTATACATACTAACTGTTTCAGAGTAGCTAGCTTAGGATGACCATAGATTATATACAGAAATATGTATGTATATGTATGTGCATATATACATATGCCTATACATGTAAGCATTGCCTCTCTCTATATATATGCAGACAATTGTCAATTGGCTTTTTTTTTCTTCTTCACTGTGTAAATCTGAGGCCAAGGATTGATGGATTTAAGACATATCAATACAGATCTTTTTTTACAATTTTAAAAACATTTATGATTCTTTATACGTGACTTAAAATTGATAAAGTTATCATAGACCTAGAATATTTGTGTCACAAAGACCTAATCACACTCTTATATGACCTTGAATACATGCAGTCTTCAGGTATATTACCGCATAAAAAAAATTCAGGTATCCACAATGCAGAAAAGAAACTTGGTGAAAAATTTATTTTTCTGTAGCATAAAAGTCTGTGACATAAATAATCTTTTTGGATTTTTTGCACTTCAATGTTTTTCCTTCACGGTTGCTTGTATTTTTTATTTCTACTGTGCTATCTTCTTTTTTACTCACAACTGTCAGTGGTGAGAAGCTGTGGAAGGAACAGAATGACACCAAGAGAATTGTTCAGAGGGGCAACCTACGTGGCTCAGAAAGAAAAGGCAAAGTCTAGAGTTCTGCTTGGAAGATAAATATGAACAGGACTGGGAGGAAGGGACTGAGAAGGCAGAGTTCAGCACTCTGGAACAGTGAGAGAGGTCAAATGAGAGTGAGACAGAAGAGAAAGGTAAAAGAGAACGTAGAGGAATTAAAATGAAGGATCAGGGTCTTTTAGGACTACAAAACAAGGTTAGCAGGACACAAACACAAGCTTTCTTCAAGCCGCTATATTTCTACATAGTAATCATCAAACTAATTTTCACGTAGAGATGTAGCAAATTATATAAGTCATCTGAGGTTATCTTAACTAGTGATTAATTTAACTGGAGAGACACGATAACAGGAAAATGTATAAAAGAGGTGTAGGATTTCTAAAAGAGAGATAAGAATGAGCTGAACTGAAAAATAGTTAAACTAGCAGATTACCAGTTTTCCCTGGGATTGGTGTGGGACCTGATGCTACTTAGCAATTTCATTAATAACACTAACGAAAAATAATAATTTGGTTTTGAAATTTGCCAGTGACAAAAACAGAGTCATAATCAAACTGTTCCATGGAAGCAAATCAAGATACTAAGGAGTGAAATTAGAGAAATGCAATGAAACATATATGAGAAATCATTATCTGGAAAAATCAAAATAAAGAAGGACTTGGTGAGATTTATTTCATTCATGTTCTTTGCTGAGAGACAGAGAAAAAAGTAAATGCAATTCTCTGCTTTACTAATTTTGAATTAATCAAACTGTTTCAAGAAGATCCATGTACCTGTCAATGCCATTGCATGAGAAACTGCTTACTTATATAGCTGTGGTCATCAATAGTCACTGAAAACAAACTCCTCCTGGAACCAGTGAAGGGAATCACTGGGATGATTCAGGTGGATCATACAGGAAGCGATTAATAGAGATTGCCCTAATTAGTGTAGACAGATGGAAGTTCAGATAGATGTCCCAACCAATTCAGGAACACGCGTGAATGTCAAGAACAGCCTGCCTGCAGTGCAGGCAAGCTACTTCGCTGGTTTTAAGGTCTTGATAGATGTGCACATATATAATGCTTCTCTCTGTGATGGCAGTGTATTTGACTCAGTGACCTTGAGGATTCTTTCCAGGAAAGATGGCCATTACAGAATATAAAGCGGGCACTAATGGAAACAGTGCCTCTATAGGCCTGCAGGTTAACATTGCTTGTTCTTTTTGTGTTTATTAGATGTGCAACTGCATGGAGTTACAGATCATAATTAAACACTTTCAAAGATACAAAATAACCTTTTCTCTCATCTTAAACTCTTCACTTAGAGGAAACTGTAAGTCATGGTATGTGTTTCTAGTAAGACGTGCTCTGATCCCCATGGTTATGCTATTCGACCACCACCATTAGAGATTTATGGAGGAAAAAAAAGAAATTTCACTGTAAGAAGTACTAAATTCACATTTTTATTTATATTGATTGAAATAAATATTTGAAAAATATTTTTTAAAATAATATTGAAAAAGTATGAACAGAAAGAATTTCTGGATGCTGTGATTTATGACTTCATAGCTGACAGATTGGCTGACAAAGATTGGTGACGCTACGGATAATAGATCTGCTCCCATCTGTGGGGAGAGAAACACTTTGAATGGCAGTTTTGGAACCTCTCCGCTAGACAAAGGTAGTGACAGAATGTTAGATATATCTGAGGCTGAAGTGGGGAGATGAGCAAGTGAAAGCCTTGAGAGGAGTTATTGTCCCACTGGTGAGGAAACTAGCAACGTTCTTTTTAAATTTTTTTCTCTGAAGTGTAAAAACTGTAAATGAAAAAGAAATATAGTTTAAAGAAATTGATTGGGCTGATTTGTTTCACAAGGATTCTCACCCAGTGGCTCAAAATAAGACTACTATATTAATGAATCAACACAAACTTTTTCACCAAAGCACCAAAAAACTGTGACTAATTGTATGAAATAAAAGGTATTACTAAACAATGAAACCACTGTTCACGAGTATAGGAGCTCTGAAGACTGGCAATGAACACCCTGGTTTTTGCTCTGGATTCTCTTGTAGCAAGTTGAAGGGATGATGGCAAAGACATACCAGTCATTCTGGTACCACTGCTGCTAGAGTAATCCTCTCATATAAATGGACAGTTGAGGACAGGCACCCAGGTTGCTGGAACTTCTCTGCAGACACCCTGAGTGTGGTATTCACCTTGCCTGACATCTGCTCTGTAAACAGTTGTCAACGCAAATCTTGTGCTGTCATCTATATGCCTTTTTAAAGAAATGGAGAAAAGAAGAAACCACTAAGGGCCATTTCATTCTTCCCTGAGGCGAAAGGGATCGGACCCTCTGTGAAGGCATCTGACATTTAGGTGATGACAGAGGGAACCTAAACAACTACCTGAAAACAGATGTTTAATTTTCATGTGACTAAAGTTCGCTGAGAGGGATCCCAGGGCTCCTCCAGAAAACTCTGATAATTCATGGTGAGACAACATAAAAGATTATTACCTCTAGTTATTTGCTCTGCTAGAGATTTACACCCTATCAGGGAAGCTGGTCACCAAATGAAGCCTTGCATTTCACATCCTTATACATGTACTTAATCAATACCTGGATGAATTAACGCAGCAAGTTGTGGTTTGGAGAGCACAAACTTTGAAGTAGGCACACATGCTAACTTTTCTTTGTCTCTTCTGCATTAGAAACAATCAACAAAGAAACAAGACAGTCAGCTGTAGACTAATAACACAACACAAAACATCAGAGTTTGTTTGGAAGTGTTCAGACTTATGATATACAGAGCACATGCCTTCACCTATCTGAACATCAGTTTCCCAGTACATAAAAATGGTTAAAAATATTTATCTGATAAGAACAATTCTAATGTGGAAAATCTTCTTAGCTCCCACTGTCCATGTAGTTCATTATGTTCTTTTAAAAATCCACAAGTGAAAACATGGGTATGAAAGGATGTTTCTCAAGTTCTGTAAATAACTGCAGCATGAAAGAGGAAATTTCACTACTTTGAAAATGTCATTATGTTCTTCTTAATCAATTGCAGATGAGAAAATAGACTTTGTTGCTGAAAACAAATAAATAGTGCCTTCCTCATTAATATTTTGCCCAGTTCTACTGTTCTAGAAGCAGCATTGGATGTTTGATGCATTTGTGTTATAAAATAACATTGCGTCAACTTTCAAGGCTGCAATGATAATAATTAATACTTTCTATCACTACTTGATATTCATTGCAAGTACCAGTAACATTAGTGACATTGTGAAAAGTTCCTAATCTGAATGCTGCTGAGATAGACAAGATGCATGATTTTGGATCAGAATGCAGTATCATTTAAACCTGGATTTACTTGCCACCGTTTTTCCTGGCTTCTCCATCAAATGGTGCTTTGTAGAGATTATTTTGGGATCTGAAATGTTAACTATTCACTGGAATGCGCTGTACAAACTTGGAAACATGATGAATGGTATTTTAAGCGTAAGCATTTAAAACATATCTGTTCTGTGTTTAAATGTCAGAACAAAGCATATTACAGGAAAAACACCTACAAATGCAAAAATGCAATAAACCCACAAAATATGGGTTAAAAATTTCCATATTTGATCTGGGTAGCAAATTATAGAGAGAGCAAAAACCCCCTACGCATAACCGTAGCTGCCAATTCTGGATCTTCCAAAAAGCAAGGGCAGGATACCAAGTACATGATTCTGCCTTGTGCCAAGCAAGCATCTATGAAAATGTCACCTTTATGCAAGTGAAACACAAAACGAGTAGAATTTGCCCTTAAATGTGAGGGGGAAAATGTTCTGAAAATAAACAAAATGCTTTTTACTGCTAATTAAAACATGAATCAATAAATATTTTCAAAGTTAAATAATACTGTTCCTCTCAAGCTGAGCACCAATCTGCTGGGCTCCAGCCAGGAGAGAATCTTTTCTAGTATAGTTACAAACAACTGATGACTGGAGTGGAAAACAGAAACATGAACACAACTTTCACAGTAATTCAAACAAAACTACATGATTTTTAACATATTGGTTTCTACCTCATTGTATAGTGGTCAGTATGCTGTCAGCATAATGACCTACAATGAGCAGTCAGATTACTGGAATTAAGACATCAGTTTCAAAATAAACACCAGTTGGTTCAACAAAGCCTGCAGCTAGGATTATGTCAAGACTAGGAAGACATTTAAAACCCAACTGAAGGAGAGTTGCTGTTTCTGAAGGGAAAACATGCTATAGCATCCTAATTTACTGTAGACTTACCGAACTGCTGTTCCTGACTGCCTGAAACCAATTGCTAAAACTAGCCTAGGAAGATGCTCAGCAGCACAGTCCTTGCTTTGGATGTGGAATATGATCAGAGCCTCATTTCTTATCCTCTTGGAGTCAGTATCTTTGGTTTTCCCACAAACGTTTTTTCACAAGTCTGTCTATGATTGGAGAAACAGATCCCCAGTTGCTATCACCTACTCTTGTTGCTTTGTATATTGAATATGGGATAAGATTCCCAATGGAGAGGATGTAGCAGGGACAATAAGGGTCACTTGAATTATAGTAAAGTATCTAACAAGATTTTAGAGTTGAACCCATGATTCTTACTGACCTCTCGCGAGTTAAACCATGTCACATTTTGTTCATTACATAAGGATTTGGCTTAATCTGAGAATGATGAAAATTCTACGAAAAAGTTTATACTGAGCACACTCAGGCAAATATAAAACAAGTTTATTTGTTTTCTCCTTGCATCTATTCTGAGCACAACAAACGAATTAAAAACCCATAACCCTCTTACTCCCAAGTAACTATTTAAAAGAATGGAAAAGGTCTCTATACCTGAGTTGTAGAAACTTTTAAAGAACACTGAATTCCACCATAAACTTCATTTGTATCCATTTCTCTCATAATATGGTTTTAAAGAACAGTTTATGTAATCCTTCAAACTGCACTGTAACATTAAGAATGCAAGGATTAATTTTTTATTTTTTTTTCTGGAGTATGTGTGCTAAGGTCCTAATCAAATCCATGCATGTCACCTGTGAAATGGAGTGATATAATGTCCCGAGGAAATGCCAGTTGCCATAGATCTTCTAGCCAAATACCTGACAAAGAGTTTTAATTTAAACGCAGTTTCTGTGACCTGCAGATACTGCTTCTTAATGTGTAAGTCTTTGTGGTAGGTCCGAAGTATTAGGTCTTCTATACTTGTACACACCTGACCCACTTGTGTCTCTACACCCCAAAAGGTGCTTGTTATCACATTATATTTTATGTCCATTAGGGCTCAGACTAAACAAGCTCAAGTAGTGGACACAATACACTACATTTCCATACAAAATATTCAACAGACCAGTATGACTGCATTATAGCTCAAACAGTCTTCAGAGTTACTCCTGATATTATTTCAAGTATTTGTATTTTATAACAACTCTGATGCACGTTTTATGGCTACCTGCAGTACTTGAAATTTTGAACTTATTTAATCAGCAGCAAAGCTAACAGGGGAGCTATTTCTAAGTCTTATTCCCAGGCATGGGTTGAAGGTTTCAGTCCTGTTAAGTCATACCGGACAGATTTCTGGCAAGTAAAGGAACAAGAATACTCTGATCACAGACCGATCTGGCCAAGGATTTACCCAGCCCATGGCTACTTCCGATCCCTGCTTTTGAGAAGACTATTCTGAACAATTTCCCTGCATCCCAGCCTTTCATGGTTGTCAATTTTGTTTGCCTACAACTCAGCTACTCCTTTGTGGGTACTGTGGGAGTATACATATGTATATGATATATATTTTTGAAGCACTTTGATGGTGGGATTTACAGCACTTGGATGATGAATGCTGAAAAGAACTGGCAGTATGGGAAGTCAGGTAGTATGGAAGTATCAAAACCAGTGAGTGGTAATGATAATAATCTCTTTGTTAGGGGGTGATGGCATAGGACAGGCTGGGGGGCCCTGAGTGTGTTTCTGGATGTAGCACAATGTTTACTTTGGTGTGGTTAAAAACACAGCATAGGGGACAGCCATACAGGAGTGCTCTGTGAGGTATTATAGTTCGGAGAGCATGTGTCCTGCCAAAACATTTGAAAGTCCTGTTTATTACTCGACTCTATTGTAATCCAAACGTGATTAAGGAATGTTGATGATCTAAACAATCTCTTGGTTAGTGAACTAAAAGATGATGCTTGTTTTCACACTGCAATAATTTACATTTCCTTTGTGGCAAATTGTGGTAGGATGCAAAAGATGTTGTATTATATAAGCATAAAATAAAGAACAGTTGAATTTGTAGTAAATAAGTTTGCTAAATCCTTCATTAATGAAAACTTCAAAGAGCCACTATAACTACTGCATGGCAGCAGAGGTAGTCTGAAGACAATATTTGTAGGAATACAGATATATTATTAGAAAGAACACTGCTCTGCTTCCAGCTGCATCGCTTCAAACATACTTAATGGCACACATTACCATCTTTTGTGTTTAGGTGTAGGGTGCAGGCAAACAGATAAATAAGCTTAATGCTCACTATCCCTTTTTATTTGCTGTTATATGCACTACATGCATGCACTAACACAGACCAGAACACAATACATTGCATCACTTCCTATGTAATGTGCAGGGAATACGTTACAATTTCCATATGGTTGTTCCTTACTTTGTATTAGTACTTTAACTCTCAACCCTTTATTTTCTTTTAGACATTTCTTCATTGCACTCCTTTAAAGTAGGGACAAACAGAGAATGAAGTGTTATCTGATGGATAAAATAAAAGCTGGAAACGGGAGGCCCCATTAATTTTTGTGCTTATAGAATATTCATGTTCAACTTTAAAAAAGGAAAATCAGAGGAAGAGTCCTTTTCAGACTCGAGGGAATACATTGTAAATGTAAGTAAAAGGAAGATTTCAAAACATTTACTGTACTATAGTTGGTCGTATATGTTCTTCATACAGAGACAGAGTTACAGAATAATACCCTGGAGATTATAAAATAGACTATAGATATGAAATCGAACGTTAAAACTATTATAGTTCGAGCAATGATAACTCAGCCCCTTTATGCATATGTTATGATGCTGTTTCCTTACTTGAGCCTATTTATTTTTGTACAGTCTCTGCCTCTTTTAATGAATGATTAGTTATTCAATATTTGACTAGTTATTCAAAGTGTGATCTCTCTTTTTTTAGTATTCACCACAGTATTACAGATTTCTTCTTCAGTATTTTTGTATGCTTACTACATCATCTGAATACTATAAAAAATTAATGAATTTGTCTTCACAAAGTTCTGTGAAGATGGATGGTGGTATTATCCTTGCTCTGTGGGTGAGAACGTGGGGCATAGAGAAATTATCAGTTTAACTGAAAAAGATGCAGCTACTCTGGAAGAAATAGAAGAGGATCATCTAATGATGATCACAATGTGATCACAATGCATCTATAGTAAAGGATTCACTGCAGTAGTTTAGGAAATACAGTATCTTCAGTTATTTTGATTCATTACCTGTGAAAACAAATACCTCATGTTTAGAACAGTTTCTAATTAAAAAACCCAATCCAAACCAAAACACTTTCATGTCTAGAAGACTTCTGGAACTACGGAGTTTCTGGTGTCAGAAGTCAGCACAGTAACTGCTCTTTATGTTGGTCAACCCTTGTCCATATGTAGGAAATTAATAACCTCGTATCTGCTTTTTAGGTGCTGAAGAACAGGACTCACTGGACTCCTGTTTTCAACCCTACTTCTAGAACATAATGACCAAACTACTCTGCCTTTGTGCCTCATTCCTCGCTTTCTCCTTGCTTTTTGGTCACCCACCAAATCACACTTCTCCTTTCAGCCCTTCCTTTGCAATTATCCAGTATCTTCATGGTGATCCTTTTCCCTTCTATAAAAGTGTTGCCCAAGCTTCTGCTACCTTTCTCTGCTTCTTGGCTACATTTCTGTATATTCTGTGCAAATGTTTACTTGAGTCAATATGTACTTCTGTACATATTGATCAGGAGCCAGAGATCTGGAAGGTCAGGTTCTGTCCTCAGTTCCCTCAGCTGCAGCAGCAGCAAAGATGATTGCTTGCAAAGGTAGCTTTTCTTGTTGGAGATGGACCACCCAGATACAAGAACTCTGACTGCACATAAACTCAGACTTTTTTCACAGTCTTGTAACTATGTTAATTTTAGCCAAATTTCAATGTATACATTAAATATTTTCTTACTCTTGACAGGACCATGAGCTACTCTGAATAAATGAACTACAGTAATTTTCTGAATATGAATTGAACAGGGGTATTTTTTTCTCTTCCTTCTACTAATTTTAGAAATAACATCTCTATTTTACAAGATTTTTATTTTTTAAAAAATATACACATGCATATATGCACATAGACATAATTAAATAAAATTAGCTTGAAGTAAAACATTGAAATGTCAAATTACAGGTAGAAATTTGGGTAGAGTTCAGGAAAGGTTGTTCAGCTTTGGCAAAGCTATAGATGCTGTGAAAAAAAAAAAAGCTCTTGTAATGGAAGGAGTTGAACAACTTAATGAAGAATTTCAATTAGATATAAGGAAGAACTTCACTATGAGGGTGGTGAGGCACTGGAACAGGCTGCATCACAGAAGTTGTGGATGCCCTGTCCTTGTTCAAATCCCAGCTGGCTGGGGCTCTAGGTAACCTGGTCTAGTGGGAGATATCCCTGACTATGGTAGGAGGGTTGGAATTATATGATCTTTAAGGTCTCTTCCAACCCCAACCATTCTATGATTCTATAGTTCTATGATTCTATAATTTCATTTCTGGGGGTACTACCTGGGACCATGAATCATGTGATTTAAGCCACTACATGGAATCACCAAGTAGTAAAGTACTCAGGCTGTTCCCAGTCCTCTTCATTTATGCTTGAATAGAACTTTTGCTTGCAGAAAATAATACTGAAGCTGTAGGTTAACAATTCCGATACTATTATCAAGGCATGGCTTTTTAATAACATTGGAAATGTTACAGTCTTGCAATACATGTTATCAATCTAGCTATATCTCATCTTCCATGCCAGTGTTTTCTGATAAAAATGTTTTTTCTTTTGTAATTATAAACATATTTTAATTAACATTTACTGCACATTAACTTATTTTGCTACAGATTTTTCAAAAATATTTTAATTGCAGTTTTCTATCTTCGTTGCTGTTTCTTCAATGACAATTACACATTGATTATTTATCTGTCAAGCGAAACACATTCCTGTCTATTGACTTGATAGACATCTTTTATTGTTGTTAAAATTTAAACCTTTCAGGATGAAGAAATATTTAAGAAAGTTAAATGATTAATGTGTTCACCAAGAAATGTGCATGTTACTTTTTTCTGAGACAGTTAGCATGCTACTGGGCATCTAGAAATCATCTGCTTTAGGGAAAAGAAAATAAAATTATGCTAAATGAAAAGTTTTCTTTATGGCTGATTTTCCATTTAGTTGCTCCCAGTTGTTCAAGAAAAGCTACCCACTAGTTTTTAATTTAAAACAACTTTTGAAATTAATCTCTTTACCTCTCTTGGTATCTTTCTGACAACCTCTGAATCTCTTCAAATTGTTGGTTAAAAAGTGTACCACTAAATCAGCCTGTCATCAATTTTGTCTCTCACCAGAGTGACTCAAAGAATTGCATCAGCTTGATCATTTAAAGAAACCACAACTTTTTAAAAGAACATCTGCTGCTGTAATTTATAATGTATAACATAATCTCACATCCAGATTTGACAGAGTTTGGTAATGTCTTCCAATAATAGGTTGTGAGAGATTCTGTCCTGGGATGCTGCAAACAAAGCAGCAATAAATTATTAAGAGATAAACCCACCAATCTAATGAGAAAAAGAAAAATCTCTGCTTCGAATACTGACAAATATGATGCCACGCAGACTCTTTTTTAAACTGCCTGTTTCAATTTTAAGTATGTACTGGTTTCTCAGGACATAATTTCCTGAGATTAGTGAATATGAATGAAAGTGCTAAGTGCTGACAATTTGAATTCTCACTTCCTTTAACACTCAAGAGCTAAATATTGCCCAAACTTTTGCTAAAATGTTAAGTATCTATCTTTTTTTTTCGCTAGTAAATTACCATTGATTTGAAGATCTGACAGCTACAGCCATAGTATAGTAGGAAGAACAGTTAGTGTATAGGAGAGGCAAATTCCAGATCATGATGAGAAAAAAGCATTCAGTTTTCATGAGGAAGGAAACCGCTCTGTTTCTGAGACAGAGCAAGAGAGTAAGTCAGTGTGGGCTAAGTCTGGGAAGAAGCATCAGAAGAGCGGAAGTACTGTGGGTAGTGAGTAGTAGCCTGTACTGATGCAGTGTATTCTTGCATATTTTTGGAAAAGGGAAAAAGCTCAGAAACTAAAGCATTTCCAAGGACAAATTCTCATCAAAAATTCCATCATTAACTTAGTTACTTTTGTGACTAAAATTCACTATATGGTTTCGTGTCTACATGCTCGGTGTACAGGTACTGTAAGAAGAGGAGGTTGGGGATGGGACGCCTACAGGGATCTGCAGAGATAGAGTGGATTAGATAAATACTCAAGTTGTATTTAGAGAACTGCTATTAGTACCATCTGGTAATGAAAATATTGGTTGCTATCATGTAATTGCACTGGAATGTGGGTATCTTTTTGCAAGCTTCCTGTGAGCAGTCTGGTATGGAAAGTCACTTTCGATGCACACGAGCAATAATGAGAAAGAGGAAAGGGGCTGGTGGAAAGCATGTTCACATTTTTTAATGGAAAAGTTATCCACTCAGCAACAAAGGTGGTGAAGTTCCCAGTTTGAAAGTACTTTACAATCAGAGGCCTCATCAAGAGAGTCATTTTCAAAAAAGCACCACACTCCCTCATTGCAAATGAATAAAAAGCTGAGAAAACAAGCAGAGAATAAAGCTACTCTCAGCCTGGGATTGGCTCCGCAGTGCAGCCTAAATCAATCCCCATCCTTTTTTATGCAGAGTGCACTTACATGCTGATGCGATGGCACAGTTTTGTACAAGAGGTCCCAGGTTTGGTAACTTAAAAGTGGCTTATACAGTTCTTAAAATACTTTAAAGGCGAAGGCACGTTTTCTATAATAAATACAACTGCCTACTGCAATTATAAAACAGCATTTCTTCCCATTAGAAACAGAATATTAATTCTATTTTTATGTTGTATTGATTTTAAAGTGACTGTATTCTCTTGAATCCCTGGATCATTACACATTTTTGTCTTTAGAGTATAAAATAATGTAAAAATAAATTGTGCCTTACCAACGTGGCCTATGCAGCAGATTGTACAATTTTCATTTTCTAGGACATTGTACCCTTAGTACATGCTGTCAATAATTCAGTACTATAATTACATTCAATTAAAATTATAAAAAAACTATTTTGTGTGAAACTAGAAAGTTTTGGTTCCCTTTATTTGCCTCCTCTCACTTGAGTCTTTTAGGCCTTCCAGCACTTCACCAAAACACTTTTTTTAAATGACAGTTTAGCGTCTCTCAAATTTAAATGTCTCCAAGATTATGCTTGAAGAAAAATACAAAATATTGCAAAGACTGTAACAAAATGGAAAAAGTGTCATCACAACTATGTGAGTAAATTTTAATTTGCATTTCTACAACTCATTTTAAAAGAAAGTTATCTTTTCAAAATACAAAATAAGTGGCAAATGCCCTAACTAACCATGAAGCAGGTAGTACTAGTGGATACCCTGAATAATCAGTTTGCATCTCCTATTCCTTCATACAATGCTATCTATCTGACAAATAAGAATATAAGAATAAGATGACGTTCTGTTAGGTGGGATCCAAAACTGAGTTTTTTAATTGACCTGTACCCATTGACCGTATGAGTATGACAAAGTCAATGTTACATCAATATTCTGAAATTTTTCTTCTAAACAGGATGTGGAAATTTGACTCATCAATTAAGAGACAGGAAAAAACTCTAATAAAATCTTTTGACATATCCTAAAGTATCCATCTTTTAAAATATCCATCTTTTAAATGTGACAGTACAGTACCATAACATGACACTCCTACATCATGATTTTGATGATTTACAAATCAGATGATGACAAACATCTACTGCACTGCATGTGTTCCTCATGATGTTCATAAACTTTAGTTTAGGAATACAGATATTCAAGAACTGGCAGAGATTGTGTAAACTAGCAGAGATTAATATACCATGAAAAGGAAAAAACTTTGTTCATCTGCTCATGTATTTCTGCTACTAGAACTAGAAGATGCATGTATTTTTTGAGATAGTCTGCTTTCTATTTGGGTCTTACAGAAGAGTTACCCATAGCAGAAAATGTTAATATTGTAAGAGTAAATTTGGTGCATCTCATTTGTGGCTACTAGTTGCTAGTTTAAGTACTAGTATCGTTATTGTATTCATCATTACCAAGAAAACTAAACATACAAAAAACAAACACAGAAAGCCTCATTACCATAAAATCTATTTTATCTACCATTTATCTGCCTGCTATTGGTGAAGACAAGACCACCAAACCCAAATGTCATTTTTGAAATTCTTTCTTTTTAAGACATAAGTCATTATAAGGACTGTAAAATTTCAATCCTCATTGTACTTCTATGAATCTAATTTTCGACTCCATTGTAACATTATAATTTAAGAAAGATGGAGGAACACGCAGTGAAGATCTTAAATGCCATAATCTGTCAGTCAGTCCTAGCTTCACCGACATGGCCCGTTTTGAAGATCATGTTGCCTTTCTGTACTTGTTGGATATCCGTTCCCTAGACCTCATTTGCTTGGGTGGTTCAAGCTGTCAGGTGCTCAGACTGTGTGCTAGCAATTTTTCAAATTCGCTGACACGCTCAGTCCCCACTTAGGCGTTTAAACAGATGACTGTTTCTACTTACCTACGAAAGCTTTCTGTTCCAGAAGAGATTCTTCTTTCAGTCACACTACTTAAAATCCAGCTATCTTAACTGTCTAATTTAAGACAATATAAGTAGGAAAATCCAATTACTTACATAGTTTTCAATCTGTGTGGTAATACAGAACAGTTATGGCGGTAAAAATAATGTCATATTTGTGCTAATAAATCAATATTTTATACTTTTTTTTCCCCAAAGGATAATTCTTAAAAAATCCAGTCTATGTATGGGCATAAAAGTATATTTATTTCAAATTTTCTCATAGAAAATATTGCTGAAATCCCATGACCCATTTCTGTTCTAATAAAACTTTTTCAGAAAACTGATCTATTAAAAACTGTAAATATTTCTGAGATTATACTATGTTAGTGTCTATGTTACTGTCTGACCCAGGTGGCACTGGAGGACATGCAAATGAATTGATGGCGTGTGACTGGAATTTCATCTTTCTCTGAAATGTCTGGTATAGATTATTGATGAGGCAATATTTATGGATCAGTGACTCAGTGTTATATTGCAATTCTTGAACAACTGAATTTTGGTGGAAAAATTCTGAGTTGAAATTTTCAAGATTAGCAAGACATCATTAATTCATAAAAGTAAGGAGTGTATGTCCATCTCTGGAATACACCTATTCCCAGTCAATGCCTCCTATAACATCCTTGTGTTATACCCTCCTTGTGAGACACCTATCAAGACTCTCTAAAGTCATGTCACAGGTACATATGAAAGACTGAGATTTACAGTTTACGCTCTTATTCTTGGCTGACTTTCAAATCATCCCGTTCTGTTTTGTCTCTTGTTTTGACCTGGAGGCCAAAAGGTTTCTGATATGTTATAATGGCTAGCATATTTAACCAGGAGCTAGAAAATATAGGTTCTAGGCTCTCCCAAACCTGTGTTTAAACCTGCATCTGGTGACAAAATAGTGTCAAGTGGGACATAAATTATTTCTTGCTTCTTTGGATTAGTACACTGAGCCGCAAAGGGTTCAGAGAGAAAGTAAACAAAGGGACACATTAATTCACAGATCTGTGTACTAGAATAGCCTGGATTTGAGGTACTCAGTTCTGACTTCAAAAGGTTAAATATTTTCTCAGGCGCAGACATGATTTTTTCTGCCAAGATATGGTTCTTTTCTGCCATGATTATATTAGGTGATATGAACATTTTCCTGTCATTCTACTATGAAAGAATTTTGGGAGAGGATTGGTAAACATTGCTTCGGTATAGTGCCCAAATTTATTCTATTACCTATATTAAAAAAATCTGTCTCTACAAGCATGAAATTGAATTTCACGATGTGAGAAAGCGCTATAGTTTTCCCCTATTCATCAGTTTGTATTGATTTCTACAAGTTAAGTTTATATGAATTTCAGTATGTTTTCAGGGAAAAGCATGTTTCTTTTAAATTTTAATACAAAGTCTTAGATTCTCGTCTGTCATCTCCAAAAAATAGTTCTCTTTCAAGAGGGCCTTAATGCACTAGTGGGGCAACATTCACAAAGCACCATTTGTGCATTCAGCAGCAGTGCTTACACTGTCTGTTAAATGGAATTGGCCTTCACTTCTGTTTCTGAATGTGATGAATGGCATCATTCAATAATATATGTTTGTCAAGTTGCAATCTTGTGCAGTGTTAAGCACAGTGTTAAGCAAGGTTCAGTCTGCATATAAAATACATTCTCTCATTAAAAAAAAATCCCAACAACAAGTAAGACAGAAAATGACGGGAAAACTTTGGTGCAGCTGTGTGTGCTATCAAAATTATGGAGAGGACATTAGTCACTGGGAATATTGTTTCACATTGGGTTTACTGCACGCAAACTGGTGAGAAGAACCATACTCTTGCATTTAAATTGAAAAAAAAAACAGCTTTACTCATGCAAAGTCCTTCATTACTTAAGAAAATGGGCATATTAACATATGAGTGGGAAGGCAAATATTATGTATTTACATGTGCTAAATAATAAAAATTCAGAACACATACGCTCCAGCGTCTGCTTCAGGTTGAGGGACCTGTTCTCTTCGTAGTTTGAGAAGAGATGTAGGATTATAATTCCTAACCTAGCAGGAATTTCTGTAGGGTTGATTCTTTCCTTGAAAGAAAACTGACAAGTCATACTATTTTCAGCAACTCCATGACAAACCTAATTTTTTCAAAAATATTTAAATAAGATTATGGTTTTCCTTAATGAGTAATGAGAATCCATCAGTACTAATCATAACTTGTTAAAAGCACATCCACAGTAAAGCACTGAAAATAAAAAAGACAATTAATGGCATATTGAGTGGATCAAACTTTATTTGTGCTAAACCTATTCCCTTGGGAGCATTTTCTATTAACGTTACTTTCTGCAAGTGATAGAAGTTTTAACCTTGGTGTAGCAGATAAGCCATTGATCTGTCAGCAGCATTTTCCTACCTCCCACAGTATTGCGCTTCAAAAGTTTGTTTGGAAATGAAACCAAATTCTATGTTTCCTCTACAGATGGTTGACCTCTTTCAGTTAGTGGCTGCATTACTCATTTAAACAATTATACAGGTCAGAATGGTGTAATCTAAATTATTTAGTCTCTGGGTGTTTTTCAGACACCACTGACAGTCCGAGAGGATCCAGCTGCTAGTTGTACCTGGATTTGAACTCCGCAAGATAACAGAGCTTTAGTTAAGAGTTTCAGTCACCATACATCGCTTCATCTGCAAAAACACTCACCACAAACAAACTATTAACAGACCCACAACCTTGCAGGTATCAAAATGTGCAAGTAGCATGGCTAATTATTCCTATACAAAATGTTCAAAAGAGTTTTTACTTTATTTGAATAAAAATACCTGGATGCTCCTTCATCATGGAAATCTTAAAAATACCTTTTTTGTTTGTCCCCCACAGGGAGCAATTCAAGTCTACCAAACAGACTAGCAAAATATTATGATAACCTTTTCTATCCTAATTTGTACTGGAGGCTGTGTGTGTGCTAGGATCAACATTAATTACTGTATAACATTTCAGCTGTGTAGTTCATAGAAATGTCAGGGAGTTAGCTAAAGGAGATGTGGGGTCCTGATATCAGCAGGGGGTAAGTGGCCTCAGCCATTGTGCAGCATGTGGATGATGGGAATTTACAAAAATAGAATCCATAACTGAGGTGTTAAAGCTAACTAACCCCAATAAAAAGTTCTGTTTCTCCAGGAAAACCATCACATACATAAATTGTTCACCAGCAATTACTTGCATTTTCTAATAAAATCTAAGTTAATAAAGTCTGGAATCCAACAGTTAGCAAAACAGACTGTAATAATGATTCTACATAATAAGGGATCTACTTTGTTAAAGTTAATATATCAGTTTGAATTAATGCGTTTTAAATTCAGATTCCTTTTGCAGCTTGAATCCAAACTAATTACAGGTTTTAAATTGTCACTAGTAGGAGCTCAGCCAAGGCATATTTCCTCTCTTCTTTAGTTGCACCCTGAGAATTCATGAATCAATTTTTTTCTGGGTCATGACTTTGCCCCGCCAGGAGCAGAGAAAACCCTTCAGTGTGAAGAAAATTTAATGGCAGAGATCCCAGTACAGGCAGAATTTGCACGCAAATGGCTAGGAAGTAAATGGCAGGGGAACTTTCCAATGCATGAGAAAGAAAACTTAAAATCATTTGTAGTAATCCAAACAGCAGTGAATTAAGCAAATAGTTTTCAGCACAGCAGTATCCATGTCTGCCTTGGCAATTTAGGATTGTTGGGTGATTTAGGAGAGGGTTGCTTTTGCAAGCCTTTTTTTTAAACAGTAGAGGTCACCTTAGTACAAGTCTCTTCTAAAAAAACAGCACATAACAACAATAAAAACCCCTTTTCTACCCAGACAAATTATGCACTTCAAGAGTACTCACAACTTCCTTTCAATGTTTTTGTTGTTTTGTGTGGTTTTTTTAAAGCCTAAAATATATTGTTGGCTTAGTTTCATTATATTTAGCTATAGGGATTATTCAGCATGAAAAGAGGATATTTTTTTCAAAGTACGTTTACAGTTTTAATCAGCGATCTACACATATAATTCATTGAAATAACTGAAAATTGGTTTGTGTTTTAAGCTTTACAATTATATAAAGATCTGTCAGGCCTACATATTTTTTGTCTTTTAGATTTGCCATGGGGAAAAATGTGACAAAGTAATTTGTTTCTTGGGAGGAGACTCTCAGACATAAATTGTACCTATCAAAATTCACTCATCTTCATTAAAAAAAAAAAAAAGCATTCAGAAGCCTGACAAATCAACAAAAGATTTGGTAAATTAGCATAAAATATATCCAGCTTAATACAGATTGACAAAGCTTTTGCTACAGTATTTGTTTTCATGACATGGCTACCTTTTATCAGCATTGTACCTAACATCACCTTGGAAACTGCTTTGTGGAAAATCTCTACTAGACATTGAGAATGAAAGTAGAAAATTGTTTAATAAATACTTAGAAGATTCTATACGTAGTGAAGGAATTTTTGTAATAATTTAGGACCCATCAAAAATAAATGCTTGGAAAAAATCTGGCTGTTCAAAGTGTTTGTACATTTCAAAAAGTATTATCAAAAAATGGCACACAATAACTTGCCTTATGTGCAAATACGTTCTTAATTATTAAAATAATATTTTGTTTACACTACCAGTATTACTGGATTCTGGCTTTAAATTGTGTAAAGTAACTGTTTTGGTTATCTTTTCCTTCAGGCAGGTTATTTAAAGAATACACATTAAAAATCTTAGTTAATCTCTCAAGATGATTATCTTTATACATTATGACTTCAGAAATGAAAAGCCTGGGACATTCTTAAATGCTGTTTTACTTCTAAATCACTCTATTAGATTTCCTGCTTGAGTGATTTGTGAAGAAAACATTACATATATATTTTTTTCTGATTACCAAACCGCATTAGACACAAAAGTCTACTTGAAACTAGTTTACAGTTTAAAAACAGGTATAATAACAGGTGAATGCTGAAAAATATGCAAACAAAATGGCAGACATGAATGACTTCATTTAAGGCATAATTGCTCCTCATCAACCCAAGAAATCATGCAGAAACGGTCCCTGTTTCAGCCAGCCGGGGAGAGACTGGAGAAATCACTCAGGCATGGATTGTAAATGGAAGGTCCACTCCTGGGTCTCAGCCAGGGAACCGCTCCACACACAGATCCAAGCCTAGGGACAATAGTCCTTAGAAGCACAGTTCATCATAACAGATAATTATACAGCAAGTAAAACAATAAGGTATTTTGGCCTTTCAATAGATAGACTAATTGTGGACTGTGGAGTTCTGCCTGGGAGGCATAAAACACACCCCTCCGTGAGTCATTTTATTGTGGTGAGGAGTGGCATGAATTTTGTGGAAAGGGATTTTAGGAACTGGTGAGTTCCATATGTTGTTTTTTGCTGTACGTCTCGGGCACATAGCCAGAGTTTCCACGCACACAGCTAGAAGCTTTTTAAAAAAAAATAAATTCTTCCCACTTGCCTGTTTAAATGTTTTAAGGAACATTTGTATTTTTTTTTTCCCCCTAGCAAAGTCAGTAACGGCAATTATTTTCCTCTTTCAAACATAATGCTATTTCAACTTGGATAAGGTGGAAAGAACTATATTGGTCTTTTCAAAGGGAAAACATGTTAAGATTATATATTTTATTTATGGTTTTCATATCAATGAATTCAAAGTGCTGGGCTAAAATATTCCCTGAATCTATTGTGTACCATTTGTTTTCTGGGTTGTTTGCAGAGACAAAAAATCAAGGAAGGAAATACATGTAGTTCAAGACAGAGCAGCTTTTGAATCATTTTAAACGTGTCATTCTGCTTTATGCTCGGCCAGTTCTTTTTCTTCTGCTTAAAAAGATGACAAGCAAGCAAACTCTTTTCTAGCAAATGCAAGTGTTAGTTCCTGGATGCCATGCAAAGAGTGCAAATGCATAAGAAGGCTGACCTCCTGCACTAGGAAACAAGTACTCTATCTCTGCAATTTGTGCAGCCCCACTGCCAGCCAATTAACTCGAAGTTGAGTTTTGACTCAAACTCATGACCCTTCAATCCTCACAGTCATGTGTTACATCTGGTATCATTGAATTAGTCCTTCCATTTTGGCTTCTTTTTTTCAAACCATCCACTTTCTTTCTGCCAATTTTTTTTTCCTAACCACTAATGATGATTCAAGAATCTTTGTACACTATCTGCATATTTGTTTGTTTTTGAGTAGAGCTCCCTTGGAAAAAATCTGGCATACATTTTTCTTCTCTAAGAATACCATTCAGTTCTGCATTTCATGATACCCTTTTTTCCTGTTCTGTACTATAATGGTGACCATTACATCATGTACCCTGAGGGCTGTGCTTAAAAAGAGAAAGGATGGTGAAATTAGCAAAAATAAAAGGAACTCCCTGACTTGAATTCACAAACTGTGCTTGTTTTTGTTAAACAGAACAAAATCTGCAGTGACGGTAGCAAGTTCAATAACGTGTAATGCATACGTTTTTCTCTGCACGGCAAAGCACCTTCCTTTAGAAATGCTTTTAAAATATACAATGTAAACTACTGAAGATACTCATATTAAGTAGCACTCCCCAATCTGTGAGTAGATTTCTTGATTTATTTTTAGAAATTTTCAATGGGGTACAATTTATTGTCCGGAACCTATTTTCCTTACAATTATTTGTAAAATTCTGGTTTAAAACTCTAAGAATATGAAAAGACACCATTGATTTATTTCACTTTTTCAGAAGTCAGATCTGAAGAATTTGGCAGAGTTGAACATAGACTGTGTCAGACATTTTTATTCAGTACTGCTTTTCACATAATTCTACTTATGCTATCGAAGTACAGTGAATGGTAGCTGTGGTCGGTAAAGATAGATAATTCTGATAGTGAACATGTAATCAGTCTTTCAGGGCTTAAAACATTTTTTTTCCTCATCATGTCTACACTGGATTTTCTCACTCAGCTATTGTATATGTGCACTGCTTCATCCTTATGTCAGTATACCCCCATGTAAGTCGTCTTGCCTTTTAAAACTAGTTGAATGTAGCGTATATATGTGTGCGTCTGTGTGCATCCAAAACAAATTGAAAAATGAATATTCTGATGCCAACAGAACAGACTACATTAACGTGGCAGAAGTGGTCCTATTTCAAATGCTTTTGTGCATTTTAAAAATATTTTTCTGACTACTGTATGCAAGAACGATTATGTACCACACAGAGCAAGTGTTTAACCATCAGTGAAAAATAAACGATACATTATTATTGAATGATGTGATATTTAAATATAAAAGCAGTTGAGTGCCCTATCAGTTTCCTCTTAATATTTTGCTGGTACGAATGTTTTTCTGACTTCTAAATCACACATTTGCTAAAATGAGCTCTGCTAGATATCAGTTTGAACACAGGCACAATGTGTCTCAGTCAGATTCATAAAACAGATAGCTGAACTAGAGTTTGACTTTTGACATCAACAATCTGACTTCAATATTTCTCCACAAAAAGAGACTTCTGACTCTCATCTCTGTTTCAGTGTGATGGATAGCTTTTCAGCTGCTGACAGCAGTGAATGTAACAAATGTAATCATCCACACTGGGGGCTGAATATTTCTATTTTTTAAGGTTTCCCTCTTGTGCATTACGAATGACAAAGTAACACCTGCAACATTACAGTCTCTCCTTTCCTACACAACTGAAATACAAAAATATTATTGTAAGTTGTCTATGTATTAGTACTTCGGTGCTAAATAAGCTTTTCATTACCTACATTTATTTTTTTTCTCTAAGAAACACTTGCAGAAACAGAGCTTAATTTGAGCTCTGTTTGACTTCTCTGATCATCTGGGTTTTCATTGTCATTGCTTCATAATAATTTAATGTCATATATAATGACATAAAACCAGAGAAAACCAAAGAAGCTGCCAATCTGAACTGATCTAAGTGTTCACGAGAATAAGAGTAGAAAAGCCTGATTTGTTTGCGCCAACAACATTCAGCATGGTCTGTAACTGGGCTAGTGTTCCCTTGCTATTTCATTTTCAAATAGTCTTTCAGTGTACAGTGTAGCTGCTTAATCAGAGTGTTTTATCTACGACAATTAACAAAATGAGTGAATGTATATATTGGCAATACATAAAAAAGTATTAAAATTATGTTTACCATTTAGTTAGCTAAACATTTTACCATCCTGTTTTTTCACTCTCTTCATGTAGAAGAAACTATTATTATGTTTGCAACTAAAACTGCATAGCTGGACCACATGCCTAATTCAAAATTAGTTCTAAACTTTTATTAAATAGCTTTAGAGTGAAATATCTTTTGTTAGTGAAAAACTTAACTTGGAAGCAGATAAACCCGCAGTTTGCATTTTTCCCCAGCTTCTGAAAGCAATGACTTATCTTACTTTACATCTGATTAAAAGTTTAGGGAGAAGCAATGGATTTTTGTGCAAATTAGAATTAATTAGAGTTATTAAGAAGCCATGAAAAGAAGGATTTGAGAAATAGTGAGAAATATTATTTAAACCCTAATGGAATTCAGTGAAACCTACAGGTCTATTACAGGCCTCTGATTTGCCAGGATCACTGCAGGGAATCTAACATTAATAAGCACACTGGTAATTAAATCATTTGTTACTTTGTCTGTAATGTTGTAATGTTTCACTGATACTCTGTCAGAGCTCTTTGTGCAGATCAGAGCTAATCAAAGGTAATCAATTTTCAGCATTTGAGAAATCTGTAAATGATTATACATTCATCAGATCATTTAGTGGAGTGCAAGGAAAGTGCAATGCAATTAATCTTCCTGCATGAGGAGGAATTACCACCACAGAATTCAACAGTTATAATTAATTTCATTGTCTTGCTGTGAATTTTGATTGCTTTTCTTTGGACTGTATAGTACAAACGATGATTCATTGCAAAGTATTTGCAAAGCAAACACACCAGTGTGCTATGCAAATTAAAGTAGCTGTATAACAGATAGGTTTCAAACTTCCTATTTACTCAGGGTTGTTGAGTACTAATTTGCCAAATAATTGCTTGTTAACTTTATACGCTCTTCCTCTGAATATTGAGATTGGTAACCAATATAAATAGAAAGCACATGCTGTCTGATATCTCATGGTAAGTATCCAAAATACTAGTTAGTACTTAAACTTGCACTAGAAAAAAACCCTTAATTTGCAATATATTTTTTCAAAACCATTCATCCCACTTTCTTTAATATTTTAATTATTTCCTTTTTTTTTTTTTTCAGTGTGAACTGTACTGAAAGACAAACAGAATTTTAGTGGCTTTACTATAAACAACCGTGTAAGTTTAAACTGAGCAAAACATTAATTTATCATTATTCCTTTAATATTAATTTTCCTTCATTCCCATCACTAAATACTAAGTAGCTTTATCAGGATATTACGAAATTATAGTTGGCACTATAGACACATTTAGAAAATTAGTCTATGCCCCAAATACCAAACTGTCAAGGCCAAATGTTATGTTCAAGTTTCCCATACCAAACCAGAGCCTACTTGAAGTGACTGGAGTGCTGAGTAGACACATATGCCAATGTAGATTCAGTTACAGGGCTGGAATCTAATTTTAGACTTGGGTACAAATCTAGATGCTACTAGAATAAGCATGATTTGCTCATTGTTAGTAAAATACTAACAGCAGAGAGATGTTCAGATTTGAGAAATGCCAAAATTTCATTGTAGAATTGCCAATTACTTTCTAAAGGTGTTGAATTGGGCTCTGCGGAGGGGAATATGGCAGTAAGCATTTAGGTAGGAGCGGTAAGAATAGTTGCAGGCTATATATTTGTCAGTTGATTATTAAGTAATTTCAATTTTATTTTAAAAGCTATAATACATAACAAATATTGGGAATTATCCGTGGATGTCTAGTTAATTATTACTGGCAGCATTATGTGTTAAATACTGCTTAACTTAATTTAATCAGCTTGAAGTTTTCATTGAAAAGGTAAAACACTAAAATCCTGCGTTATTTCATTCTGTACAAATGAAGTCTGGTAATAGTAATCATGTGTATCATTATGTATGTATGTATATGCATGCATATATGGTTGTGTAGTATATACGCACATACATATTCAGCATCACAAGCAATACGTGATAGTTTTTTAAAAAATGAGATAAGTTTCAAAGGCAGCATAAGGATGGAAAGGCAGTTTCCTTTCAATATTAAATAGTAAAACTTAAACAGTGTACAGCTAATTAGTGTAAGATACTAACACAGGACAGAATATGAGATGTTCAGATTTGAGAAATGTCAAAACCTGGAGCTGGAAATACTGATTGTCTGAGTGCTTCTGAGAGCCCTGGAAAATTGTTAGAATGAAAGTGCGCAGAACTTTAAGGTATTTGAACTCACCTCTTCTCTGTTTTGAGATAGTTGGCCGTGACTAAGTCAATAGGCTGAGCCTGACTCAATGTTTACAGTCCATAGCTGAAGCTGCAGACATATAAACCTAGATATGAAGTAAATACCGTTTTATGAACAGAAAAAGATTCTGACTACTTATAATCTGTTCTGCTGGCTCTCCACAGCTTGTAAAAGTGTTTTGCAGATGGCATCTTCTCTTGTACCAATGAAAACTAAAACAAAGACATAGCTTAAAATTTAGAGTACAACAACTGTGCAAGGGATGAACCTAAGGAGTGCATGCTGTTATTGGTTTAAGAAATGTTTATTTTTAATATGTAATCAGTAGTTGTGCCATCTGAAAACCAGTGAAGCAAACAAATTAGAATAGATGGAAAATTCTTGGTGGATATTAGGTTTACAGTGCATTTATAGCTTTTGTTGAAAGCTCCCAAGACTGTAAGGTTGTATTGGAAATATGAAATAGGGTGGAGCTGCAGTGAAATTAATTTCTGGTGTTTGAATTAATTTAGACCATCCTCACAAGACCATTCAGCATGGACTTTTTCATGTCAACTACAGGAAGAAACTACTGAGAAGAGAATATTTATATGCTTCTCAATGAGAATTTGCATTTGCATGCAAATGAGCATGAGGAGACAAGATGAAAGGCAAGTTGATCAACCCATGGAGTCTGTTTGCTCCTAGAGTCACAAAATTTTCCACATTTTACTAGAGGTGAATCAAAGATAATCAGCACAACACTATTCAATCCGGACTGGAGCTCCACAGGCCATGGATTTCTTTGTCACTTTAAGTTCCAGGATCTTCCTTTAAGGAAAGTCCAGAAAGAAATGGAAGAGGTAAAAGAGAAAGAGGTGAAATGGGTAAAAAGTAACATGAAATTAAGTGTCTCCCAAATCCACACCTGCATATTTCTACACCCCTGTGTGAAGGCACCCTCATATTTCATAAAACACAAACTGCTTCTCCACTAACATTCTCCATTTTCTCTAACTGTATGGAAGACTTCAAATAGCTAAGATCCACACACAGTGAAGAGTTTCAAAATGGTCAATTCAGCTTTGCTTGAAGGACATTCCCAAAATGCACACTGACCTCTCACTGGCCCTATTCAGTTCACTTTTCTTTGTCATCATAACCTCTGTAACATGATGGAAACCTGCAGTCATATTCTCATTCTATGCTCCAAGCAGTTTTACTTGCCTGAATTGCACTATGTTCACTTTTTGTAAGTAAAGTATCCCATATTTAAGTTCATTTTTTATTATTTTGCTTTTTCTTTTACTTCTTTTAGTGATCGTTTACTGTCTAAAGTCTAGATTTCTGTCAAGTTTGTGAACTGCACTTGTCAGAGTATTGCCCACAACTCTGGGTTCCTTTGTTGAAGCTGTAGAAATAAAATGAATAGTATGAAAGCTTGATGGCATCTGTGGATAGGAAACTCATTAAAAGCCTCAGCCTTCTGTTTTATTTCTAACCACATTGCCCTGTGGGATTTCAAGGTCTTGCAGGATGAAACCAGCAGGACTCATTACTTCTAAAACAATGTCTAGAGTTCTATTGGTGGTGGAATGTTCTGCCAGTCAGGTAAAAAACCTAGGCCTTTATCCTTCCTGGGACAATACCAGGCAGCTCAGAAGCTGCTTGGAAAAGTCATGCCTTTGAATGCAACTGCAGGTGTTGCTCCTCAAAGACTGTTGGTACCCTCCTATGCACCCTTCAAAGGAATAATAGAAAATTCACTTTGGGATTCAAATGAAGTCTAAGAAAAATTGAAATAATAGGAACCAACTTTTGAGACTTCCTACATTTTTCCCACGAACCTATGGACCATGACTAATACCCTGAGGGCAAAAAAACATCCTTTTTCCCTCTTACACAGGCATAGAATTCACAGTGTCAGATAAATAAGCTTCATGACCTCACCTTGTTTAAGGCTACCCTTCATTTACTAGCAAAGACCAGTCACCACAGTGAGAAAAGAGTGTGGCATTCTGATTGCTCACATTAATTAGTATTAGTTCAAAATTTATTTCATAAAAGAATTATATAAACTTTATTCACAAGATATAAATTTAAAACATTTAGTAAGAAGTAACTGTATTAGTTTGAGCAAAATAATTGCTCACTTTTTCTGTGTAATTAGATATAATTATGAGAACATTCTTGAGTATACGATAGAAAGAGTAAGGACCTCGCAAGTGTGGAAGTGATTTAACTTTTTAAAGTAGTATCATAGATTTGTGAAGTGGAATTGCTTTTAAAGATTTGCCAAATAACTTACCCATAATGTCTGAAAATTTCAACCATGTTTTAAAAATGTTGAAACTAGTATTGATTAGTAAATTTTATACACTGGTATATATACCTATTCATTAAAATGTATAAATCTTGACTGCATGTTGAAATACTACTTAAAAATCCAAGGCTGCTGTTACATAAAACAATCTGAAATATCTGAAATGTAAAGAATGGCACATGTGATCTTAACTTATAAATGAGATTTTATGAACTTTCAAACATAAGCAAACATGTTTTAAAAAAAACTGGGCCACAAGTTTTCTTTATACATGATCAGGTCACACAGAGATCACATTCCTATAACTCATAAAACAGCAAGGTAGGATGACACTTGGAAGGGCAGAAGACAGCTGAGCAGCAAAATATCTTTTTTAAGTCTAAGAATTAGATTCCTTTCAACAATAATTGTAATGACAAACAGCTAAATTACCAACACAGAAACTTTAGAGATTTTCTCTTTCTGAACAAGTTTGCCAGCAGTAGACTTCACACAACTGAGTGGATAACTTGCAGTATTTAAACATGTTAGATCTAGGGAATCAGAAAGAAACATACTCTTGATTTTTTTTCTCATCAGCTTCCAAGAAGACTATGCCAAAAAAACAGTGGCAAAACACTTTTCCTTTTTTGTTTTTCTTTTTGTGAGTGTGTCACCTCCATATCTCACTAGGGCAGATATTTTGAATTTCTAAGACATCCTGTTTCTATAAAAAACTTCAGCAATAATTCAGTCTGCAAACTGCAAGATTGTTTCCTTACAATTTAGAGTTGTATACTCTTAATACAAATGGGCCTAAAACTGGCACATATTCTGTGAGATTTATTTACTTAGAATATTAAGTTCTTTCTTTTACCTACATTTACATTAGAAACAGGAAACCATAGCATTGTTTCTGGTGGTAAATGAGGGGACTGAAGACTATTGGATGAAAACAAATGATGCCCTTCAAAAGAAGATACAGTTGGGAGCTTTGTGTAATTGTTTCTGCATTACTGCTCCCACAGGACCAGCTGAAGAGATTACCATCCCCAGCCAACCCCCAACTGTTTATTGCCATCCTCTTGCCAGAGAACACTGCCTTGCCAGATCCACTGGGTAAATTACTTGTGTGATCCCTCCCTAATTTATTTCAAAGACAGTTGGGTTAGCAAAGCAGGCAAGCAAAAAAGATCTATTATTTCAATGGTTTATGCTGGCTCATTTTAATTTTAATAGCCTAGAAAGCAACCTTAGCAGTAGCTCAGCCAGGAAAACTAAGTGGATGGCAGCAACTGAAAGCAGTCTGGGGTTGGTAAACTTCAGCTTACAGAACTATGACTGAAAGAGGAAAGATGCCCACACTGTGCTGATTTAAACCAAGGTCAGTCAAAACACTTGGGCACCTATGTAATCTAAAACATGTGGATCATTCCACTGTTTTTAATGGGGCTACTAATAAGCTATTAGTTAAGATTATATTTACATTGTAGAAAACATGAGGTTTGTTTCATATAACTTTATATATAAAAATGAGACATCTTGTCTACATACATTCTCTAAGCTTGCCCTGCAATTCATAGAAGAGGTACCACCTCCAGGAGGGTAATTCCCCCAGATATCTAAGAAAGGACGTGTGATTTGCATTCTGAAGATGTTCACCACAGAGGAAGACCATCACTTAGCTTGGAATATGCATCCGTCTCCTAGGCTGCTAAAGTTAGGTGAACTGAATGCTTTCCTATCCCTAATTTGTACCTCACCAAGTAGGCTTGGCAACCACAACGTTATTTCTGGGAAAAACATTCTTAAATAAGACAATTGTCTTTACCAATGTAAAGCCTTACCAACCATTTTGGAAAAAATATATAAAGTATACAATTTGCATTTAGTAGTAGAAATCGGTATTTTTTAAATTCACATAATTTATATATATATATGTATAATTATATATACATACAATTTATATATATATAAAACATTATCATTTCTTATTTTAACTTTCTTTAACTCTGTAGCTTCCTTGGCTTCAAGTAAACTTCTAGATTGTAACTAGATTTTCTAAGAAATGTGCACACTCATGCAAAAAAAGACACATATATTTCTTCGGATTAGCTGCATAGATATATGTAAAATAGCTATGTAGAACTCTATATAAGTTATGTCCTATGAAAATGGATATTTTGAGAAACATAACAATGGAATGCACTACCTAAATTCCAGTATAGCATTTTTAATGGTCTGAGTTTGAAATCTACCTTCCATGTTTATTTAAAAATCTGCTGCCTGAAAAGGTTGAAACTTTTAGTCGCCTTTGTTCAGAGTCAGTATATAAAGACTGAAAGGTTCTCTATCACCTTAGAAACTCCTTCCATAATTGTAAATCAACCTAAACTTATATAGTACAATTCTCCAAAGTGCTTAAGTCACTTACCAGCTCAAATTCAGTAAGTTCAATACCTGCTCTTTGCCAGTTAGTTATTGAATACTCAGGTGAAGAGTGAATTGAAAGCTTTTCAACAATTAATGGGTAATATTATAACATCAGATTACAGCTGAACAAAGATGACTTCATGAAATCATTCCTCTTTTGGAAATGTGCATTTGAGTTCACAGTTTCCAAGGTATTTCTTGCAGATCCTCCTGATAAGGAGCAAGAGCTGTGAAGAAATGGCTAAATTTGCTGACAACGGTTATTTACTTACTAGTGGTGCTATCATACCTAGTGTTGGAGGAAGAATGACATTTCATTGTTCCGTCATAAACATCACCAGACTAGAGAATTAGTGACTTAATTTGGGCCCAAATTCAACTCTTCAGTTTAATAGTAGCAGGGAGAGGCTAAGTGATGACAAGAGTAAAGATACAAAGCTGAAACACTGTAGAGTCTAATTACCAAACTGCATACAATGTGTATAGTCAGGACAATAGGATGATCCTGAATTCTGTGAACATGTTTTCCACAGAAGTTAGAACTAGATAAAAATACATGTCAAAACCAAACCAAACCAAAACAACCTAGTCAGGATGTTGTAGTTCTGACATTTATTTACAATTTAGGGTAATTTCTCCTTCTTGACAGGTTTGGTCATGGCTTCTTCATATTGCGTTCTAACATTAATAACTTTTTTCCTCATTCATTAAGAATTATAGTTTTAATTTAATTGACATATCAATCCATGATTTAGGATATAATTTAAAAAGCTTTGTTGTTTTTTAAGAAACTTGCAATCTGTGGAAGCTGGCATACGGGGGAAAACCATCAGCGAGGAACACAATAATAAAAACTCACACAACATACAACATGTTTGATAACACGAAACATAGATGGGATTCAGTTACTGAAAATATACGTCTCTCTCATCCAGTCTTAATATGAATGGATGCTAGTTCATGCTCCAGGCTGCAAGTTTTCTGCAGTCAGCTACAGATGAGGTAGGACTTGCTTTTACACAATCATTTTGTCTTATCTGTAAGTATCCCTCACTTGGACAACTTGAGAGGCATTAAGAGTGTGTGCAGATGAACGAGTTACCCTCTGAACTTTTGTTTCTCATACTCTGCAAGAATTCCCTGCAACACACTTTTACACTGCATTGTACCACTCAGAGAGAATACAAATAAGAAGCAGATGATAAGAACAAGGTTCGTAACAACAAGGTTCGTAACACCTTACTCCGCTGATAATATGTTGTTTCCATAGCTAAGGTTTTCTACTATCCCCTTCTTAAGACCATTTACTCTTACTCTGTTGTAGTTTGTTAGTTGTGAAGTGAAATATAAACTTCTTTTCTTGTTTATAATGAGGAAAACATTTCACCAAGGTGATCAACAGGACTTGTGTGTTCATGCCTCTACAGACCTGCAACACAATCTTTGTCAATTAACAAATCCGATGTTAACTATATGTACATATAGAGAATTTTTTAAATATCAATTAATTGTTTTTCCTATACTAAATTTTTCCTTCTTTTGTACTCTTCATTTTTTCATTGTATCAAAATTACTTGTATCCAACCTTTACAACTATTCAATTACAAACAAGTTGCCCCTGCGCTGAGCTATCCCTGCCCAGCTAGTCAAGTTAAAATCACAGTTCTGTTAAAGATTATAGAGAAAAAAAAGACAGAGAGTTGGAGAGAGTTAAATCATGCTGCTTAGAGAATTGATACACTCATTAAACAATTCAGGCCATAAGCGTTCATTACTATCTTGTCGACAGTAAACTACCACATAGTAATTTATGGGAATACATTCCATCACCTCCAACTAGTGAGATAAAATTACTTCCATCCTAAGGGATGATGCCCTTGATTATCTCCTGTCCGGACTGCTGCCATGTAGTAAGCTTGTGTTCACAATAAATTAATTTTATTAATATGTTAAGCTTCAGTGGGTGTCTCCCTCAGTGCACCTAGAAAGTGTTACCCACAGTCTACACGTCAACTCCATTCTCTCACTCAGTGCCTACTACTTTCTCCTCATTGGAGTCACACATTTGCTGTTTTTTAGTGACACAGATTGGAGTGACTCAAGTCCTATAATAGAGGTAACAACTCATGTTTGATATCTCCCAGCTAGTGCTGTATATTGATTTGAGCATTAGTGAGGTTTAAAACTTCTAGAGTGCAAAGAAAAGCTGTTTTCCAGTGTTAAAAAGTCTTACTTTTCATTCAGAACTAAAGCTACACAGTTTTATGGCATTCAGGATCACTATACTGTAGGAATATATTTTTTTTTATTCCTTGTGAAAGAAAGAAACTGGACTACCACTTGTTTACTCCAGATATAGGGGAAGGCATGGTCTGGGGGAAAATAGTAATAAAATGGATCAGTGTTATATCATTTTTTTGTTTTTAGGAGCAACCATATATGTCTGACAAGGAATTTTGTCATTTTAATGTGTCCTGAAAGGAATTACATGCCTTTTTCAGCCATTTTTTGAAAGTAGAACTGAGCTTTGAGTATTTTTTCTTCTTGATACATTTATTAATCATTAAAGTTTTTGACATGTTTTCTTGTTATTGCTTAATACTAGCACCAGTGCTAAACCATAATATAGGTGAATACATCTGTTGTTTACTCTGAAATGGCTAGCTACCATATATAAAAATTCATATTAAAAATAAATGATAACATACCAATGCAATAAAGCTCTCTGCCTTTGAAATGTATCGATATCTTTAAGTAAGAAACGAGATCACAGTTCCGTATTATACCATTGACACACACAGAAATAAACAAAACTAAGTTGGAGAACAGACCTGCATAACATACGGCTCAGGGACTTCATGCAGCCCGCAAAGCAGCTTCTTTAGCATGCCAGCTATTTAACAGCAATGTGTACTGTTATAAAAAGCAGGGTGTGCATCCTGGCTGGGCTTTTAACCAACCTCTCAGCTGAAAGCAGCTGATGAAATGTGTATCTCCTGGCCAGACATATGGGTGGGTGGGAGGACATTATTTATAGGAAAAAGGAAGGCAAGAGACACTGGATGGTCATGGCAAGACGGTAAACTCAGTGGTAGCAAGGGAGGGTCATCACTGTAGCACAGAAGTAAGAATGAACTTGATATTAATATAAGAGATCCTAATGGCTTATATATTTGCTTAATAACTTCACCATTATGTCCATTCTTGCCTCCATAATACAGCATCTAGACTGAGTCTAGCAAACTCTTAGAGGTGAATGAATACTTCAGTCTCTGTGCTACAATTTTAGACCAAAAAAGAAAATATGTACTACACAATGTGTTACATGACTAAGTTTAATGTAGCATTTCAGGGCATGTAAGTCTCTTATATTCACAGTTTACTAATGATTTTTCTTGTCATCTTTAGTTCTATTATTACATATTACATTTTACTGAATTATTCATTGTCATAGTTGTGGTACTTCATAAAAAATTAAAACTGTCTGGAATCATGGTAAGACTTGAAAAAGCAGATAAACTGTAAGAGCAAGTATGCTTTTCCCAAATGTGGCTATCTCAGGGTGATAAGAGTTAAGATCATCATCTCAGAGGCAGTTACCTTGACGTAACAGATTACTGCTGCCAAAAGGAAAAAAAGCAGTATTTTCTTTTCCTCTCATATTTGTCTCCTTCCACTTTTAGCGGTGGTGAGCAGATAAAAAACATGTCCCATAGGAACTGAGCCTGAAAACATGAATGTACCTCTGAAGGTGGCTCCTTGGGAGGGCTTCTGAAAGTGTTCTTTGATGAAAGCCTCAGCAGCTTTCTCATGGGGAAGTTTCTCTCCCTATGGCCTAGAATTTCAGGAAGAACATAAAATCAGTTGGGTGAGTGAAAGAGCAAAAGAGAAACACAGAGATGAATCTCATGTATCCTTAGTATAACCAGATGGGGTATGCTTTCTTCCTTTTCTTCATCTCTGCCTTCTGTAAACATGTGTAATCATGTTGTCTGCTTTGGGTGTTGTGAATAAATGCTTGTATTTGCACCTGACTGTAAAAAGTTAATTGTGAACTAAGTTATTCTGCACACATGATCATGGCAAATGTTTAAAATGGAAGGATGGATCACACTGAGTTCTCAGTTCTCCTTTTTCAACTGCACAGGCCAGGTGAAGAGCTAGCTCCAGTGAAGCCAGGAGGGATAGAACTCACTGAGAAAATGAGCTCCCTGTCCTGCAGTAAGATACTGGGAAGCACACTTAAGCCTTGAACGTCACAAAAACCACATTGCAGTATAAAGGTACAGCGCAGAATTAAAATGGACAAAAAAGTGAGCTACCTCCAGTTAAATTTTTTCCTTTAAAAAAAAGGCCTGTCACTTATGAAAATAATTAGAATAATACAAAAATGTTTCTAGATTAAGTCTGAGGTTGGTTGAAATGTCAACAAAACGAATGATCCTTCAGGATCTGCCTTCAGGGCAGAACACAGAATTGCTAAAATTAATCAAGAGACTGTAGCTATAACTGAATATTATATGTTCTGCACATGGCAGAAAAAATATCAATAAAAATCCAAATAAGCTATTTCCATTCTTCAGCACTGAAACAAAGAGCCTACAGTGACTGAAATTGGTGTTTCTCTGCTTACTTGTCTTTACACATATGTTTCCGGCTTGCTTTCTGGTATTTAATTTTTCCCTTGGTAGTATTTTACTAACTCACCATCATCTTGACTGATAACGAAAGCACTGCATTAACACAACCACTTTTTAACCCCTTCTTTTCTTCATTATTTTGTGTTACAATCTCATTTTGAAGTTGTTTTTTTCCTTTATTCATAAAGTATTTCACAAGAACAAAAATATAATTGTTGATACATACATACATATATCCTAAAAGGTTCCTCTGCAACCTATACAACTGATACTCTACTTGCAGTTTAAAGTTCTCTACAGATACCTTTTAATACTTCATGCCTTCAAACGTTATGTGTTGTTAGTCTAACACTGTTCACTCATTTGAACTAGGACAAGTACATTATTTCAGACCCTAGACTGGTGAAAATAACGCCAGTGATATCTGTTGAGTGTTTTTTATAAGCACTTTTTTCAAGCAAAATTTGCACTGCTATGTCTCTAAGAAAGTAAAAAATATATCTGATTCAGAATACAGGCCTGTAACGTTCAAATGTGCATAAGATATGTTTGCCTTTTTATCTTATTTGCATATATCTCATAAATATGCCTAGAAAATATTACTGATTTACATTCAGCTTGTTACTTATGTATAAAGGGTGCAGCCTCCAAAAAGGACATGTTTTCTCCAGTATAACAGTATATATTTGTTTATTTCTGCACAGTGTTTCTGCCCCTGCAGTTAAATTTGCAGCCCACATTTTGAGGATATACCATTCAGTTTGAAGTTATGATGCTGATTTTCATATCCATGTTTTTCTCCTTCAAGCAAGATGAAAAATGTTCCAGCAAAAGCATAAGAAAGCTATTTTAAGATCTTCGAAGAAAAATTAATATGTTGCGATGATGATATTTCATCTTAATCTGGCATCGCCCAGGCTTATCTCTTTCAAGGAAGGGAGGACATCTGGGAATGAGTGAAAGCCACAATAAAATAAGATCTTTTACTGAAACTGAAATATGATGGCATAGTTGTTTCTTGACAGTTATATATTCAATGAGTAGGAATAAGTGGTATGATAAAGGTGCATGATTTATTGTTATATACAATTACATGAGCTGCACAATATTGATATTTTACAGGCAACTGAACTGATATTTTAGAAATAAAAATATGAAATAGAATATAGCTATACTTACGGATTTTCATAGCATAAAAGCAAAAGAATATCCGTCCAAGTAGCTAGAGAGAATTTCAGTGAACTGGAATCCCACTGTAAATTAAGATATTTTCTTTGGTGTGTTTCTGTTTCTCATATTTAATGCCTGGAATAAATGCAGGGAAGAAGAGATATTGGTTTGATATCAGAGTTTCATATCCTCTGTCACACAATGTAGGGCATGAATCAGATCTCTTTTCCACTGGTTTTATACTTGTGCAATGCAATTAGCACGAGAAAAAAATTAAAATCTCACATGAAATACATTTAAAATTCTGGACAACAGCATTCAGAAATGGTAAATTCAAACTGAAAATGATCAAAGAGAGGCTAGTAGGATAAATAGATGATCGGTGAGACAATCTTGTCTAAAGAGTGTTGAAAGGCCTTGCTGGTTTGTCTAATCTAACGGAATGGAAATTAAAGGGAGGATAATCACTATCGCTATACTCTTCAGCCAGGTATCAGGAGAAAGGATGAAATATTTAAGCCATGTTGGCAAAAGAAGATTCAGATACAAACTAGCCATGAGTAAATTCAGGCTAGAAATGCAAACAAATTTTCTAACCCTTACTGAATTAAGGTTCTGGACATCGCTAGATGTCAGGACTGAGTAAAGTGAAAAAAATTAATTAATTGTTTAAAATAGCATATTAAATGTTTCTAGTGTGAATTTCATGCATCAGTCTTTTCTACAATGATTGAAGCCATCCTTTCAGGAACAATATTACTTAACATGGCTCTCTATCCCATATCCATAGCTATGGAGGTCAATTCGAAACACACCTCTGCAACTTTCATAGATCCTGTCTGTCTTTATTCCAACTTTTTTTAATTGTCTCCTACGTCTTCCAAAATCAAGTTTCCTCTTCTCTGTAAATGCTAACTGCTCAAATATAACAGTTTTTTTAGCAATCATACAAATAAGATCTGTTGTCTGAATAATATGAACTAATAGAATTAACATCAGATAAAATATTCTGCTAGTTCATACTGGAAAAGTGACATCCCAATCAATTAAAACAACCAAGTTACATTTCAAGCTGCATTTACTTGTATATGGTATCAGTTGCCTCTGCTTGTTGCCCATGAATTAGTTATTGGTAAGGCAAATTCTGAGAACACCTTGTTCTCCCCCTTATGTCTCCTCTTTGCAAAAGTTGCAAATTCTTTAGGAAAGGATTTCACAAGACTCTCAGTCACACTGTTATGCTGTGAAAAGGAACGCGGTGGGAAGAAGGGAAACCTCATCTTGAGTGACACCATCTAAAGACTGTGTCATGAAAGACACCAGAATGAAGAAGTGGTGTTAGGCTTGTACTTGCCATGGCCACTTTCCTGGATCCTAAAGGGCAGAAGTGGAAGGAGAAACACCAGTGTAGGTCATGGACCATGTGGCTGCAAACTATGTTGAATACAGTTTCTCAAAGTAGTTGCTGGAATCCTTTGCAAAGTATCTGGTCTCAACGTGCCTGTCTCATTGACTGCTGATCCTTGTCTTGACACGGGTAAATTAAACCACACAGATGTTAACGGGCCTGGTTTCTTGTTATATCTATGACTGACCTGTTCTACCAAATCTCTGGGACAGCTAATACCATCTCTATTTCATTTTGATCTGCACTAGTTTTAAAAGTAAACCATATGTGATTCATTATTTCTATACACAACCTTTTTCATTCAACATTAAACAGAATATTTTTGTATAAAATATTAATTTTATTATCTGGATAATATATCCAGAACAGTTAATATCAAAGCTCAAGCTGCATCCATGGCATTTGCATTATTATTTTACCTCTCCATCCCTAACTGTGTACTATGCCACTATAATTTCATCAACAACTTCTCTCTTCATGTTAAGTATCAAGGAGAAGTCAAGAACATGGTCATTGAAGCATGATGTCTCTTCAATGCAGTCAGATGGAGGGAAGATACATTTTCATCGTAACCAAGGTTTTTAAAGGAAAATCATTTATTTTTCAGAAACAGAATCAAACCCTAAATATTTGTCTCTCATCAGGAAACACATAATTAAATGATTTTGTTTTGAAATAATTTGATTTGTTGTTACTATTTCTTCCAACTGCTTTTGGTATTAATTTAGTTTTACTATTAAACGATTGTCATATGGAAGCTATTTTATGTTCATGTCTTACTGATGGGCTAAATGCCTCAAAAGCTTTTACTTCTCTCCGAAAAGATCCTAGTGATCTACTGTGGATATATGCTTGTATACAGGACTCTGGCTGTACCTAAGGGGAGAGAATTGTGATATTATATGGAAAAAAAGTTCTGTTATTACAGGGGTAAATTCAAGTAGGATGTTTCTGATTATCTCAGTTTGAAGTGTGAATGCATAAATAATCTACTCAACAGAAATTGTCAAAGTGAAACCTACAGAAAATATTGATATTCCAAGTTTTTATTCTAATACTGAACTATTTACATTTCCATTACTCTAGGAATTCAATAACATGTTCTACATATCTGTGAATGCAAGATTTGGGATACATATTTCTAAAGGGTTTACGCAAGATTTTATAGCTATTCCTGGGCAGGCCTGTGCATATTTTGATGTTTTCTTACGGACTTCTTGCAGAATTTTGATAATTCTTCACTATCTGTACTAGTGCGCTATCATGCTCAGGTAGACGAAAGGTTCCAACCTAGCTCTGCTTTGCCTCAGTAGTTTCTGCCCACAGATCTATCCACTTTAGTGCCCTACTGACTTTGTAAATTCTCCATAAATCCCTCATAAGCCTCCTGAATATGAGTCAAAGTTAATTCTTCTTCTATATCTTCCTTCTCTTTGCACTGCTGTCTCCATCACAGAGCAGATACATAAACAAGAGCACCACCTTCATGTTAGGAATTGAACACACAATATTCTACCACTTTGCTGTCAGCGACCTGTGAATGGCGCAACAGATCTCAGCATTGGGGGGATTTATTTAATAATCTTCATTGCTTGCTGTTTTATTTGATAACTGTTAATTAAATACCCCTTTTGACCTCCACATAAATGTCTTTTCCTCTTCAGCGTTTCTGTTGCTGAATAACTGTAAACAATTCCTAATTCCTTGATTTTTCCTCTGGTTGAAGTGGTGAATCCTTTCTTGCCAAAAAAGCAATCAATGCTATGGAAAGTGGTGAAAAGTGAAAAAGAGGGTTGTTCCCTACTGAAAAGACAAGTTATTTTAAATTGCAAGCAAAACATAATTATAGATAATTGCCACAGATTACATTTTCTACATACATGCACTAATTAAATCACCTATAGATGATTAGATTTTTTATAGATTTTTTACTTTCTATTTGGCATTAAATATGATAAATCAAACACACAATAAATGAAAAATGACAGCATCTATCCAAATTGTCCTCAGAAACATTTAATTTTTATAAACATAATAAGAAAATTCCTAAAGTATTGAGAGTGAAAAGTAGTACTCTTTATCTGCCTCCAGTCAGCTGTGAAGCTAACTTAATAAACACAGAAGTTTTAATTCCAAATATATTCTATTATTTGCAAATAAAACCTTGTGACTAATAGAAATCAGTTTGTGTAGTTTCCATGTCAGTCCAGGTCAGTTCTTAATCATTGTACAAAGCATGTCTAAAAGGGTGAAAAATAGAGAACAAAACAATACAGTTTGTGTCTGTCATATCAGGATCACTGTTACTTATTTAAGAGATGTAAGAACCATAACCAGAAACAATGTTTAAAGTATCCTACATATCGGACTAAGTTAGCAAACCTATAGGGAACACAGTATTGTATCTTCTACAAACTTTCATCATGTATGCCCAGGGATGGATAAAAGATCAATGTCTCATACACTCCCCTCTCAACTTGTACTAAATCCACTGACATGAGAAAAGAAGACTGTGGGGGGATTTGATCAACACCTATAAATACTTAAAGGGTGGGTGTCAAGAGGACAGGGCTGGTCTTTTTTCAGTAGTGCTGAGTGAGAGAACAAGAGGTAATGGGTACAAACTTGCACAGAAGAATTTCCATCTAAACATGAGGAGGAACTGTTTTACTTTGAGAGTGGTGGAGTGCTGGAACAGGCTGCCCAGAGAGGTGGTAGAGTCTCCGTCTCTGGAGACATTCAAAAGCTGCCTGAACAAACTCCTATGCAGCCTTCTCTAGGAGGAACTGCTTTGGCAGGGAGGTTGGACTAGATCTCCAGATCTCTATGGTCTCCAGAGGTCCCTTCCAACCCCATAGCATTCTGTGATTCTGTGACATGTCACAGCTGAACTAAAATATTCTAAACTGTCAGAGGTTTCTTGAAGTAAACATTCTCCTTATATATCAACATCCCACCACAGATGCACATTTTCAGTTCTCTCCTTTGACTTGCTTGGTGATCATCTTGGCAGTTTAAAATAATGGTACTTACTTTTGTAGGCAACTAGGAAAGGAAAAATAATTACTTCTGTTCACCTAGCAACACTTTCCTCTTAAAACAATACTTCTTAAAACAACAAGTAATAACCAACCTTCTCTTTTTCCCTTCCTTCATGAACCTCCAAAACTCCCCTAATATCATAGGTTGTTTTGATTGAATTTGCAAAATAATCAGTGCCACTCTGATACTTTGTACTTTAAGTTCTTTACTATGTTCTGGTCACAATTGTATTTTTCAGGCTCTAGTTTGTTTTGGATTAAATCCCTAATTTCTCACTTCAACAAGTAACAGTAATGATCTCTCCTATCTGGCTAATGACAATTTAGCACTGTCACTATGTGAGATATTGCATCCTTGTTGTCCTGTTTCTGCCAAAAAATGTATCATAATAAATGCAATAGAATAAGGGACTTCTTTTTATGTTGGCGTACCTAACAGATGTTTATTTTGATCATGGAATTGATTCTTCAAAGCCTCCAACTTCTTTGCAAACAGCAATCTGGTTTTAATTAAAATGTTTGAAGAGAAATTTGCTATAATAATAATTGAGATTCCTGCTAAAACCTGCGTTTTGAATTTTTTGGTCATGACATTCACTCTGGTTTCTAGGTCTGGATCCTGAGGCACTTTGGAGGTTCTTGTAGTGTAGCTTAGTGAAACCAGGAACAGACACATTTGTCACCTGGAGATGGAAACAGAAGAAAGTTTTGCAGTTGTATTGCAAACATGCTGGATCTGGTATTTCTCTAAGGAAAATTTTTCCTGCCTTCATAGTACTGTGTCCCACAATTTGGATTCAGACACCAGTCTGTATTGTGGTAAAAGTTCTAGTACTCAAAAGTAATATTCACTAAGTTAGACATACCTGCTGGAGTAACAACATACAGTAAGGACTGGCAATCCTGGTTCAGCTCGTGCTGGCAACTCTTCCCATTTGTCATTACACCTTCAATTTAGATGGATTAGATTGTGGAAACTATATTTCATCCTTACTGAGCACTGGATGAAAGGAGCAGTGGCCTCCACTTAGTGGTGCAGCTTCTTTTGCTCAGAAGTGGTAAGGCAAAAGGAAAGCAGCAAAGTTGCCCAGCCTGCACTTACGACAGAGAAAACAAGGAAAAAGTATTACAGTAACCAGCTACTTTGCCTAGTTGTGGATAAACCCTGGTAGTCACTGCTGGGACTAGCATCCCTGATATCTACTACTCCATAACATCTTTGAGTCCTAATAATACCTCAGCTGTTTCTGCTCCCAGGGAATTTTAAACCCAGCATCACCCCTGTCACCTTGTATTTCAACTCAACACACTTCTGTTTCTGTCCCAGAATAGACCAAAATCTCAGGATCATTTTAAGATTTATTTTACACACAGCTATGACTACTTCAGTGTCAACCCAGTCCCAGAATACCGCTATTCAACATCGTCACAATTTGTTTCTCCAGATTCCTTCCATAAGGACTACGTGGGGGGAAAAAAAAAATCTCACTAGCAGGCATAATTAATTTTGTGTTTGTTTTTAAAATAATCAGCTAATTAGTGGTGTGACATAGTTCATTTGTGACTTTAAAAATATTTATGATCCTTTATGATTCAATTCTATGCTTTGGAGGAAAATAACTTTACAGTGTTTAGAGTGTAGAACATTGCCAATTTTCTTAAAAAGAAAAAGATTTGGACTGCTGGACTAAGCCTGCCCTAATAGCTGGCAATCCATGATGCAGATCAGTATTATGTATAGAAAGAGTCAGAAGAAAAGAGTTACCCTAGGTGCATATTCATCTGCATGCACTTGGTAACTTTGAAAAACATTATAATGTCTCTTTGGGGAGTTCTCTTTCTCCTTGCAGCACTGCAGCAGTAAGTGGAGCAGAAACCAAATTTCAGCCTTGAAAACCAGACTCTTCAGATAAAGTCATAAAGGTGCAGGTGTTTTTTGAATCATTCCCAACATTAGATAACTTTTGTCACCAATATGAAAAATAATATACCAAAATCATAGCCACACACAAAAAAAAACCAAAAAAACCCCAAAACCTAAAAAATAGACAGCCTCCACAGTTTCCCTCCACAGCCAAATTATAAGTACTTAATCCAACGTGGATAGCAACATAAAACAACTTTAATTTATATCCCTGTGAAACTGCTCCTCTTCAGTGAGATGAACACCACTTTCAAAGAAAATCAAAAACCAAACCAAAACCAAAAAACCTTCCTGTCATTATAATACCTGCAGAGTGATACTAACAGACCTGGCTGTTTGTTTCTAAGGAAGAACAGCTGTGCAACAGACTGCCTGAACAGTCCCTATTACAGAATGCAACACGGATCACTGACACAAAGGAAGCACTACACCAGCTGGCTTTCTGTCTTAGAGCATTTCTATTTCTAGGTGATTTACCTGTTCTCAGTCCTGTCACCTTAGCACTTCTACTACCCAATTAAAAAATGATGTTGCTGGATTCTCTGCTGTAAATTAGGTATGTTATTTTTTGGATCAAACTGGCTACTTTTTTTTTTTTTTAACTTTGCAATACATGACTTATTTTTAAACCTATAAAAGCTGCTTGATTATTTATTTGTGCTATATTTTGTTCGCTTGTAGAGTTTAGATCAGAAAAATTCTTTTCTAATGTATTCATATGCAGTGATCTACATTTCCTAATCATAATCATGTCAGCAAAAGTGAAGCTGCTCTTAGGATAACATTTTAGTCTAGAAAATGATTTCCCTTTAAAATGGATTCAATGGACATGATGATATAAAAAGAAGATGCAAAATTACACACAACAGTTTGCATAATCAAAACAGATATGTTTTGTATTCAGGCAAGATTTCTTTTTGCTATATTAAATGGAAGAAAATAGACCTTTTGGAATTCTGCAAGTGTGCTGTGGCTGCGAATGCAGTACCAGTGGAATTCCAGTAGGATTATGAAGAGGATGTACAGAACTCTATGAAAGGATTCACCTAAGATAGAGAGAGACAATGTGAAAGGATAAATGTATTCTTTTTTAACAATAGTCCGTTTATTTCAAAGTGCAACTATGTTTTCCACTTTGTAACTAAAGTTAAATTTATTGAAGCTTAAAATGTGGAATTGTATCCTTTTGTATAGGAAATTTACAGGTCCTCTTCTAAATAAATGTAAGTTCAAATGAGTGGAATGAGTGCAGACTTACATTCAGTAAATAATAACTAAGGTACATGCATACCTAATTTCAGAACAAAACTTGCACATCTTATGGAATATTTCAAGTGTTCTGCAGGTGTCTCCTTGAGACACTGTTGCTCAGGAGCAGATAGACTTCAAATTAGTATTTCTCTTCCCTAATGAACAATAATCTTGATTGAACACATCAAAATAACATACTACAAATGGCTACAGAAAGTACTGTTTTCAAGGATGCTGTGAGGATAACGTTTTGAAGGTTACGGAATGAAAAACTAACCCTCAATATTTAATGATTTGAATTAATCAGTGTTAGAACTAACCATAAATATTTTTCTGTCCCATGACATTTTACAAAATTTCAGTTATTTTTCTGGTTGTACCTTAGGAAAAAAACAGAGCCTTTGCAAAGTGACTATGAAAAGCAAGAAAGAGAATTGCTGGTAGGAAGCATATCAGGCAACCCAATCGCTATACAGAGAACCCGGGTTCAAGTTCCTTATCTTCTTGTCTTCCAACCTAGACAAATTTTAAGCGTCTGTTAAGAAGACGAGTTACTAGGTTTCCATTGAAAATGGCAAGTAACAAAGGAGTAAATGATGACAAGGAGAGGAGAAAATGGACTCTCACACTTGACAACCAAACATTGACTTTGTGTCTCTGAACACCTGAGAAACAAGAACAAAGTACCATGTACATTTTCTGTATTCTTTTCAGCATTACAAATAAAACCCCGTTTTTCTTGAATGGAGATGACACTGACTTTTACAGCTCAGCAAAAATAGCTGGGACAGAAGAGGAAATTTTGACTTAATAGGAACTTTACCTCTCAGGTGACAACTTTGTATAGGTGGAAATTATTTCTGCCAGTGCACTCACAAGTCAATTTTCCAGCATTGATTTAATAATGAGAAGTAGCACGCTGTCTAGAAGTAAATGTTTAATATATATCTATCATCTACACACAAATGTCTTCAGTCATGAGTCATGGGAAGGATCATCATTAGAAGACAATCACACAGGTTCAAAAAAAGGCTGAATTAGCACAGCCTCCTTACCATGGCATGCACTGTGGTACCCTCAAGTCTGTTGCTCAGACCTGAGTGGGATCAAATATTTTAAGTGCATGCAGGTTTGGTGTATGAAGCCACCAACCAAAGCCAACTTATTTCTGTTATTCAGTAATCACTAAAAGAGTGAGACCTTATTTTTATTGCTTCCTAATATCAGTGATTAAGAATTTACCTGAAGTGTCTGACCTCAATTGCAATGATTACTGTCTTCTTTGCAATGTTTACTGCATTTAAATTCATAGTGGCGTTGTGAGATAAAAAAGTACAATTGTTCATACTAATGAAGAGCTAGTAGATTTTAAGATGAATGACAAAATTCTAAAAATTATTTAGATGCTTGAATCCTACTGAGTTCAAGGAGCTGAAATTTATCTTTCAAGGGTATGTGTCAGGAGTGATGGGCAGGATTTATCTCACTTAACTTGAAACTGTCTAAGCAATTTGTCAGCTCTTCCTGTACAGAAATGCAGGGCTACAAATCTCTTGAGAACAATTCATTCTTTTCCCATCTAAGTCAGGATCTTAGATGAGGATATAAGTCAGATGAATGAATTATTCCTTGGAGTAATTTTATTCTCCACTGACTACAGGAAGAGCCTAGTAGGCATACAATCCACATTGAACATAGTCAAAGGGAAGAGAAATGAAACCTATCTGGTGGGATGTCCACTCCAAATTAACAGGAGAGATCTTCAGCCATTGTAATGTGGTCCTACAGTACCTAAACTGAAAAAGTGACACTGGCACAGAGACGAATGAGTCACAGAAGCGGGATGTACTTCTCCTCCCACCAGAAGTCAAAAAAGGAGTTTTCATAATAAGCCTCAGAAAACTTGTAAGATTTGTGGTTGTCTGGTCTCCCCTTGTAATTTCTGAAACCCACGTGTCTAACCACCTTGTGACTTGAAACACCTGAAGTTAAGCTGCCCAAGCTGTGTTGGCATAGCCTACTTTCCTCCTTGTTTGCAGTGGGAGTTAATTTCTTAGTATGAAAATTTCAAGTAACTGAAATCCTTTAATTCTCATGCAATTTTAAAATCCTTTCTCTCAAGGTTTTTACCCCTGGACAACCACTAGCAGACATACGTAAAGTGAGTGCTTTTTGTTTCAGTCCTGTTTCAATGGCTGGGGTGTTTGCAAAATTAAAGATATCATTACAATAGATAATGACTGTTGCAGTTGTTTGTAGTCTCAACAGATTTTTACTGGGGGAAACAAATATACCTTTACATTACTAGATCTTGTGTGCCTCTAGCACACAATTGTGACAGGACAGGAACGCAGACACAGAGTACAACCATTCTGTGAATAGATGGAAAGCTTCAATTTCCAAGCCTCACATACCTGACAGTCTGGTAATCTCAAAACTCAATTAACTTTTAGTAAACCTGAAAAAATAAAGAACAAAATGCTACTGACAATAAAATCTCCTGCTTACTGGCAGGCTGTGTAAATTCATAAAATGGAAGGGGTTTTCTTCTCAAAAATAAAAAAGAATCTATATTTCATTACAGTTGCACACTGTGGTGTGACTGATTGGTTGTTGCAGAGCTAATAAAAAGATGACTACTTGCAGCTGATAGCATATCTCATTTCCATCTACTTTGATGGTTTTCTGCTGGGCTGATGGGGACCTGTAATCACAAAACATTGAGGAATCCGCTATTTCAATGCCTGTGTGCAATTTCTAGTGTTTTCTGACTAGTTAGCCTCACTTAGAAATCCAGACTCTTACTATTTGTTATGAAGATATTCATTAAAGTGTACACTAACACTTTCTTATTTTAAATCCACTTTCTCCAACCAAACATATGTGATTAAATACTATCTTTTTATGCCAGCGAAAACTATCATTTTAATTTCTTGTTATTAGTCCCTAATGGTTCTAGGCAATGCACTATTAGTAAACAAAAAAGACACAGTATCTGCCTTAAAGGACTTCAGAACGCCAGCTAAAGGTAGAAAATCAAAGAAAGTAAGGGCGATTGTTGCACAATGGCAGAATTATCACAGACCATTTCCACAAAGAATTTATACCTTGTAACCTTACTTCTTTTTTAGCCTATTTTTAATCCAGAATCTGGGACCAGGCTCCTTAAATCCACGGTAGACAGAGTTTTAAAAGTCAGTGTGTTAAACTAACAATTACTTGGACATGCAGTGGGCCCAAAGTTTCTGATGGCTAAATGTAGCCAGACATTCCTCACTCAGTTACACAAATACAACAGATACGAGCATACCCTAATGTCTGCATATATAGCAGTTGTCAGATGGCAGTAAGGTGGTAACAGCAAAGCCAAATCAAGGCTATTTTAATTATTCTTTCGATGCCAATTAAAATATGGTCTTGAAACATAGTGCATAAATATTTCTAGATTATTTTTTTTTCTTCTGACCCTGAAAACTTTCCATCAAGCCACAAGAATCATTAGATCTGTACACAGTCTTAAAATACCAAACTTAAGCACATGATTGCATTTCTGAACCGGTCTTATATTAACTGCATGATTTTTCACTTTCTCAGTTTAAAATATCACTGGTAAAGTTAACTTTGTGACTTCACAGAGTCTTTAATTAAATTTAGGCTCCTTAAAAAGTGATGTACTTAAAAATATGTAGAAAATATGAGGCAATTTTAAAATTGCAAAGAGAAACAATACCTGTGTCAGAGGATTAGTGTGTTTTTTCTTTGATATCAGTTAAGTAGTTGTAGTTATTTTACTGTAACTAAATTCTCACATTTGAAAACTGAAGAGGAGGGCAACAAAGCTGGTGAAAGGTCTGGAAGTTGTGCCCTATGATGAGTGGCTAAGAGCTTTGAATATGCCTAGTTTGGAGAAAAAGAGGATGAGGGACAACCTCATTGCTCTCTACAGCTTCCCCAGGAGGGAAAGAGTGTTATCCAGTGACAAGACACATAGGAATGGTTCAAAGCTGCACTGGGGGAGATTTAGAGCAGGCATTAGAAAGCATTTCTTTACTGAGAGGGTGGTCAATCACTGGAACGGGCTTCCTAGAAAGGTGCTCAATGCCCCAGGCCTGTCAGCGTTTAAGAGGCATTTGGACAACGCCTTAACAACATGCTCTTTGGTAAGCCCTGAAGTGCCCAGGCAGCTGAACTAGATGATCTCTGTAGGTCCTTTCCAAGTGGACTATACTGTTCTGTTCTGCCTCTAAGACTAAACCAGAAGATTTTACAATAGCAATCTCCATAGGTTGCTTAAATAAATAATAGAAAATATCATCATGTTTCTGCATATTTCACACACCACCCCTCCCTCCCCCATCTTTATTTCTTTCTGTCTTTATAATGTAACAGGAGAAGGATTACCAACTGCTTAACAGTGGTTTATGACTGACTTCTGAAAACTAGTTTTAGTCTATCTTGCTCCAGTTGTTGACTCAAACGAACAAGTTCGTATGTTTAAAAACTCTGAGGTGCATTGTTTCAAATCACTGAAATTTACATACTTTTCTTTTGGAGGAATCATTCCCCTACTTGAGTTTTGAATATATTCCATTTTTTGTTTTCCATGAATATGCAGAACTAGAACACTGAAGTTAATGCAGCGTCCTTTCTCATTGTTAGCCTTTATTCTTGCTATTTGAAAGGTCATACATACTTGAACTTAACTCAAGATACAGGTAATCAAAACAAAAAACCCCAAATAATTCATACACTTCCCTCTTTATTATACACTGTGTTCCTGAGGAAAGTGAATTATATTTGCCTAATTGGATTTGCTCAACACCACTCTGGCTTAATGGTTACTCTATACAATTTAGTCATTTCCAAAGGAGTCACAGTACGAGACATAAATGGGTGGGGTTTTTTAATTTATTCATAAGTACTAAAGAGAAATGGAATGAGAGGACATCAAAATGGTATTTCAGGGCCACCAAGTGCTGAGATTTTGTGGAAATTCAGTGTAAAACTATTACCGTCTGAAGATACAAAGAAACTATAATTTTATTTGCACTTAGGTAGTACATGTAGCATTTAAAGGTACCAGACTGGGTACCAAAACTGCAAAATGCTTTTCTGTAAATAGAGCATAGTGTTGATAGGGATGACTCATATTATTACTAGAATTCCTTATGCAAAATTAGACTTATTTCTTGTAAAATATTCCAAAGAATATGACCATCAGCTAACAAGGTGTGAAATAAGACATTTTTCAGACAGATTTTCCTGTGGCCTTGAATATGGAAAATGAAGCTTGTAACTCTTTTAAAAAATGTTACTGCAATTTTGCAACATACATATTCATACCCAAAATGGTACCTGAAAGTCCTCCATTGTTCATTCATAAATCCTATATCAGCATGTCAAATACTGGTGACAGTTTATGTTGCTATGTGGTTATCTCAATCCAGCAAGCAGTTATGAGTATGCCTAGTGTTCTAAAGTGAGAAGATGACTGAACTGTGGTGGACCAAAGTCAAGCCAGCTCTTCAGCCACAGTTAGCTTCTAAGAACTTACAGTCTTGAATGGTGGACCATCCTAGACAGGACTACACTCTTTGGGATTAAAAATGACTTGTACTTTTGGAGTATGGAGGCAAGTAATTTGACAGCCAGTATTTATCTTGACATTTTCACACTGTCATATCTCTACCGAAGAAATGGGAAGTATTTCTCTAATTCTACATCCAGGTATATGACCCAGCAAAGTCTGACCACCATGTTAGGACAAGATATTGAAACTAACTACAACTCTTTACACTCAGCCTTGCGTAACTTCTCTCTTGCATGAATAATGTTTTTTGTATCCCCGTTGTGGGACAGCAATAGAATCTGTAGTCACTGGTTTCCTCAAGAAACAGAATTGAATGGCTGGGTGAAGCAAGGTTGTATAAAAATAAGTGTTGTGAATATGAATGTGTGAGACTACTTTCCAGTATCACAATGGGAAAATAAAAAGGAAATAAGAGAGGCACTTGTAGAATTAATTGAAAATGCTATGAAGTTTTTGATGAAAGCCAGAAAGCAGGAAGAGTTAAAGATGGGGGTGTGGCAGGAAAGGAAGCATATCTAGCTTATGCCTGGAGAAATTAGGTGGAAACAGGTATAGTAAATCTTACAAAAAGGAAGACCTTGAGTAATTAAGAGTGTGAGAGAATCCCTGAGACAGAACAATCACACAGCATAGACTACAGGAAACCATGCTAGTAAAAGTAGAATAATGGAAGAAATCATGGGTGCTGCAAGATACCAGGTTGTTCTGGAGCAATTAAACATCTCATACTACAGATTTATAGGCAAGCCCACAAAGCTGATGGGAAGAATATTATGGTCTAGGCCACAGACCCTGGGAATGGATATTATAAACCTTTTCTGTTTCTGCTACTGATTCTCTAGGGTGTTTTTTCCACCTTTCAGTGCCTCGTTTTCCCTGTTTGGGGGGAATGAAGATCCTAGACTTCTTTCAAGCATTCTGAACAAAATACACGGAAAGCCAGTTACTGTTAATATTATTGCTGCTGTACCAAAATAAGTTCTGCTCTGGAATTTGTAAGATTATCTTATCTATCGTCTTTGCTGCCAGTGAAATTATAGCAGCAGACGTCTTGGAGAGTTTGTTGATAACAACTGCAAATCAGTTCTCTGCTTTCAAAATGGGGAATTTTGACAAAAGTGAAAGGAGAAACTACAGTTTAATTATATGACCGGATCTATGTAATGGCTTGCCAATAAAATTCTCTCCAGCCACAGATTCTTGTCACTGTCCCTACACTGGCTTGCATGCTTGCCTAACCACTTGGTGAGGCAATTAAATTTGCTAACCCAGCAGAAAACTAATCTGGGGTGGGAAGGCGGGGGGAGGAAGTAGGGGGAACAAGACTATCCTTTTCAGTGGTAACAAGCTGTTAGATTGGCTCAACTGCATCACATAACCACGCCACGATTTTTATGCTTGGCAAAGTATTTAGATTCTTGTTCATCAAAGCAATTAAAAGTGTGTGTAAATTGAAGCATATGAGCAATCTCACCCATATTCAGTAGAACATTTACCTTTACACCTAGGTTTTATTCCAATTTATGTAAGTGTTTTGGTAACTGTCTGGGATTGTTCAAGTGCTTGAAATTAAGCACATCTTTAGGAGCAGTGCTGAATTAGAATTAACAGAGTTTGGAACTTCATTCTGTGGTACTCTACATGGAGTTAGTCAGAGTCTTTGCTCATTTGTAGTCAGTTCAACCGTATGCTAGCTTCAGATTCCTCAAAAGTCTATTGTAAAAACTTATCTGTGTTGTTCATAACTATAGCATGCCGTTTGCGTGGTGTTTAAGAAGTGCAGCATCTAAAGGGTATGAGACATACTCCTTTTGACTGGTATGCATTTGGCAGCTTTATATGAAAACTTATTTTGATATCCATGTAGTTACAGGAGCTTTATTCTCTTTCTATATGTTAAAAAGCCATAACCATGAAAATTAAATGAATATAAAACTTTGCGGAGAAATCACTCAATTTTGTAAGTGAAACAGCTTTTAGCATAAAAAGCTTAGATCTTCAAAATGATTGAGTAAGATTTTCCCTGTTTATTTTGCAGATGGGTTTTCAGAGGTAGAAAAATGTAATTATAGGAAAAGCAGTAAAATGTGAGCTGTTTGAGGCATAAAGTGCAGCACTTAGAATAAGACAATTGCCTAAATTCCCTGATTGACAGATGGATGTCACATTAGATGAAAATGATAACAGATTTAGTGGACTGAAGAATAACTTCCTCTTGACAGTGCCCTGACCCTTAACCTACAACCTGACTCCTGTTAGCTTCACTAACACAGGGTAATTGTCACAGGTGCAGGATAAAAGAAACCCCTACAGCAGCTACCAGTGGTCAGGGGCTTATTTCTTTTGATGACCAGAAATGCACTGTTGAGATATAGTCAAGAAGTCCTGACCTCTGTTGACCTTTCAGGGCATTAAAATTTACCCCTGGGAAAAGGAAACTATATAAAAGGAAAATAGTCTGTTCTGACTAATGCAAAGCAATATTTTACCTGTGTAATAATTAAGTTGACAAACAAAGCAGAGTGATGGTAAAGTAATTTATTTTCATCAACACAAAAGCATGTTTCTCACACAATTGTAACATGGTTTCAACAAAGACCAGTACTGTACAGTCAATAGAGTTCATGGGTTTTATAATTATGAGTAAATTCTTTACCGTGTCATACTCTGGATATGTGTACTGTTCCAAAATGATTCTGTTGTATTTATATGCTAATAGTATCCTTTCAGTAGAAGCCAGTTCTTTCAATTGTATTTAAATTTTAGGAAGGTAGAGGATTGTAACAGTATTTATAAATGACATGGTGACAACTGTGAGACTTCACAAAAGTTTATACCTCCTTCTGTTAGAAAATAGAGTACATTTTATTCTTTTTTTCTTCAGCAACATGAATGGGGAATTCAGAAAACACAGAGCAACACAATGAGCTATGCAAATATATTTTATAATAGAAGAAAGAATATTATTAAAGAAAACAAAATGACTGTGTCTCCTGTTAGAATGAAGTCACTGCAGTTACCTGCCCGTTTTGTTTGCTTTATGCATAGAAGAATGAGTATTACACGGGGTGTGGGGGGGAAGATAAATGACTGCACATCTCATTAAAGTGAAGTCAATGCAGTAAGGAAGCCTGCCTGTGTTTTCAAAATGTTTCCTCTTAGAAAATGAAACAAACCAAAACAAAACAAATCCAAAATCAACTTCTTAAACACCTGACAACAACGAATTGGTGTATTCAATTATTGTGTTTATTGGTGCTTAATACCAGGACCATCCAAATATTTATTCACTAAATATGAAGGAACAAAAACAATGTTCTAAATACAATAGACTTACTGGGATCAAGTTTCTGTTCAGAACAGTAGAGCTCTAAAAGACCCCTATGCAAAAGGCATAAATTACTCTAAAATTCGTTGAAGGTTCTTATTAAGGTCATAGGTCTTGCCCTGTGGTTATTATTCATCCACAAAATGCTCTGATAAGTAATATGACACTAAATTAGTATACACAAGCCTTGGGATAATTGCGTAAAGAAAATAAAAAGATCAAGTTACCCTAGAAGGAGTGCTATATAGGTAGGCAACTTCACTGTGAAAGGTGTAGTAGAATACATCTGTTTTTATCCTGACACGTATGATTAAATGATAAAAGATATAGGGACTATTTCGATGTAATTTATTGTCATGAACACTTGCAATAATAATGCCTTCCTTCAGATTACCATCTTTTCAAATGTGATGAGATCATCAGGTAACAGTGTAAGATATGAAGGCTTAGCAGGCTGTGTTGTTAGCACATTAAAAAAAGAAATTGCTGGGATAATTAACAACTACCTATTTGTCTGTAGGCTGCATTCATTATGCCTGCACAAATTGGAGGTCTCCAAAATCTGTGCAGTAAAATTTACTCTTTGTTCAGGAAGTTCCCCTTGGATTTGGGTAAAATTCTGGTTTGCTGTGTCTATTGTAATTGTGACAGGCAGTTGACATGTCTCATAGTCTAAATGTAGTGGCAAGCAGGGGGTGGTACAACGATGAAAAAAACTGCCATTCATTCTTGTGCAAAGGAAAGGTGTTTCTTAGCATATTCCAACCTATGTTCAGTCTAGAGTTGGGTCTCTGAGGTTGAAGGTCAAATCTGTGAGGTCAAAGCTATTTCTTGTCAATCTTCGTTCACTAATGACACATGAATTGGAAATTAGAACAAAGTAAGTAAAACGAATAGCCAGAAGGTGAGTGTCTGTTTTATTACTCAGAAGAGCTGGGAAATCTGGCCAATTGTTGCCCTATGTGGCTTGAATGACAGTTGTTAAGTTGAAAAAGGGACAGTGTGATGGGAATGCCACTTTAAATCTCAATTACCTCCTCCACTCCAATCAGCTTGGTAGAGCTTTAATGAAGTGCAATTCTCTGTCCTTTTCCTCATACTTCTATCTCCAGAATAAGCCTCACATTCAAGTTTGACAGCAGTACAATCAGTTTTCCATTCATCACTGGCCCTGTTTTAACCCTGCTGAAAAAGGGCCTAATGTACGTGGCAGTGATGGCAATTAGGCAGAAAAGTAATATTAGAAACAGACAAAAGCCTGAGTCTTTTAGCATTACAGGTGTTGGGTTTTTTTGTTTGTTGTTTTTTGTTTTTTTTTTTTTTTTATAGCCCTTTCTAGACATAAAGGAATAGGCAGTGTTGTTAAGTTCCCTTCTTCAGTCTTCTCTTAAGCTGAAAGTCCAACGATTTCAAGATTCAATTAATTAGAGACATGGAGAGCCAAAGAACAAGGTAAAAGCTACGTTCCTTCTAACTGAAGACACACTTAGTAATTGGCCTCTTATTAAAATGGGTATCTTCTGGGTGTATGTTTAATAAGGTTGATAGAAGTCATCATTTCCTCATTAGGACAGTGGATGAATATACCCTCAGTGCTCGTGTTTAGAAAAGAAGGGAACAAATATAAAAATAGCGCTCTCTTAAAATGTAGGAATGTAAAATATTAACACGGAGAAGCCTGGTGCTGGTCCTCCGGGGTAGGAAGAGAGGAAATTATCATGTGTCTGCCTATGTGTACGCAAACACAAGAAAAGCAAAGGGACAGGAGTTTATTGGGGGCTTCACTTTCTCATTTTATCTGAATAGATAAAATACAGAAAGCCTTTGAGCTCCATGACATGGACTACCCCTGGCTTGTTAACATGACTTTTTGTCTGGAGGAACAAGGTAGGAGAAGCAGGTTACAAGAGATTTCTCTTCTAATAGACAGTTTACACCTACTGTTTCTCTGCCTAATCGTTTTCTATTTATGCCATACGAGAATTATGTGCATACTGACGTAGGCAATCTGAAACACACATACTCCGGATTAGAATGCCTG
>VXBW01005228.1:335120-390899 GCA_013400375.1 Thinocorus orbignyianus | reverse complement strand
GAGTGTGTGTGTGTGTGTGTGTGGTTTTTGGTAGGTTATATAAGTTTCCGTAACAGTTCTTTTTATGCCAATCTTTTAAAATGTCAGCAAGGTTGGGGTGGGGTTTTTGTTTTGTTTTGTTTGATAGATTCCACAGGAACATGTGGCACTGGTGCAAGGATCTTGTTTAAGAGAATGGGGTTTGGAGGGAAAAAAAAAAAAAAAAAAAAAAAAAAAAAAAAAATCAAAACCAAAACCCAAACCCAAAAAACCCCACGCAGCAATTAGGCGGCTCTTGCCGCTCATTGGGGATGTGACACAAGTGGGTGATAGTGGCTTTCACCTCTCGCACTCCCTTCTCTCCTGCCTGATTCCTAGAACAATCCCTGTCAGAAACACTCTTTGAAAAAGGCTGCATTAGACAATGGCTCTTCACCCTTATTTTACGCTTTAAGTAGTGGAGCAGAATGCTGTAAGGGGCTGAAAACAAGGCGTAATCTGAGAAAGACGCGCAGGCATTGTTATAACTGTGAAAACCAGAAGAACCCCTTTCAGAGCCATGACTGAAAGTGCTATGAAGACCTTTAGTCCTTTGCACTCTCCCAATCACCAATTAGACAAACATTAACATCAATTAAGCTGTTATACGGCACAGGTTCCATATAATTACCTTAATGGGTTGATGCTTTCTTTAGCAGCAATTTCTTAAACAAACTTCATCTTTTGTGCAACAGGCTAAGAAAATTTTCAGCAGGGAGCATTTCCTTTTGTCAAGTTTTCTAAAGAGACAGCTGAATTGTTCTATTTAACAACAAACACCTTCACTAAGGACCCTCGTCTTGTCCCCGTTCCCACCACATTTGACTACTAGGCTCAAAGCTTATTAACCATCAGAGACAAAAAAACTGACTAGCCAGGGGAGCACAGACACATGCAGGGAGGGCAGTACACAAAGAGCCTGTGAGCCTGGCACTGGTTTGCAAGCAGACCCTAGGAGAAAGCACCAATTGAATTAGTTGCCTATTTAGTATCCAAAGAGCCAGATCTGTCCTTACCAAAAGCACAAAGAAAACGAAATAGAAAAACAGGATCTTGCTCATAAAACAAGACAAATCTGACTAATTTATTTTGTACCAGTAAGTGCTAATTAAATGCAAGCTACTCAGATTCTTCCTGTTCCTGCATCACCTAATTCTCTTAGAATCACGACAATACTAGTCTGATTTTTCCCCCTGTTTAACAAACATTCATTTGTAATGTACTCAAATACACCTATAAAATGCAACCCTTATATCACTTTTATTTTTATTTTATATTATATCTTAGTGTTTTTACTTTGCTGTGAAAATACTCGGGAAGGGTGAAAACGGGGGCCGGGAGGGGCAGGGGGATGAAAAAGAACTTGGCAGAAACAAGTCCTTAAACTATCCTTCTCCATGATGAAGAACAAACGACTTGAGATGCCTACGGTGACCTATAATTGTTTTCTGAGAGCCAATGTATGTAATCAAATTTTATTGCAATAGATTGAAAGTCAAAGAAATGACCTATTTGAATAAAAATAATAATAATTTTAAAAGTACAAAGAGAAACCCTGCAATAGAAAAGGAAGCTGTTAGGCACACATGAGTGCTTATAAAATGTGTTTTAATTTTTTTTGCTGCTCATTCTGCTCAGAAGATACTGAATATGATAGCCAGTAGCCAATTCATTTTACAAATTTAAGGTCAGGGTCTGGATGTTATGTACAAGTGCTTGGTCCATTTAATCTCAATCTAGTGAACACCAAACGCCACATTGGGTCAAAGGCTCAAGGCCACAAAATTAAAAGGCAACTACGGGTTTACATGTACTCTTTAACCTCAGACCAGAGCCAGCAATGCCCAAAGTCACAGAAGAACAGTCATTTGAAAGAATTAAATATATACAGTGAAATATAGCTCTATGGTTAAGTTTATGTTTATACAGTGATACAACTAAAGTTATGTTTGATCTGTTGGTGATAGTATACTAAAATTAATATAGGATAAATGTCAGAAATACCTTTCTATGTACAAATTACAGTAGTTGTGTAATGTTGACAAAAACACGCCTCTGGTAGGTTAATTTTTCTTAGTTTCTTCAGAAAACTGACAAAAGTTATCTATGAATAGACACCAACTTCTGCCATGATCAGATGGCACTACAAACAAAATCCTCGCATGCACTTCTGCACTTATTCCACTGAAGATCTGAACTAGTAAACTGATACTCACAAAATTTACAGCTCATGACCTCAGGATCAGGACAACACTGTCTCAACGTGAAGTAGAGTTACTGGTATGTCTCTGCTGATTTTGAATGTTTGACTCTAACGTAAAACTTTCTTATGGTGTTTCTTGGCCTTTGCCATTTAATTAATTTCTTCCCATAAGTGGAGGGACACACTAATTGACTTCATGGGTAAAAATGTGTTTGAATGTCCTGTAAGATGTAATCATGAGCACTTGTCAACGTTAGCTCCTGATCTTGATCTGTAGCTTTGCTTTTTGTCTTGTGTAAAATCTTCCACTGGTAGTTAAATGAACAACCCAATAGTCCCATCTCTTCCTAGTAGAAAACCTTGCATATATTGTGATCAGCACAGGGAGAGTGAAGGGATCAAGAAAATATACTTTCTGGGTTAGCTAGACCTTTATTAATAACCAGAAGACATATACGAGCAAGTAAAGGATGAGAAGAGTAAATTTTTTCCCTTCTCCCAATTTTTATTTCCCCATTTGCTGCTTGCTTACAGAAAGCACTTCACTCTTACTTGTCTTCTGAGAGTCTTGAAACTGCACCAGCAGGCTTGGTGCCCCAGTCTCTCACCGTATAGACTAATAACGTTTGACTTGCATCTCTGTGTTGACTGCACGTCTGACCAGATTATAGGTTTTATTTAGGAGTTGCACAGTATTTACTTTGGATGAACCTGGCAAACAGTTGAGTAAGGATTTTTAGTTTCTTCATAGTCTTTTAGATACAAGGCATGGGGATTACTAATGGGAAAAATTAGTAATAATTCAACCATTGGTCCTAGGAGATTATAGATTAATTCCAACTGAAGGCAGTGTAAACCTACTAGTGTCAAATTACACTAGTGTTTAGGGAATGATATTTAATTTTCTCCTCTTCTCCTAAACTCCTTGGGCAGAAATGAAGCGGAGGAGGGAATGGAAGTGGCTCCTTCAACAAAGATTCAGAGCAGGAGTCTAACTTCTATATCCTGAAGCATCACCTGAAGGAGACTGTCATTCTCCACTGACCATAGCAGGAACATGATGGGTGGTCTGCTAACATCATGAAGTTACATCATGCCCTACTGCCTCCAGTGTCTGGGTGGTGATAAGAGATCTTGCCTTGGCATAGATGTCAATGGCCAGAACTATAAAAATGTACATGAACACAGTTTCAGCTGTACTCTCTTCCTGCATGAGGAAGATGTTGCAGTTAAAATTGTATGATGAGAAGAAGGGTTTCGGTGCTGAGGATTTATGGTGTTGGCTAAAACGTGAAGTGTTGGTGACTGGGGAAGCAGTATTAACTGTCTTCCTGCATATACGCTGATGAAATTGTGGTCTTTCACTTTTATTATGTTTGTGTCTCCAGTGTGACTCAACCAAGTCCCACAAGCACAGGAAACACATTCTATCAGCAAAATAAAACAGAATTTCTACCATCTAAGAAAATAGTTATTTGTTAGGAATTGCCGGTGTACCTAAGAACCAACACAGGAAGTATAACTCAGAAAATAAAATATAGTATATTCAAGATAGTTATGCATCTTATTCGCCAGTGTAATGTTCCTATTGCATAGTCTAAGCAAAGACAATCAACTAGGTAGAGCCTGGGACCACTTTTAGACTCGTAAGATAAGAAACTACTACCTGATTGATTGCAATATGTTAGGTAGGAAAATTAAACAAAATAAAGAAGCCTAGCAGTGTATAAAGGGACTTTTTCCAGTGAGCGTGGCAAGTGTTGTAATTGGTAATATGAATACAGCTAACATGAACACTGACAGCTCACTGAGAAGGGAAACAACTATCAAATATCTGACTAGATATCATTAATACACTACACAGCTTTGAAGAAAAGATTCCTTGCTTACTTTTCAAATTGAAATCCAACTCACTTCATCAACTACACCACTCTGGGAAGTCTGTTTCAAGACAGACCCCTTCCCATCTTTTTGTTTTTCTATTTTGTTCTGTGAAAATATGCATGTATTATTGCCCCATCCCTGCAAGTGTTCAAGGCCAGACTGGATGGAGCTTTCAGCAACCCGCTCTAGTAGGGGGTGTCCCTGCCTATGGTAGAGGGATTGGAACTAGATGGTCTTTAAGGTCCCTTCCAACTTTAACCATTCTATGATTCTATGATTATTAGATTATCCAAACAGGGAAGAAGCGTTTAGCTGTCAATAGAATGCCTGAGACTGCAACATCTTACAGTTTGAATACTGAAGAAAAAAACAGGTGTATGCATAATAAATACAATGCCCTCCTTATTCCAACCATCAGATTCTTTCCTTGGTTTTCAAGAACCATAGATTTTGCCTTGAAGGTTTATATAAATGCTGAAAAATGAGCCTTTTCAGCTTTTACATCAATATTTCAAATGAAGATTTATGTATGACATGGTATGATCTTGGATTATCTTAATTCCTACACATATCATTACATAACTTGCTTTTACTGCAACCACTAAATTTGGCTTCATCCAAAATATTAGACATATAAGATTTTAATGAAGTAAATGTTGTTTTGCAGTGGAAATTGTAAACAGAGGTAGATTGTGCCTACTATCAATGCCAGGGAGTTGTAGATCAGTCTATAGGGTAGAGCACAAAATCAAGACTGGTTTAATGTAACACTTGGGAGTTGTGAGCTACAGGGGCTGAAGAATTGATCCACATTTGCTTTTATTGTCACTTGCAGAAAAGTTCAGAAGACAATTGAGCTGGTGAGTATCAGGATTCTGAACTCCCAATTCAATACTCTACAAGAGAACAAGAATCTTCGTAAGCTGCAAAAATCACAGAACAGAATAGCATGGTTTTCTTCTAAATCTCAGTGGAAGTCCTCATTGTTCTCAAGGTCATTTTCCCTATTTTTTGGCATAGCATGTGCCAGTACACAAATTGGAAAACAGGCACAATTAATGTTAAACAGACTTAAATATAAACAGATTGACTGAATGTGTGAGTAAAGAGTAGTACCTTGCCATCACTTAGATTCCACACCTTGTGATATATCTGCCTTATATAGGAGAGTGAGCAGGAGTTAGAACTACTATAGTAAACAATAGGTTATATTCCTATATCCTGGACAATTTTATATCACATAAATGAATTGCTTCAGCTTGGTACGACAGAAGTAAGTAACTTACCTAGAGCACAGTTGTGAATTTGGGTTGTTAGGATCAGTAATATTTTAGGTAACATAAAATGCTCTTTACTCTTTAATTTTTAGTTCAACTACGAGTGCAACTTGAAAGGTAAATGCAACTCAAATTTGTTTGTATCCATGTTTCCTCCAGCTGTGTTCTCTTAACAATATACCAGCTGGCAGTGGTAGCATTTTACCGAATGCCAAACTGTTTAGAATCATTGATCATACCAAGGAACAAGACATAGCTTCTGTTGACTCTGGGGGTCAAGCAACTCCTTTTCTCAGGTGAATATGAAAGAGTGTCCTAGAATGAAAGCATTTAAAGCATCAATACATATTCTGGAAGAAACAGTCAAGCTACACATACTGCATATCTGAACCAAATTGTTTAGAAGCTGCTTATTTGTTGAATTCTTTCCCAATAAAGTCATAACAACTACAGTAGAGTCATCCCTCAAATATAATAGAGTTTTAGGGCTGATTGAATTATGGTAATAAACTCTGGCACTGTGTAAAGTGCTAGGAAATTGTCTGGGAAAAAAATATGAAACTAAACCTTAATATATAAAAAAACTTAAAACATTCATATGCAAATTGCCAAGAAAGGTTGTGGCATTTCATTTCTTGGAGATATTCAAAAGCCATCAGGATGTGTGCCTGGGCAATGAGGTCTAGATGACCCTGCTTCTGCACTGGACAAGATGACCTCCAGAGGTCCCATCCAACTTACACCATTCTGAGATTCTGTGAAATGAGAGGAAAATAAACGAATGGTCCTAACATTTTGCCTGAACTACAGATCATATCTCTACTCTCTTCATTCTACTTGCTTTACTAGCCTACGATTGCTCTTTGATAACTATTTTTCTCCAAGTACTGTGAATTTTCGTGAGATAAAAATATGTAACTACTAATTGTGGAAAAAAAGAGAAAGGTATTTAAATGTACATAGGTACTTAAAGCATTCTCACAGTCATTGATAGTGTTAACACAGTATTTTCCATCCTTTACTGTAGATTAATGGGAAAAAAATGAATAAAACAATTACATTTAAATTATCAGATAATAGAATGGCATGAAGGTAAATAAATGATAGGACCATCTTTTAGGAAGGTTGTTGCACTTTTTTCTTGTGAAAACCATGAAAGGATCTTAGGAACGGAGTAACTGTCTACAGTAGAAAGAAAATGAAGCCATTGAAATCTAATTTTCAGGTGCTGTAACATCCCATTACAGGCCAAGTCCTGTAACTGTATTCGTGTTTTGTCTCACTGGAGTCAGATTGTTTTGAGAGCAATGCTTACAAAACTTTAGTTCCTAATCACATTTCTTTCTTCCAGTTCCTTGTGCTGTTTCTAGATGTCCAACCAATTCAATGTTACACATGCATGTGTGATGGTTCACACAGAATATGAATTTTTAGCGCTCTCGGCTATTTGAGTCTGGTTTTACTGCTCAAGCTACATGACTCTTGCAAACTTTTATGGAGGTTTCAGTGTGTGTATTTTCCATAAATTAGGTCACAACGCTTAGATTAGTTTCAGGCTTTTCATCCAGAATCATTTATAAGGTCATGTCTGTAATAAATGGCAATTTTATGTCATAATAGACAGAGAAACAGTGACAATTCCTGATGTTGCTCATATTTCTGATTTACCCCAAACCAAAAATACCTAAATGAAGAAAAACTGCCTATAATATTTCAAAAGTTCTTCTTAAGTGTTTGGGACAAACCTTCCTTTAATGTTATGTCACCGAAAATATTGAGCCATAAGTAATTTTTCTTCCTGCTCTGCTATATGAGCAAAAATAACGTGACATCAATGTATTGCACTTACTCAAACAGTATCTCTTAATATTAGAATCTGAGATATTACAATGAGAATTATTTCTCCAATGAACACGTGAGAGATTTTATCTAAAATAAGAGACATAACAAAGAAATTACTAGCCTATTATGAAATCATTGACTCTTCAAATATAGTCTCATTGAAAAGCACTTTTGCTTACGTGAGGCTTCTACATTTTTCTTTTTAAATTCAATTAACATTAGTTAATTAACATTAGGTTTCTCCAGAATTCCAAAACTTTCATGAGACGTATGTACGTATACAAAAGATCCAACTACTGGTGCACATTATTTATTTATTTCTGTTTTAGAAAAATAGTTGGTGAGAACAACTAAACAGGTAAGGAGAAAGAAATGTTGAGCTTATTTGTTCAATGCTATGCATATGTGGTATTAAAAGGCACATAAGTGTGAAAGAAATCACTGAAGATATTAGAAATATATACACCGAGCAAGGTGGAATACCTTTAGAAATTTGAAAATAGTTATAATCTCATCGAGTAGTTGATAACTTTTTCTATCTGCACACGCATCGTTACCTTGGCACAATCTTTTTAACTTCTCCTTACACTGAAATTTTCTGAGACAAATACTGTGTATCTGAATGTTGCCCGGTAGAAGACTATCTCTAGCTAGGACTAGATAGCAATGCAAATCTTTAAAACGATAATAGGTGTTCAGATTCAGATCTCCCATTATGCACTTTTATTTTTTGCCTCTTTTTTAGGCTCCACATAATACATATACCTCAAAAGCCTATAATGAAGAAATCTAACGGCAGCCTTTTTGAATAGAATGATTGGTGTCTTAATTATCTTGTGAGGGTAGGTATCTCCACCTGAAAAATACAGGAATTCAATTTTAATATTTCAATTTTTATGGAGAACTTTGAAGTTGAAGTCCTTCCTCAAAATTTTTGAAAGTTTTTAACTGTTTGAATAAGCATCTGGTCTTGCAACAAGGTAACCTGTCCCTGACACTGAAGTGTGACTAATACTTGGTAACACAATAAAAACTTAATCTATTCCTGAAATATATTTGATGTTAATCTTTATGGTTCTAGAGTGTCCCTATCCTTGACCACTCTGACTTTTTAGTTTGGTGAGTTTTTGGAACAGGGCTCATCTATTAGGTTAATTACCACCAAAGTTTGCTTTTTTTCACTTTTGCAGTGAATATCAAAAATAATAAAACATTCAGTGCCAATAAAACAGTATAAATATTTCATTGTAATATTCTGTACACACTGTGGTGATTTGATAAAACACTTAGAGCACCTACATAAAATCTGTGAGGGAAAAATGTTTATTTCACTATAATGTCCAACTTCATGTAGACTTATTTTCCCAAAACAACTGAAATAATTTAGTATGGTGTCAGTTGCAAAAACAAACACGCAAAAGCCTTCAAAAGGAACCACATAGATAGGTCATTAGGACTGCACGGCCTCATATACTTCGTTAAAATTCTCAGAGGTTAGTTTATATCTTGATACTTTGATAAACAGTTTCAACTTTGGTGAAAGCTGGAAAGCTTAATGGCTTAAGAGCCATTCAGAACCAAAACAAACAAACAAAGCTTTAACCACTTCAGTGACAACAGCACAGAACAAACAAGCAGTCTCCTTCGAAAATCCCAGCAATTTTAGGATCAATAGCCTCACTCTGTGCTTTTAAGTGATGAAAGCTAGAAAATCTCTGCTGTCGGCTCTTTTCAAAAATGTTTCTGGCAAAGATATAGTTGTAAATTTGATGAGTTTAGTTTAGTAATACCATTGTAGTCTAGAAGGCTGACTTAAGTACTATCACTGGACACAGTGAAAACAAACTAACTCAAACATCACTTTTGGATTAAATTTCCTCTCTATAAACTTAATTTACAATGTTAAAATACCTTTCAACGTGTCTTCCAATACCAAGAGTTTTTTGATTATTTTTCTAATTACCAGCAGCAGGATTTTTTTTTCTTTTTATATGAGGAATTAAAAAAAAAATAAATTGTGAATGTAAACCCAGTACAGTGACTTAATCTACTAAAGAATGTAAGGCTGTTTCAAAGTCCATTTAACCTGATCCACCAATATGGATAATCAAATCAGGAAATGCATCTATATACACAGAAAGAACAAAAATAAACATTTTTTCCTTTATAAGATTAAAAGGTTGTTTTGCTGCTTTAAAACACTACCATTGTATATCGACTTTCATGAAAATAACGTTTACTTTCTTTTACTTAGTCTAGACTTACATCATTCAGCAGAGCTTTTATTTAGTAGATATGTTATCATTCCAAAGAATTTTAAATTACTCCTGCATCTTTATACAAATATTGATGCCTTGTTTTCCTGTTTTTAAATACAACTCATATTTTTTATTTTGTTTCTTTTATTTCTATTTAAATTTTATGTTTAGACCTGATTATAAACTCAGAAGTAAAATAGGAGGAGTATTTATTTTTTAGCCAGCAGCTTCAGCTAGTTTGTATTTTACCCATAAATTATCCAGAAGCTTTAAATTATATACTTTCTTAGGTAGTCAAAAGACACTGTAGGAAGTGCCTGTATATGTCTACAAGCTAATTTGTCTACTCAGGGTTGTTGGGGTTGTTTTTTTTGCAATCAGCAGACTTTGCTAATTGTACTTTTAACATTAAATCAGTAAGACAGAATGCTGTCAATATGAGCAGTAAATCAGAACCTACCCTTGAATTCTTGTTTACAGATCACACAGTCTACCCAAATCTTTCACCGGAAAGGCAGAAAGTCAGAATAACATTTAAAATATGTGGCTTTACACAGGGACACTGCTGTTTAGTCCTGATTCATTAAGATTCTTGATGCGTAAGCGAGTTGTCAAACGATATGTGGGTGGCTGTAATGGCAGCATGTAGGTTTGTATGGAAAACAAGTATGGCACTGTGAAGATTTTTTCTCTCTTTCATCATATAGGTACTCACATGTAACACTTGTGAGGGGTCTGCTAAGAACCTTGCTGTCAAATGAACTAATTCACCAGAAACACATGCAAGTTTAATACAAAGTTCTCCAAAGGCGGGAAAAAAAATCAAACCACCTAGACTTTCTGTAGCCTAACCAAGTGACAGACACATAGACAACTTCATTGCTGCCAGAACAACACTCTGCACAGCCCACAGGCAAGCTATTTGTCACTGCTACAAGAATATCCTCCTCAACTTGGCATCAGGGTCCCTGGGTAGCCAACTGTGCTTGCATAGTGCTGGAAGCGTTATCCAATAATAAGGAGGAACATGATCAGAGGATCTCATTATTATTACAAAATGTGTTATTGTATGAAAAACATATCTTTATAGCCATAAACATGAAAACTTTATAGGAAAATACCGATTTGCAGAATACCAGAAAATTGTATTCTATATGATTTTATGGAAGGACTGTGTTTAACTTCGCTTCCTTTTACCTCTCTCCAGCCCTCCTGTCCATCAAAAATGAGACTGTGTCACTCGTCTGTAATATGGTAGGCTTTTCATGATTGTTTGTAGAAATAAGGTTTCAAAATAATCTCTAGCTTTATACCACTATGCATTATCCCACAGTTGTGCATGGCTAAGTAACTTTGCATGTATCTTGTTTAATTTTACAATCTTCATGTCAGATGTTGGAAAGGCCTAATATACTTGTAGTAGATCTTCAGATCCTGCTAATTTTGTTGTGGAACGCAAACTCATGTGTCGCTATTTATATCACAAAGGTCAAATCCTTTCATTCTGCGTTGTGTTGTGTGATACATTTCAAGCCCAAAGCAGTACATCCTTTGATATAAATTTGGCCTATGCAAAATAAAATCCCTTTCTTGTTCCATTAGATCCTACAAATTGCAGTGGAGCCTACATATTTAGAAATGTATTAAAATTGGCTGCTCTGTAGCAATTGTCTAATTATCATCCTCAGCCAAATGTTTTTATTGAACAAAGCAATCCATTTCCAATAGCCCCAGGAAAGTGAGGTAGGAAATGAAATGTAATGACTATGAAGAACAGTTAAAACAGTTTCCTAAGAGAAACAGAGTAGAAATAAAGTAGCAGGAAAGATGAGTTCTGATTTTTAAAAAATAAAGCAAGCAAAAGAATATAAAATAATTAAATAAAAATCAAAGATCAGAAGAGGAGAGGGAAAAATTCCATTTCATAGGAAAAAGCCCATAAGATCTAGTGCAGTAATCAAATAAATTAATAAACCAGTCTTGATTTTTCAATTTGCATTACCCTGACCATTCCTTTTAAGTCACCAAAGGTCTTAGAGTATGATGTAACTTAAAAGGTATGTGTGTATGTTCAAGAAAGATAAGCATTCATTTATTTTGTGATTGTGACAATGTAAGGAGTGACAAGTAAAGAGCCCTCCCTTCACAGGCAGATGGGCATCCAAGGTGCAGTGTGGTCAGAGAGTCAAGGTAGTGCCACGTGGTCTGGGTGTGTCATGCACAAAGCACATGGAATAGAACATTCAGAAGTGGAGAGTACCACAGTGCTGAATACTGTAGCATACATTGCATCCATTTTGTGCAAACTCATGAGCTTTATTCTATGAAAAATATATTGGTAGTTGCACAAGATTAGTCTCTTAATGTATGGAGTGGGAACCTAGCTTAAAACCCTAACACCTCATTATTCAAATAAGGCACTGAACAAGCTCATGGGGAAGCTGAGTATCATTTTTCTCATCTGTGGCCTTGGCAAGAGTCTATTTAGAACAGAGCACTTGGAGTTCAGTACAAAATGGGAAGAGACCATGAGACACTTACCACTCAATCAATATTATTCCCAACATTGTAATGTTATTAGCATGAGAACAGGGTTCAGTACTTAATTGACTTTTTTTAGTCTCTCTTCTTCTCTTAATTACAATTTATCCCTTATGCAGAATAACTGAAACTACTGGTAGGCATCCCTTTTAGTTCATGGAGATAAACCAAATGATAAAAGAGCAAGAAGCATGTGTAGAATAATACTTTATTGGAATTAGTAGATTTTTAGACTGTAAATTTGTCATCAAAGGCAGATAGACTTGGGAGAAGATAAAATGGGAAAATAACAAAATGGGAAAATAACAAAATGAAAGATTGCTGTTAAAAAACCACACTATAATACTATTATATATTCCTATTCCATACTGAGATCCTGTAAATTAGAGCACAGCAAAAGCTAAAACTGGTTTGTTCCTGTTCTTACATTGCAAGCTGTATATTTAGACCAGATCATTTATCCTTAAAATAGATATTGCAAGATTTTTGTACACCAATTACAATTATATTGAAATGGGTATGCACCTCTATTTTTTAGCTTTACAGTTTTAGTTTTGTTGATCATATCTGTGGCTAGCAGTGCTTCATGGTTTTAAGCATGGTAGTAAGCCATTATTTTTTCCTTAAAATATTCTAAATAGCTGATCATGACTGATGTCAGTACTTAATGTACATGAACAAACTATGATAACTATTAGATTCTTTCAGGCAATGTGGTGATATAAATTTTCTCTCTCTGATTCTTGAATTTATAAAGATAGTGATTATTTGGAACCATTTTAATACTGAAATGTCAAACATTATTTCACTTTCCCTCAACTAAAGGCAGATGCTCATTTACATTAGTGAATTTGAAAAAAGACCTAACAAAAGTTACTCCCTTTTGACTCCTAAACTACTGAGATCTGTGGCAAGCCTTGCTAACATTAACAGCATTTAAGCATGCCAGATCACTTCCTCCTAAGGTTCTTTGTGGAGTTAAATTCACTTTAAAAAAGAGTTTGTTCTTCACATATTGACACAAGGGTGACATTGGAACTTATCCTGGTCCTACCAGTTATTGACATTTTCCTGCTGAATTCAACACGTAGAGAATTAGATCTAATGGCAATACACAATTACAGTTGGGCACTTAGTCATTAATCATTCTCTAGACGAGAACTTTTTAAAAATTCAGAATTTTTCAACGTGTTTGAGACTACACTACAATGAGAAAAATGTTGCAGCAACCTTTGCTCAAGCAGCTTTTATACTTGGGGCTTCAGATGCTATACTTCAAAGACTTCGTCATCAAAATCTGCCTTGCTGCCTGTCAAGAACAGGAAGTCTTACTTCAGACCACAATAGACTGATTGGCCTGGTGCAAAAGGTTAACAAACAGTGCACATGCCTGGATGGGATTTAAGTTTAAAGGGGAAATCTGGCCAAGCAGGATTAAGGTATCTATTCTTTCTTCAGTATCGGTCCAGTGTCAAGGGAAGTAAAACATGTAAATGAAAAGAAGAATCAAGTGTAATGGGATAAAGGAATCTTTCAAGCCACGTATCTTGCAAGAGAGATGAAAACACTCAAATGAATACGAGGAGAAGTTTTAAAAACACATGGAAGAAAAACTACAATTTCAGGTCAGTTGAATCAAGGAAATAATTGCAAATCCATAGTAGCATAAAAATTCCTGCAACTTTAGTGTATGATAATCACTTTTTTACTTCGAGAAGTACCATGAATGATATATTTATGTATTCAGTTAAAGAATGAGATTGACAAATATGTGGCTTGGGAAAAAAGAAAATATAGCTAATTGTCCTCAGGAGCAGAAGCATGCTGATTCACACCAAGGTGTCCTTTTCAGGCCAGACTTGCACAGAAGTGGCTTAAGATATGCTTCAGTTCTGCCTGTTGTGGAGAGGCTGGACAGTTATATGCCTGTTTCTGCTTTATCTGGACCTTCATTCCTTTGGACCACTTCATTTACTTATGTAAGGATAAGAATTAGACTCCTTGCTTATTGCAACAGTGTGGGTGTTTCCATAAGTAAAACATAAATATGTCTTTGGTACTTCCCACTCAGTGATCACGGAGCTGCCTGGATGCAGCCACAAGGAATGTTAAGCAGAATGAGAAATGGGATGCAAAGAAAACCGAGCCTCTCTGCTGTGTAGGTACCCCACTGAAAGTGGTCTGCTTCCACTTATCTGGGGGACCTCTAACTACAGAGATGTCTCTTGAAGCAAGGCTCCTGCTGGGACTCAATCTTTTTAAAGTGCGTGTGTAAAGGGAGGAAAAGTCACCTGTCTTTTCTGTGCTAATGGGTAATTAGAACATTTAGTTGGGAAATGGGTTGTCATCCATGGCTCTATCACCTTAGGAGAGGACTTCAGTCATAGGGCTGTGAGTTTATAGCCTAGCCCCAGACCCTGAACTCTGTTTTTTAGTATCATACAATAGTAACTCTTTGCAATTGTCACCAGAATTTCAGAGGATATTTTCTAGTTCTAGATCATGCCTCAGCCCTAAAGGGTAGGCATCCTGTAGGAATAAAGGGGACTTTTGCTTATTTCTTGCAACTTCCACCTAATTTATTACAGACTGGGAGGCTTAGCAGGAGAATCATAGTCATTACAGCTGCAACTGATATCAACCATAAGCTAATATTTTTGAACAAAAAAAAGGAGTGAATCCCCTCATCTTTTACTTTTGACTTTTTACATTAACTCTGTTGTAACTATTTAAACCTACCACAGTTTTAAACAGAAACCAAAAGTAGGAATAATAATATGTATTTCAACTATTAAAAATGCAATATATCAGACATTTTTTTTTTTTAATACAATTGTGCATACTTAGAATTGAAAAAGTTACTCTTTGGGAAAAGATTGCACAAGTCTGAGGTACGAGAGGATTTGGACAAAGATCAAAAGTTGTAAATCTCAAGCAATTCTTATGGTTAAAAGGTGTGTTGCGTACAGTTTCCACAATAATGCCTATACAAACTTGTTGTTGGACTAGAAAATCAAGAGATAGGCTGCTAAGCACTATCTAGGAGTAATTTGTGTGAAGAAATGGGAAAATCAGCAGATTTAATGGGAGGATATTCTGCTGCTATTGCCCTTTCAACAAACCAGAGGCAGGGTAACAGAGGAAGGGGATTTCTTGAAACTGTGCCAAATAACAAGCTGGTAATTCATATTCAACCCATTATCAAAAAACTTTCTTGGTTTATATCTAGGGCTGCCCAAATGAAAAAATAGTCAGTGCAACACAAGGAAATGTCCTGTGAAGGTGATGCTTTATTCTGCTTATTCTCACACCATGTCATGTCAAACAATTGTTCGCAGATTCTGCAACTCCACGAAGTACTCTCTGTCACCTCCAATATTCTATGAAAAAACCCTCCAAATTTTTCAAAATGATGCTTATCAGTCTAGAGTACTACTAGGGGAAGGGAGGAGAAAGCACATAAACATTTCCAAAACTTCTGTGGCAAAACCAGACATTAAATAATTTACAGGAGGGAAAGAAAGAAGAGACATCTAAGTCACTCTGAAGTGACCTTGACCTACAGTTATTGGGTTTTTAGAAGCGAGAACACAGAAGGGTTTTTGTGTGTGTGTGTTTTGGTTTCGTTCAAGGAGGTAAGAGTTAACTGCTGATGCGAAGGAATGTGTGAAGTGTGCATAGTGCTGAAAGGTTGAAGTTTGGTTTTTAAGCTTATCTGATGGGTAAGGAGCAACTGAAGAGCGAATGAGCCAAGGTCTAAGCGTATAGGGATAATACAGCCTCCTGCTGAGATTTCTTCCTTGCTTTTTGATTTTTGAACGGCAGCACTACCTATAGATTTTTGAAGGCTAAATCTGGAAAGAAGTCTACATTTAATACTGCAGATAATACTAAATTAATTATTTTCTAAATACAGAGAGTATACCCAAATCCGTATATTTTATATCATGACTTTAAATCACATGAAGACATTCTTATTTGAGGATACTCCAAAAGAAACAGCATATTTTGTGGATTTATATTGGGTTTTTAGTTTTTGTTTCAAATTCATCAAATCATTTTGCATGTTTATAACCAACCCTATTCCAGGAAACATTTAGACATACATATAAATATACTAGTCATTCTGTGGAAATAATGCTAAGTATAAGCTCAGTGTTTTGATGAATCCAGGCCTAAGAACAGAAATGACTGTAAACATTCTGAAAACATCTTAAGAGGAAATTCTGCAGTGCATGAAAAGCAAAAACAACTAGCATGACGTTCTTGGAATGCAGTTATACAGATAGCATTATTGATCTAGTTGTTAAATGCCAGAATGGAGACCAAGATAATTAAATCACAATTCTTGTGCATTCTCACTTGTTACTTGAGGTTAGACAACACTGTTATTCAATGTCTTAACTATAATCAAATGTATTTTTTTTCACTTAAAATGGTTACTATATTTTATGTTTACTCAGGTAACCCTGTACCATATTTGACTATTACTCTACTTGTAGACCTATGCTGTTCTACGGATACTTGCTTAGCTTTCAGCTCATCACCACCATTGGCAAAGGACAGAGGTTGAACATACGCTGAATTCTTGTGGATTTGGGTCCACTGTTTCAGGAGAATAAATAAATTTCCTAAAGTGAGTTTTGAGAACATCACTGTTAGGGTGTGTTGCACTAAAACGAGATGGAGGTAGCGCAGTTCATTCATATTTGGTAGCACTTAATAATTACTTACTTATGTAAAAGAAGATTTCACTGGTTTAGAGATTGTTTTTTAATAATCATAGCCCTAAAATGATTTCTTCTATTGTCTTTCTTTTGTAAACTGGGCTTCCTCCTAACTGTGATATTGCATATTTTTAAAAACATATATTTAAAGCTTATTTTTAAAAGGAAAAGTTAATAAACAGAGAATAATTTTCCCTTAGTTCCAATAAGTAGCTGGCCAAAATTAGTGTTACCAGATCCACTAAACAATTGGCCAATATTGCTATTACTAGACAAACTGGTAAAGGACATATCCTTGAACTGTGAAGATCTTGAGAATCAGGTTGAAGGCTATACACTACTAAAGGTGTATAATACCTATCTGTTATCAGTTAGCTATCTGTAAAGTTATATTTGTAAAAGTCATTATGTTGTTTAGGTGATATGGGATGATCTTTTCCACTTGCTGTAATTAGGACATAGTCAAGGGCAGCTGAGAAGAATTCATAGCAAGGGGTATACCCCATCCTTTCTATATTAATTCAAAATTCACGTGTGATTTTCATGAAACTTTAAGTAAATACATATTTCCAGATAGGAAGTAGAGACAGTCCTCAGCATTTAATTAAAAAATACACACCCATTGCATTCATTAGATATAGTCTTATAGAAATAAGGGACATGGAAAATAAGGAGGTGATTAGAGACAGCCAGCATGGTTTCACCAAGGACAAATCATGCCTGACAAATTTGGTGGCCTTTTACGATACTGCCACAGGCTTGGTGAACAAGGCCAGAGAAATAGGCATCATCTACCTGGACTCATGCAAAGCATTTGGCACTGTCCTGTATGATATCCTTATCTTAAAATTGGAGAGTCATGGATTTGATGGATGGACCACTCGGTGGTTAAGGAACTGGCCGGATGGTCGCACTCAAAGGGTTGTGGTCAATGGGTCAGTGTCCAAGTGGCGGCCGGTGATGAGTGGTGTTCCTCAAGGGTCAGTACTGGGACCAGTGTTATTTAATATCTTTGTCAGAGACATGGACAGTGGGATAGAGTGCACCCNCGTGTTCGTGTTTGTATCCCCCCCATCGGTGTTATTGTTTCCCTGTAATACTTGTTGTTCTGTTAAACAGTTTTCTTTGTCCCAACCCACGAATCTGCCGTGGGAAAATCAGCGTGAGCGGGCTGCCACGTGGCTCTTTGTTGCCGCTGAGGCCAAACCACGACAGGAGTGCTCATGGATGAGATGCTCAACGTGAGCTGGCACTGCACATTGACAGCCTGGAAAGCCACCGCACTCTGGGCTGCACCAAAAGATGAACCCCCTCTACTCTGCGCTTGTGAGACCNTGTGGATGCCCCATTCCTGGCAATGTTCAAGGCCAGGCTGGATGGGGCTTTGAGCAAGCTGGTCTAGTGGGGTGTGTCCCTGGCTATGCCAGGGGCTTGGAAGTAGGTGATCTTTAAGATCCATTCAAACTCTAACCATTCTATGACTCTGTGATTCTATGAAATACACCATATATTTAGTATTTCAGACTTCAGTGCACGAAATCCGTTTTTTGATAGGAGTGTATTGAAACAATGCCTTGCAACAAAAGAAGGTGGTTTTTTTTTTCTAAATCTCCTCTGTAACCAGTAGATTTTTGATGACACGTGAATATGGACTATAATTATGGCAAAGCTATTCTGTTTAATAAAGATGAGATTTGCAATGGCATTGAGCACCTGCACCTCTTTGTAAAGACAGAGAGCCTCAGATATTCAACACCTCAATAGCATATTGTCATTTAGATAGATACAAAATGCAACACATTCCAGTAAACACAAGGCTGATTTAATTTTGTCTCTGTTCACTTTATTGATTTAGTTGGAATACTGCTGAGTTTACAGTGCTACATACTAATTCCTGCCAGATTCTGCCTTCACTGCTCACACTGAGCACTGTTTTACTCTCAGGGTAGTCCCATGGAGCTCAATGGGACACCACCATGTGAGGCAGAGCTGCAGAATATGGTTCTGGTAGCAGACAGTCATGTACTGTTTTTTACACTAATCTTACTTAGTAAAGAGAAAAAAAGGAGGGAAGAAAAAGAGGAAGTCTGTGTAAGTCCTTTATTTGCCTTTCTGTGCACTGCAGAAATGTTTACACATACAAGTTTTAATATTGAAGTGGTGAGTATTACCTGGTGGAACAGTTGAGAATATTTCAAGGGCTTAAATAATTATTAGTATTTTTAAAGGGAGTATTCTCTATTGCAAACAAGCATAATTTAAGTAGAGACTCCTTTTCTGTGAGACCCTCTTTTTCTTGGTACTTGAAGTTTATACAAGTTTTCTAACAATGCTACCAAATTTTTAAAAATATTGAACTCCATGTAGTATGCTGCTGAGAATAGACACTGTGAGTGTTTCTTGCTTCTTATAGAGTGACTATGGAGTGATATAGCCCACACTGAACTGATGTTCTTGTATCTTTTTAATATCTTTTTAATATTAAACCAGATAGTAGCATGAGATCGTCAACATAATTCTTATTAATTATACTTTCCTCATTCTTCTGTGACTTTCATCATTATTTTTGTTGTTTTTTAATACAACTACCCTTGCACTTATGTCATAAAAAAATCTGCCTTTTTCTCTTTTTTAATATTTGTATTCAAGACAAACAACAGGAGGTTGAAATCAGGCCATTTAAAAGAAACATCTGCTGACATTTATTCATATGCTACATGTTCCACTTTCATCATTGAATGTAATGATAAACACACATTCCAGTCAATAATGGCAATTCCCAGCCAAGCTTTACAAATGGTCTCTTTAACACCTAAATTGACAGCTCGGGAGAATTTGAGATAGAAGCTAAATATGGTACATTTGGACACTATTTCCCTGAGCCTAGAATGACTGGAAGACTTTAACAAGCACATGCACTGTGGGTATGTGGGTATAGTCTTGACTAATACAGGTAAATATCTCGTTAGACTTTTGTGTTTTGTAAAGAACGACTAAGAAAAGAATTTTTTTTTTGAAGGAATGACATTAAATTCTTCCTTTAAAATGAAATCTAATTATATTTCCTTTATGCAGGAGAACTAACCTTAATGGAAGCTGAAATTTGGAATAAGTTTCCGTTTTATAAGAGAGATGTTTTTTTCTGCTTTGGCTTATTATTTCCTTATATCAAGCTTGTTAATTGCTATTGCATTAAAATAATTTTTATATATTTGTTTTTATGGAAATACTGTCAAGAGCTAGGTGGATTCCTGATTTAACTCGAGTATTTCTGTGTAAGAATATCTTAGGAGCTGCCATATTGCAAAACAGGGTCTTGCTCGAAAGCAGTGTTCCTCAGTTAGGAGTAACCAAAGACTGCAAATACAAAATTATTAGGGGTTTCACGATAGGAACAAACAGAAAATATCTTGTTGCTTTGTATGCATATAAATATATTATTCTGAAACAATAACGATCTCCTTATGCACTTCTATGTATATTCTTTTCCATTTTAGCTCAGATTGATTAACCTTCTTGTAAATGAATCATAAACTGATTTTAAGTCAAGCAGAAAATCACAGCTTTTCCAAACTCCTTCATGTGTGAATAGTTTCTCCTTTCAAAACTCTTGTATAGTTCAAAACAGGTCATTCATTATTTAGCAAGAGGGGGGAAATTCTACACACTTTAAAATAATGAATGTAAAAATAATTATAGGATCACGAAGTTATCTTGCATAGTGTAATGAAAAGTGTTAGACATGAAGATACTGCTGTGTCTCTTGTTTGAAAGAAATTACTTTTCTGAAATCCGGTTAGTTTAGTTTATCATGTTAGAATTGATCCCATTTATCCTTATGAACAACTGCAAATATTAAGGTTCATTCAGCAGTCTTTTAACCCATAGACAATTCACTTGGAGTATAGAACAGCAAGAGTCACTGTTGGCAAAAGTTATACATTTTGTCCACCTTTGCCCTAGATAAGTGTCCATAGCTACTATTATTTGTGTTTACATTTCCTTTACTTTGTGCTGACACAAAGTGATTACTTGAAACCTAAAGCAATACTAAGGGTCTATGTCACGTAGCATGAAAATCAATTAATTCAGTATCTGGTACCATTTGCAACACTACAATGTAAACACATAAAACAATTCATGGATGTGTTCAACGCGAAGGTAATAATCCTGGGATGAGATTTCACAGGCCAGTCTAGAAAAACTATTACAAATGAAGTATTAAAATCCCAATCATAACCTTTCTGTTGCTATTTAAATGCCTTTATGCCAATGGACTGGCGGTTTGAGGATTTCTTTCTTCTTTTTGTTGAGATTTGTTATTGTACAGAATAAGCTTGTTACTTTTATTAATCTGAATGTTTCTTTACCTTGAAGAAAAAAAAATTACGATAGGATTTTTGACTTCTAAATTAATGGAATAGACAAATTTAGTAAAACATCTAGTTCAGTATCATTTAAATCTGCAGGAGTGCATGTTGTATTGAAATACAAATCTATGTACCACTGCATGACAAATCCAAAGCTTGTGCCAGGGATCATAGTAGAAATAATGTGCTAATATTGTGTAAAAGTGAAATGATCTGCAAGTAGACCATTAAGTAATCAGTGCATGAATCTATTTAAAGCTGAAATGTTGGATAGAGCTTGGGAATGAACACCAGCTATCAAACTGTGGGGTTTTTTGCTAAGTGCTGCCTACCCAATTGCACATGGTGCAAATGGCAGCTGTGGCCACAGTTTTTGCAGTCATCTAATTGTGGTTGCAAACAATCTACAGTATGGCCTGTAAGAAGATGGATCTTTTTGATTCTCTTAAATTATGAAATTCTCCACTGAAGTATTCAACCAAGTCAGCTGGACTTTCTATTTTTGAGGAGTTATCACCGATATATCAGAACAAATTCCATATCACAGTGTTCTCTACTAAAAAATGGTTGTTGTTTCCTAGTTTTCTATATTAGCAATTATTTCCTTTTTTTCAGAAAGTGTAGTATTAGTGTACAGAATCCATCATCATGATTACATAGCTGGTTACGTAACGATTACTATAGTAAAGCAAGAAGTTCAGAATCAGGATTGTGGCACCACCATTCTAAGATAAAAAGATAAATGTGATAGCATCCCTTTCTCCAAACATGGAGAAAACAATAAGTAACAATAATATTTATTTGTCTGCTAGAGGGAACTAGGACTCTAAACTAGTAATCCTGAAAACCATAACTTTATATTACTGGAAATGCTGTCTTGCTTGCATAGGAGTGGTCTAAACTACATGTGCAGAGAAAATATCTTATTCAGGTTGTAAACACGTCTTCTAACTCAAATTCAGAGATGACTATGAGTAGTTTCTTTGTCCAAAGGTAACCTTTACCAGCCCATGGTAAAAACAGAATAAAAAAAAATGAATCAAACAAATTTCTAAAAGATGGAAAACATTATTGGGCCTTTTCTTTGTCCTTGTATCATCCTTATACTGTCCAAATCAGAAGTTTAAATCCAAGTGAGTATTTTAATGTTTTAATGTAATCTAGAAGATTCCGACATCTGGCTTGTCGTTTAGAATCCAAGCAAAGTGATGTGGTGGCCTTTTTAACTTAGAAAATGTCTGCTCTTTCATCACGTATCTTCCTCCAAAACATGCTTGTGAAAGCTTTGTGCTGATCAAACTGTGTGTTCTAGACTAGAATAGCTCAAATGTCTTCAGTTGAAAGATGTTCTGGATAAAATCCAGGGACTATCTTTAGTTCTCCAGTGTTCAGAACTGGTAAGTGAATGCTTATATAGAAGCAGCTCAATCACTCTTGGAAAATCATAATTTCAGTCTTGTATTTTTTTAAACTTTATTTAGGCTGTAAAACCCATTGAGAACTGGCTACTTTGTCAGTGTACTGCACTAATATAACCATTCTATGACTACGGCTGTTAGTGCATTTCACTTGGGGTTTTTTTTCAGTTATTTCAAGGATTTTCAGAAGTTTTCAGGACCACTGCTACCCACTTGGCTAAAATTGCTCTAATCTCAAGAAAACATTGAACATTAATGAGCTGTCAACAGAGCTCACAGTGCTGCCTCTGCTTGACACAGAACACAGTGACTATGTGAGGGCAAGAGAGGGGCAGAAATCTGCATGCTTTTCACTGTTTATTTATTTCAGAAACTGTTCTCAACATACAGTTTTTCTTCTTAAACCCATTTAAATGGTAGATGACAGAAACCTGCAGGTTACCCAAAGCTGTAGTCATTCGTAGGTGAATTTCCTCTCTTCCGTTTTTGTTGTGTTTTTTTTTGTTGTTGTTGTTGTTGTTGTTGTTGTTGTTTTTAAGATAGAAGGGAAACATATGGACCCGATTTTTCACATGCTATTATTAGGTCAATGTAGAAGTATAGTTGTAATTTTTAAATTATTATTTAATAATTTAAACTAATAAAGATTAAATATTAAAACAAATACTGAAATTCAGGTAAATTAAGTGCCATGCTAATGAAAATGCTTATATTAAACACATAAAGATTTCTCGGTCTTAATAATTAAAAAAAAAAGAAAATAGGAAGAACTAATTCTGCCAATGAATGTTTCATGACTTCTAAATGGATACATTTTCCAGTGTGCACGAGAAAGTTAATATGTTCTCAGAAGATTTCTTTAATTTAGTTGTTGCTAATTTATTCACACTAATACAGGAAAAAAATACTGCAAAATTTTTCATAACAAAAAACTGTGCATATCTCTGTGTTTTAGCTGGCATGTGGTTCTACACAGATGGTTTGGGGCTTTCTTTGCTGCAAAACAGATGGGCCTCCACTGTCCCTTACCAATCAAAAGAGAACTTGAAAATATAGGAATATCTTTACTTCCATTGTGTCCTGTAATTCAAGAAATTAACTGCCTAAATATACAAATATGACTTCCTGTGTAAGATGATGGAATATCATATGTTTAATTTAAACTATTTGTCTATATTTAATGTGAAAACTGTTGGGTGGTAGTGGTTTTCTTCCAAACAATAACTAAATATTACAAAAAGTATTGCCTAGAATGAGAGCTATTGCTGTTAATCTTAGCTGTGTGATATTGTTGTATTTGTACTTTGCTGATACTGTTTAAATTTATTTTAGATGTGATACGATGTCATTCAAAATAATTACCAACTTAAGAGAGCAGCTTGTTGACAGATCATCTTTTATTATTTTGTTCACATACTGCACTGTATGACAGTAGCACAGACATTTATAGAGTGAGTATCAACTAACTTTGTTTTGTTCTATCAGCATTTGTAATGGAAAGAGTGTATTTGGGGCATTTTTTCCTACTGACATACCATTTCCTGTCTCATTTTGGACAACTGAGATGAGCCATCAAAAAACACTCCTGTGGCTGTAATTAAAAGTCCCAGAGGATAGAGACAGAATTAGTTTGAGGGACCGATTCACCTTGAAATCAAAACACTGCTACTGCCAGAGGAATATATTTACTGATCATCATACTACAAATGATGCAGAGCACGTGAGTTTGGGCCTGATTCTCCAACATAGCTGCTGCTTATTCCACAATTCCTGCCACCATTAAAGGCTTTATCATTTTTTGGCCAACTGCTCTGAGGAAATACTCTCTGAAAAAGTGTGATAAACCTCACAATATCTTTTAGCAGAGATTTCTAAACTTCCACAAAGCTAGATGAGGCTGCACATTGGCTCAGAAATCTGATTCGAATGTGTCTGCAATGGTCAAAATGTATAGACACTATGACGCTAAAATATATATCAGTTCAATAAGATCCTATTTCTCTATGCTTTAGCATATGGTGATTCAATGCTTTTGAGCACATTGGATATTCCCTTTTCATGATGTTATGCCATCCCAGTAATACACAGAGAAAAGTTCCTTAGTTATATACTTGGAAACATTATTATTTGACTTTTTTTTTTTTTTAAAGTAAGCTTTCTTCCAGCTATAGAAAATGAAGATAGTCATTTCAGAGCATTACATTAAGGTAATACATCTGTTATAATGGTCCATGAATTATAACAGTGTACCATTTCTATCTGTGCCTTGAAAATTACAAACCTACTGCCACTTAACTTCATTAATGATGTACATTTTTATCAACCACTAGACTTGTGTGGGAAGAAGTCACATCTTGCTGTGTCTAACTTAAAAGGGGCAAGTCATCCAACTTGTTTTAAAGTACACTGATTTTGTTGAATACATGGATCTAAGCAACAGAACATCTTCTTTTTTCCTCTCCAGACTTCATTAATATTAACAGTTTAACTTTTGCTTGGTACGTATCGTGAAGAATATATTTTAACAGCAGACTTAGAGACGGTTGCAGTACACTGTCCCTTATGTAGGGGCAGAAAAACTTCTAATTGCAGGTGATACTATTCTTAACTTCATGTCATATGTTTATGTTTTAATTATAATATAAAAGGGGAAAAGGAATGGATTAAATAGTCGTATCACAATGCCAGAATAGCTCTTTGAGATCCTATGCGTATTAACATTTTTGAGTGATTGTACCCATGAAGCTATAAAAATTAATTTGATAATGCAGAGCATTCAGATTCAGGGGTGATGGCTGTTCATGTTCATGACTGAGGGTGAGAGATATTCTGATATGGTGGAAATACGAATCACTATGCATCTTACAGTCTATTTGTCAAGTGAACTCTACAGTGACGCTGAGAAAAGTGCTGAGAGTCTTTCCATAACCTTTCTGAATGCAAACATTGCATTCAAGACAAACACAGTAGACTATATGAATGGACAAGGACTGTCCAGTGGGAAAAGCAGGAAGGATGAGGATTCCACAGTTGCATACCTCTGCTGTAAGCCAGCAAGGTTATTATACCTGCAGTATAGTGTGCTTCACTCTTGAATGGGACTTTATCACTCTTCAGCAGGTGTTTTTGAGGATCAGAAGAAAACCATTGATAACTACCAGAGGGATTTTGTCTCGTCTTCCTTGCAGAAATGATAATCAAGAACAAGGATTTCAGGAAGGATGGGATAAAAGTCCATGTGACTTGTGGAAAATTTGGGGGATAGAGAAAAGGAACTGCCTTTTCCTTGTCCATTCATTAGGTAAAAGCAATGTACAGTCCATTTAATCTGTCCTATTTTTTAATATACATATGCTAATAATCCCTTTGATTCTAGTTAGGAATGGTTTCATTCCTCAAATGTATATATTTTTTTTTAAGAAGTAGGAATGTTTAAACTGTGCTCACTGAATATGCAGTAATCAAATTCATGAAAGTCTTCATGTGGTACACAACAGTATTAATTATATACAAGTGAGTGGAGCACAGCAGAATTACTGACTTTTTTAGGAATCTCCTTAACATTTGGGTCTTGATGCTTTTTAAACTAAAATTGTTTGGCCCAGTTCACAACTTATAAAGGTATAATTTATTTATTTTTCTCTAAATCACTACAAGAAATGCAGAAATGTACTGAATATTTTAGAAAATAAGTAGAATTATTATAATTTTTATTTCAATCTTTTGGGATATATTTCAAATTACAAATGGCAGGGAAATGTCATATAAAAAATGCAAATACAATTAAAGCAAGTGTAATTTCCCCCCGTTTGTACTTTACTTTATAAAAATCTGTAAAGAAACATTTTGTCAACTAATAATTTAATAAATTTAGCATGTGATTCAAATTGTTAAAACAAAGGATGTTTTTCCAGCACATGTAACACAAGAGGTTTTTGCAGCACAGTTTCAGAACTCTTTCTTGCTAGGAAAGCTTATCTGATCCTGTTTCATCCTTTAAAACTGCCTACACACTAATCTCAAGGGACAAATTTAATACTTTGCAACAAAGGGAATACAGCCCTTTCAGCTTGAATAGAGGAATTGTTAGGACACCACGTGAGGTATGAATAACACTATAATGCTGTCTTTTAGTTGGCAAAGGGGAAAAAAAAAAAGTTTTCTCTTGCAACCAAAAGATTAGACCTTCTTTATTGGGTTAAATTTTTTGACCTGTGCTATATCCCAAGACACCTATTTTACAGTTGTATTTGGGTCTTCTACCTCTTGTGAAGTAAACACTGAGCAAATATAAGTAAACAGTTTGTTTTAGCTGAAGATAGAAAGGCATGATTTAATTGAGTTTTGATGATAGATGTGCTCCAAATGTTGCAAACATCTTTGACATGGTAAAATAATATTGTCTTATGGCATGTGTAATACTACATAAAGAATATTAGTTTAGCGCTGCCTAAGTTTACAGTGTTTAAGTGAGAAATGACAAAAGAAAGCCAAATTATCTAATGTGGAGAAGAAAAAATAAAGTTAGAAAACTCAGTTCTTTACTAATAAGGATAATATTAATTTTCCTTATCAAATTTTTAAGACTAGAATTTGAATTTGTACTCAAGCAACCTTCTTCACTTATTTTCACATCTTACAGTTGTGTACAGTTATTTCTTTGTATAATCTTGTCCAATATGTTGTTTCTATATTTTATATTGCTCCAACTTTTTAAAAAAATACCTATATTTGAGCTTATGAGGTGAATTTACTTAACATGAGGCTTTTCTTACCATGATGCAAATATAATTTAGCATTATCTGTAATTCAATGTACACTTCTACTATATTAGTTGTAAATATTGTTGCAATTACACTTGGTTATGATAAAACACAGACTAGTATAGTCAATAGAGCTGCAAACTATTTTTTCCCCCAGACATAAAACTCTAACAATGGACTTTTGGAGAAACAGCAATGGGGTTACCAACTAGTTTATACTGAATCTGTTTCTTTGCTATACTGTAATAATAATTACTCCTCTCTTCTTGTTTCCCCTTGTCAAAAAAAAATTCCATGAACCAACATGTAATCAACAGCAGAAGTCACTTGTGGCTGGTGAGAAGAAAAAATATTAAATTCAGAAATCACATGTAACTGATTATCGAAGTGGTAGAACAATTTCCTTCAAAGCAATTTGAAATCAAATACCAATCCTAAATTTATCAGTAAGGGTATCTAGCTCCTACAGGCTTCACCTGGATGGTGTGGATTGTCTTGCCACGATGTTGCCAAAACAAATTGTGTTTTCCCAATTCTTTTAATTTAGCTGACATTTAAGTGCAGAAGAAAAACTCCAAGATAATTCTTTCTTTACATTGCATCGCATTAATTGAAAATTTGTGGATATCCATAAAAATAATTCTGATTGGTTGCTTTTAAAGAAATAATTTCCATAAAACGGAATGGCCTGCTGAGAATTTATCTTACTGTCTTCAATGCTTCTCATGCACACAAACTGCAAATCCACTCTTGCTGGGTTGCTAACAATGAGCAAGACACTTAAACTCTTTGTACCCCAATGTTTCCCATTAAAGACACTCATTTTGGACTAAAGGATAAGAAGCCTTACAAAAACACAGTGTTGCTTTCTTTAAATCAGAGCATGAACTATAGTGGTAGTAGGTGCTTTATTTGCATCTATATCTTAAGCACTGTCTTCTCTATAAAGACTCATCTTTTTTCTTCTTTAGGCAACTTATGACTGTGCCAAGAACTGTGATCAATTGTGAAACTAGCCTTGGTTTCAATTCTTTTAAAGATAAAAGGCCTAGTAAAAATGAACAGGTCTGATTATTTCCTGCCTTGCTGCTTGTGGAGTTATTATATCTGTATAGAGTGGATAGAAAATGCTACATTTGTTGCATTTTGTACAAACTTTATCCTTAACAAGTGGATTATTTAAAATGAAAGCAATGAAAAATCAGACCCACAGTTGTAACACAGAGTAATATGGTCTCATTTATTTAAAAGCAATTATGTGCCTACTAAGCAATGTTAGAGTGCACTCAGCTTAATTAACAAAAAAACCCGAGGGAAACATAAGAGTACTAACTGCAGTCTTTTTACCAGAAAGTGCAAAATACCCTACCATATCAGATTCAAACCCCAGAAGTCACAGTCGAAAGCTGGGGAATTATACCTTGCTATAGCAATTTCCAGCCCATGGTGACAGGAGAAAATTACCAAACTTAAACACATTAAATTGTCTCTGTTTTCAATGTAAATCGCCTATATATGCACTTTCCATAAAAAAGGGGTAATGATTAAGACTTCATTGTTAATTGAGGTGCTTCTTGCAACTGAATAAACAAAGGAATTTTAAACTCAAAGTGGTTATCTCCTTTATTTTGTTGATTACTGTCAGTACCATTGACTATTCCAAAATTTTTGTCACGGAAGAATAGTGCCAAGTCTGCTGAGACTGTAATAAACACAGGTAATTAAAATAACAAGGGAGTCAGGCTTGAAAAAGTTTATCTCAGTAAAATTGTACTCATTGATATGTCTTCCTCTGCATTACCTTTGAGTTGCTTTTGACAACAGACACACTAAGTACATAAAAACCCTACCCAAAAAATCATGGTCATCACATCTTTCTTTGTACTTACGCATCTGCATGGACCATAGTTACTGTTATTTCTGTCTTGATTTTCAAAATCACACTACAGATAAAATGTTTACTAAAGAGTTGTCTCTTCTTGAAGTTTTATGAAGTGTCTCACACCAAATTGTACGTGAAAGGACTTAGTCCCTTTATATAGGAGTAAAAATTTTTTCTGGGAGATGATTAAAATTTATTCTTCATCAAACATGTTTACAAAGCATTCTTATCCTGTGAATTGGGGTGACACTAAAGAAAGTGAATTTGGTTAAATTGGGATTACTAAGAGCTGGTGGGAAGTCTACATGACTGGAATGTTTTAATCACAGATGTCCAGATGGATTAGAAAAAGGTCTCTAAAGATGTCACTTTATATTAGGCACCATCCACAGACAACAGTCTGAATTAATAACATATATAGGTATGCTGGTTTATTCCACAAAGCCAGAATAAATTATGAGGTAGGCTGACTTGGGAGGAAAAGTTAAGACAGAAATACACAACAGTAAATTGGCAAATTTTAAGAAGCAATTCTTGATGGTGAAAAAATATGGTTTCAGAATAAAAATAACTTGGGCTAATATTTGTTAGCTGTGCTGAAAAATATATATTGATTTATGAATTTCCAATAAGAAAGCAAAGAGAAAATAAAAATAAATGCAGTTAATGTAAATTATAAATGAAAAGGTGAAAAAAAATTATGAAAGGAGCTAAAGACAGCATGGAAGATTCCATGCCTAGCATGGCCTCCTGCAATATGGGGATTAAAATAGTACTAGTAACAAAATAAACTACAGTAATGCTGTAACCATGCTACTAGATATTCCTGATTAAAATAGTACGACCATAGACAGTATTTAAATTAATATTTCTAATGTTTTTGAAAGAAAGTAGGCAACACTTTTTTTCATAAAGCAATAATGGAGTATTTCTAGTCTGCTGTGCTAAACAAACACATTCAAGGGGTAATATGTGTTTATTGGTATATAAAAATTATATTCATCTTCTGAACACGTAGTCTCTTACTAAAGCTTACTTTCCACAATATGGAAATTCAAGAAGGGTAGGAATATTACAACAATGTGGCAAGGAGAAGTGAAGTAACCCAAACTATAATAGATCACTAACATTTTAATATAAAGAAAGCTTGTGAAAAAAATGATAGGAAATTCAGTTCTCAAAGAACTAAGATACAATAATTCCAGTCAGCATGAGTCTACAGAAAATATGTCTTTTCAGATAGAAGTAATTTCATTTTTTGATGAAGTGTCAGGTTTCACTGTTAGCACTAATTGTATAAAGGTAAGAGACTCCAGATTTGGTTAGACATTAACGAACTGGCCAACTGACAGATTCAAAAAAATGACGTCTATAGAAAATAATTGTCAAATTAACATTTCTAGTGTGGTTTCATGGGGACTGGAAGAAGTCCCAAAGCTTTTCATCAGTGATATTTAAGTAATGTATCACCCCAATAAAATTTGCAGGTGAAACAAAACTTGACAGAGTGATAAAAAAAGCTAGAGTCATTTGATCCTTTTAGAAGGAAATGAAAAGCAAAAAGGAACCACCATGGTCCCTTTCCCTGAACTTCAGTATAGATTCTGGTTGACTTTACTGAATCAAAGTGTTTGGACTAAAATTCTACCTTAGAAAAATATCCAAGCATGTTTATGAAAGTGCTTCAAATAATCCATTGCACTGCACTGCAAAAACCACTGCTATCCTGAATCTGAATTTGTCTGACTTCAGATTGCAATGACTGTCTTGCAGTTAGAGGAATGAAGTTTTTGGAGAGCCGAACCAGCCTTGGAGGTACTTTTCTCTCTCTTTAGCATTAAATGGTTTAGTTTTTTACTTTTCTACATCATGTAACCTCATGTTAAATAGGATGAGCGGGGACCTACTCCTCTCTCAGGCCAAAGTTAACCTGAGAGACTCAGAGTAAGTAATTGCCATGATTAGAAAGAAGATAGCTTGGTCATGTTTCTACCTAGATAGAAAAAGATCTAGTCTTCAGTTCAATAAGCGCAGCAGAACTTTTCCAAGCACATACCTTTGATCTATGCTGATCAACTTTGGAAAATGTTTGTAGGCTTCAGACATCTCATTAGCTTTACTTCAGTTTCTGTGTAGAGATCCCAGAAATGAGAACACATGGAAATATCTATGTAAGTAACAACAGAAGTCTGAAAGGGGCATGGAAATTGTCATCAAACAAACAAAAACCATTCAAAAGCAAACAGAAAACTCATAAGGTACTCCTTTCATGTGAAGCAGAATGGAACCATTCAGGTAGATACTGTTAGGCTAGCTAAAGGCACTTTTTTGGTAATTAGGTTTCCAAGCATTAGTTGGTCTTGTTTAATAACTTTTCACATTAAAAATTGGTTTAGAGAGATTGAGGATATTCGATTGTTACTTATTTTTTGAATGAAGGGATCTCTAGATGGATCAAAATAAAATCAAATGAGACCAATTGTTGAAGAGTATTCATTAGTTACCTGCAAAGTAAAATCCTGCACTGAAATCTATAACTCTTAAAAATTTCTCATTAGTTTCCACGCTCAATCACTGTGTAAATATTACTGGAGAATCACTGGACCCTATCAGACATGCAATTGGTATGAGTTTCGCAAGAGGTTGAGTTCTAAATGAACATGCTTTCACTATTAGGCAAAAAGAGCTCTGTACAAGGGAGACATTCCATTCTGGCACATGCTGTCTACACTTAGGTTCTTGACCAAAACAAAAGATTTATTTTAATCCTTTTGCGAGTTGCAATGTTTCATCTTTCTTAAATGTAATTTTAGGGTAAAACACAACAAGGGAACACTTGGCGTCTTAGAGAAAGGTGCAACTCAGCACATGGCTGAGAACTTTGAATTTTGACTGATTTTTATACATCATTCAAGTAATAGAAAAACAATTGATAATATAGACTCTCTTTGCAGAACCAGACCTGGCACAAACAACTTTTACGTTACTGTTCTATTCTTTTCTTTGTTATCTGCATAGTCACAAACTATATACCCCAAGATCCTCATGTCTTATATGAAAATGGTTTAAATAAGATTATTCAATTAGGTATAAATTAGCTGTCAGCACTTTTTAAAAAAAAAAAAGAAACCATTGGATAAAGACCAAACTGACATCTGAGTCTTCAGTGTGTTGATGTAAGAAGTCAGCTTCTTCTACAACTACAAAGGGGAATAATGCAGTTCAGTTTTCTTCAATCTCTGTTTTACTCAACATGAGAAACTGAGAGGTAAAGAAATTATGAAAGGCTGAGATCTGTTTAGTTTAGGGACAATATCTTTATTTTCTATCAGTATGCGTGCTGATATCAGACATTGATATAGAAGGCAGAATTCACAAGGCTAGCTTTTCAAAAGGGAGAGAAAAATGGACAGATTTAATCCTGAAAACATGAAGAAATAGCATGAAACCTCCCAATAATAGTTACAGGTAGCTGTTTTCCGTGGTAGGACTAAATAATGGCATTTTAAAGTTGAAGATCTTTTCATAACACCTTAATATATCAATCTGTCCAAGTACTTTTTCCAAAGCAGCTAACCATTGCTCTGTTTTTTCCACCTCTACTCCAGCTGGAAAAACCTGCATCCCTTTCATCAACAAATAAACTTTTATCTTCACAAATGACCTGAATGGCCCCGTGGCAAAATGAAGCCTTAGGAAGCTTGCAAAAGAAAAAGAAAATCCTGCTGGGTTACGAGGTTGGTTATTCCCTGTCAAGCTTGAGTGGATTCCGTGGAGAATACAAATCAGACCTCCAAGTGAAAGTGATAAACTGGATGATCTGGGGTTCCCCTACAATCTGCAATACTTATGAAACTTGCTTATTTTGAATATCTGAACTTTACAGTTGTTGTCCAGTGGAAATACCCATCAGCTACTTTGTGTGCAGCTAATGTCAGCAAAACTGTCAATTCTCTAATGAAAAAGTAGGAGAAATAACTCCTTGAAATAGAATTGTTTAAACTCTTATATAGAAGACATCTCAGGACTGAACCTTAACATTTCCTAGGAAAATTCACTGCTACTGTATAACTACACCACATTTAAATTCCACAGTTGATTATGAAGAAATACAGTGTGCTTTAAATCTTCAGGCCTGAGAAAATTATTTGTCTATCATAATCTGCCACTTAAAAGATGAAATATAATTACNGTGCTTTAAATCTTCAGGCCTGAGTAAATTATTTGTCTATACAATTACTTTGCTTAGTGTATTCCCTGCAAGGAAAATTAAATTGTCAGCTCACTACTTGAAATCCAATGACTAATATTTGGAAAAAAATATTTTTCTTGCTATACATGAGAAAGTAAATAACATCATATCTCCAAGGATTTTTAAAATCCATCAAACAAATATTTCCTAATCAGAAGGATATTTCATAATTGGGAATACAAAGCCATGAATATCACAAATGAATTGCTTAGTCCTCTGCTATTATATGAAATCGAAAGTTGTCGTTTGTAATTTTTTTAACAATTTTTAAATAAACAAAGTGGGAAATTGTTCCCCCGAGACGTTATTAAGGCTTTATGAATGCTTATAACAATTAAGATAGATGAAATCAATATATTTATGTTGCTTCATTCAATGTTTCATCATAATCTGCCACTTAAACGATGAAATATAATTAATAAATTGTTAGATCATTTTTTCTTGTTTTATTTGAAAATGTTTCGGCATATTTTAACATATCATATCAAAATACTCTAATGTATAACATTAATAAGCGGTGATAGACTTTACTATAAATATTGCCTCTGTTGCCAAGTAAAGTTACATACAAAGCAGAACATTGCAAACATCAGTTCACTCATTCTAGTGGTAATGAAAACACGGACCTTTTGTATTATTATTTGTGTATTTTTTTTTCTATGGCTACATATTCTATGGCTCTGTTTGAAGCACATTTTTTTAATGACAGTAGATTGTTGGTGCTATGTTTTTTCCAATATTTTTAGAGCAGCTGAAGTATGTCCCTAAAGTTTCAGTACTGGTATTTTATGGGTAGAAATTCTAAGTAAGTAGAAGGTAAACAGAAGTGTTGACCATGCTGAAACGGCATCTACAATGGCTCTCTATCTAGTGACTGACTCAAAAACCTTTTGATACAAATGGAAATTCGCTGATGTAAATTTTCACTTAATTACACTTACTAAGATGCCAGTTTCTTAAAACAGAATGATTAATCAAAAAAATATGGTGAAAGTAAGGTGCTCGGGTGCTCCATTTCTGTAATGGGACCTACAACCATTTGGTGAAAGAGTAGTACCACTGAGAGTTGTGTGAATCCCAGTCCAGTATGTCAGCTTTAGGTATGTTCCACTGGTTTACATTTCTCAGAACAAATGCATAAGAAGTAACATGCTTATTGATCTTATTAAATATGATGTAGCCTCCTATTTATAAAACAGCTGCAGGTACAAGGGAAATTTATGGTTAGACTTGTGGCACCTCTGAAACACAAATTCCTCTACTACATGGCATTTAAACAGGAATTTCAGGAATGCAGCTCTGGAATTGACTATCTAAATTCTTTTAATTTTATGCCACTAAAGGGAATTCATCGTGAAAGGGAAATTGTACATCCGTGAATTTAAAAAAAATATGGGTGTAACAAAATGGTTAACTGTAAGACAGCAACCAGTCTTTCTTTACTTGTTCTCACTGCATTTCATTCATAGTGGCCGTTGGCAGCATTCAGTGTGTGGGGTTTATGTATGTATTTATAGATATATACATACTGCTTATATAGGAAGCATAGACACTTGAAAATAATTTTGTTTTCTCAAATCATTCTACAAAGGCCAACTTGTCCCCTCTAAAGCTGCAGCTCTTGAACTAGAGACATCAGAACTGGATATGTCTCCAGATTTGTCAGAAGGTGTTTTATAAACTGTGTCATTTTCTAAGCAACTTAATTAAATTGAAAAAAATACCCTTCTGTTCTAGCATTACCCACACAATAGTACAAAGCCTACTAAGTCAGTCAAATATGAAGCTCTGAGTCTAACACAACTAATTCTGTAAGTAAACTTCTTTGGCTTATATTAGTTTTTGCAATTTGTGTTATCATAGCATCATAAGAAATTGTAATAATATAAGAAAAAGAAGAATTGTTCTGAGTGGTTTAAGCCTTCTTAAGAACTGGATTATGAATGATTAACATCAGAAGATTAAATTGACTATTGAATCTCTAAACTTCTCACACATCCTCATTTCAGATACTTTGGTGTCTGATGAACTAGACTGACAATAGAATGACAGAAAAATCCGATTTAAGTTTCAGTCAATGCAATACAATTAATCTGGTGTTAAGATGGAACATCAGTATATTTTTTAGTGGAAGTTAAAACATTTTTGTAGCATTGTGACACTTACTACATCTATCTCAATAACTACCAGAGCTTTTGTAAAGAAAAAATGTGTTTAAAAACAAATGTCTGCAAACTGAAAAATGAATAAATCTTTTTATTCTAAATTGTTACCCACCAAACTGGATATTGATGATAAGAAAAAAAATACTTTCCAGCAGCTTCTGTGAGCTAGGATGATCTCTATATGTCTATGACTATGTATTGGATTCTGGCCACAGAAACTGGAACTTGTATTTGACATAGACTGTGAAAGTGAGATCAGAGTTAAACCCCTGTGATTTTGAGATTACTTCTCATTTACAGTATCACAGCTGTATTTTAACAGGAGAGAAAGTAAACCAAATTATAGCGGAAACTTTATAAGGAGCTACCAAGGTGGTGGTGGGGAACAAATATGTTGTCTCCTGTTCCTTCTCTGTTGCAGAATCAAACTACAAATACCAGCCCATGTGGTGTTAGATAGTGCTTAAGGAAAATGTTGGACAGATGGACCAACAATGGCATCTACCAGCCTACAGCAAATTTGAGCTAGAATACAGGTGTTCGTGCTTAAACTTGCCCTGTAGCGAGGAAACATTTGAGGGGGAGAGAGTAATCATGGTGAACAGAGGAAGGAGAAAGGAAGAATGATCCTCCTCAGTGCTTCTTCTTTAGACTTCAGCCTCTGTAAATTAGCATGACAGATGTATGGTCTGGGAATTTTTCCAGATTAATTTTTAAGAAATTAAAGCATTCAGCACTGGTTATGCTAGGAGTGTTTTAGTTCGGGGTTTTTTTTTTTTTCCTTCTGATCTGTCACAATGCCATGGATACTTACAGATTCACTCTGATCCCACCCTTGAGTACTTGAGAACTTGGACAGTTAAACCTGGTTGCCAGGACAAAGACCAAGACCTAGACCACAAGAAAGTGTTTGGGTTGATATGCATAAACTAACAATATAGAGGTACAGGTCTACCACTTATATTTGGTAAAAGGAAATGGCTATTGTAAGTGTTTGCAAGTCATGGTCAGAACATAATTTATTTAGATAGATGTTTTGCTAATGCACTCTAAGAAGATGATATTCATGCACCCAAGCAATTATAATCACAGAAAGAAACATATACCCACACACTTGGATGTCAAGAGGAACACCATTATCAAATTTGGGTGAGCAGGTTACATGGCAGCACTGTTGATGCAGGTACTTAAACATCTTTAAGCCTCTAAAGACACTTCCTTCATATTATTTTTATTTTACGACAGTGAACTTGGAAATACCAAAAGAGATCACAGTTCTGCTGCACTAGTTGTTGTGAAAAACAGATGTCAAAATTGAAATAGTCAAAGAGTATTTAGGGTATCAACCAGCAATTATTTACATCGTAGTGTTGTCTACAGACAACAACCCTCATGTGCCACAGAAACAGTGCAGAGACATGACCCTAGTTCAAAACAGATTGTAATCTAAGTGAAAGAATATGGTTAGCAAGAAGATACAGAAAACAACAGAATTATCTCTGTTTTCCTGATGACAGACTAAGGTATCTAAAAATTAATAGCTAAATCTATATTATGAAGGCTTTGAACAAACATTTTGCATAGCTCCTTGAAGAAACAGGCTCACAAAATGGTCCACTTGCACACGTGTGTTCTTGAGTAAAGTGCCCCAGCTTCCTAGATGCAAATTGGTGGGACTATATACAACTGCTTAAGTCCTGAAGCCACAGAATGGTTAGAGCTGAAGTCTCAAAAAGATTTTCAAAGCAGACTTTTTGCCACCTGTTTTGCCTATAGGTTTTAATTCATTTAACCAGGAAATAACTCACTATATACTTGGGAATCTTTTCACCTATTGTAGCTGCCTGAAAGACAGAGCTCTAATCTAACCAGCAGTCTGTTCTCCCTGTATAGTTAAGAGAGAGATACAGATATTCCAGAGGGTGAGTCAACTTCTTAAAATAGGATGATTGACAGTGTAGAAACACTTTTCCTTCTCCTTTAATTGCAGAGGAAACCTTGACCAGACCGGAATAGGTACATACCCTTACATTGAGTAACATTAGGTGAGATTAATAAGAAAACAATTTCATTGCATGGCAATAATAAAAGACATAAGTGGAACACTATTTTGGGGGTTTTATTAATAAATTTATTGAAGGGAAGAATTCATGCAGCAGAACAGGCTGAGATACAGAAGCACTCTCCATCCAGATGCAAGCTTCTATATCCGGTTTATTTATCAAAAAGCAGATTAAGAAAGGATTTGTTGAAAGTATAGGAATATATAAAATGAAAAAACTTCACCCTATTTGTTATTCTAACAAAAAAAAATCCAACATGGTTCAATGAATAAAAAATGAAGAACCAGACACATACAGACAAGAAATAAATTCCACACTGAACACAACAGTACAACTGGAACAAAGAACTTCCTATAATTTCAAATCTTTAAATAAAGACAGGATAACTTTTTAAAGGGTATGCTATGATCTGAATAGGTTACTTCAGAAGAAATTATTGTAGCGGTCTAATCTAGCTTTAAAATCTCATCCATCTTGGAAGTCTGCTTGACTGCAAAATCTGGATGACTCAAACTATAGCATGATTAACAGGGAAATGGCCTTTGTTATGGAGGAGGCCTAATATACAATAAACTTCTGAACTATTGAAGCACGTGAATTCTCACAGCAGTAGATGCTTCCCTCTTAAGTCCCCTGTCCTCACAGCTTTCGGAAAAAGCAGACTACTTTTTAACCTAAATTGTTCTCTGGAGAATAATCTTTGCAATAGATTTTTAGTATTGAGAGAGAGCCTTTGAGCTCATTCCCCAGTCAAACCCATGTATTTTGAAAGTATGCCAGTTTGAGAGGAAGAGTGTCAAACTCTTCTCATAGTGCTACTGGGACTCATAGAAAGAATTGACTTAAATGTGTATATCCATTTTAAAGGATAATTCAAGAAATACTTTAATTTTGTCTGATCTTTACTTTGAGCCTTTTCCAAATTTGTGGGAGGTATTCAGTAGAACTGGATTTTATTACTTTTATTTTATTTTTGTCATCTTTCAAAAATTTTAGGGTTTTTTTCTGAATTCATTTCCTTTTGGATTGGTTTGCTCTATATGCAGTTTTTTGATATCTCATACATTTCTGTTAAACGTACAGGGTTTATGCAAAATGATGTGTTTTAATTGCCATATAGACATTGGGGTCTAGTGACCTCTCCCACTGGACACCACACTGTTACAAGTCAGCTCTGTTCCACAATCAATACAATAAAATCTTTCATAGATAGAATAATTCTCTCCTTCTCCCTTCCTGTTCCTCAAACGGGCATTACGTATCTACGTTTCACACTATAGATACACTTCAAGGAGCCTGTGAGAAAGGCTTGAGACAGCTCAGTTTCAAACTGTGTCCTAATTACTGCTTTGTAAATTAAAGTATAGATTCTACCGTGCTGTTTATTTTTAAAATTTAGTTGGGATTTTTGTTTCTTTTTTTAACACAGCTATTGTTGTAATGACACTGGGAAAATATGTCTGTTTATTGTAGACCAAATAGTTTCCTTAAAACATTCTAAACACATGCAAAAGTTCATGATGCATAATGAGTTGAGTATTTTTTTTAGGTAGGTGTTCTGTATTTCAGAAGATCCATATGTGCTACAAACAGTGAACAATGAGGAACACTCACTGACTATGATACGATTTTTTTTTGGCAGCCTCTTTCTGTTTCTCTGACAGAATTGTAGTGATGCATTAGTCATTTGCATAGAAAAGATCTTGGTCCATGACAGTCATTTATTGGTAGTGCCATCTGCACTTTTTGTGAGTAGATTCTAAGATTAAAAAGTATATTTGGTACATTGGTACTTTAAAAATTTAGATGCAGTCCTAGTCCTTTGCAGTTAACACTGAAAAAAAAAAAAAAAAGGGTAACTTGCTTTCTTATTATGAACTGAAGCTCAAGAATTAATTTGGACTGAAACAAAAAAAAGCAACTGAATCACAAGATAGCTCACAAAGATCCCTGAGTTTTTCACTTTATCTTTAGGAACTCATATTTTGTGATTTATGTTTCCACATGTACTTTCAAAATGCCCATAATTCTTCTGGAGCTATTTACATATATTTTCTTGTCCAAAGCAGCAGTCTTGACAGCAGGAAAACTATGGTTCCTCTGGTTTGGTGTCTTCTTATTTGTATAATCATTTTATACACATTTCAGGAGAAATCTAATGCTCAATAAGAAAATACTCTTTTTCTGACTGCAGGTGTCTGCAAATGGAAAGAATCGATTCGATTACTGGTAGAAACAAATTTCATAACTGAGTACTCTTCTCTGTGACTGCTCTGATCCTATTAAGTACATTCTAGAGGACGTAAATTTAAGAAGCATCATCTGTTGCTGTTGCTGTGATAAAACTCATGAAGTTTGCAGATCGTTGAATTAATTAGGCTCAGGCTTATGCAGGGTGTTTTAGATTAGTGAGCATGTACTGAATCCAGAACTAGAGAAAAAAAGATCTCACACTTTCAGTCTAATTTACAAAAATACTTACAATCCTTTGTAGTTTACGAAAAACAGAGCATTGAATACCCAATCTTAGCAGAACACCTCACCTCAGAATAAATTACATGGTGCCTGTTCTCAGATACAAACTTGATAATTCTGTGATGTTCCGATATTTAAGTGAAAAGCAGAAAGTGAAATTTTGGCTGCAGTGGAAAAAAACAGAACTCTCCTTGATCTAACAAGACTGGGCTTTCTAGCATGGATTTCAAAGCAAAGAAACTTTAGTGCTCCTAAAATGTGAAAAAAAATTAAGCACCATTCTATATGCATCGTCGAGGCATATAGGAATTTCTGCTCAACAGAATTTATGCTGTGGTCATGGGGTGAAACACTAACTCTTGAGAGTTAGTAAGCAGAGATGAAGGAGTATTTTTTCCTCCCATATTCATCCAGACAACTATATTTCATCTATTTTTCAGATGCACAGCACACAGTAATTGCTAAAATAATTTCTCAGCTAAGTTGCAGCATTCACGACTGAAACTCCAACAGATTTTGCAGTCTTATCTACTCTTCCCATCTGACAAAGGAACTTCTTCTATGTTGTTAGCAATACCATCTTCAGTTTCAGGGATGATGCTGTGAATCTATGGAAAGTACAGGTTTCTTGCACTGCAAATCAGGAGAAGTTTGCCTGAGATATGAAAGGTAAATTGCAAGACATCTAGGAATTTAGATTCTTGTTTCAAAACATTTCTGACAAGTACTTAGGAGCTTATTGCATAATTATTTGTCATTTTATTGGAAAAAAAAAAATACTTTCAAGCTACATTAATTTTGGTTTCAAACCTCTACAATACAGAGCTTGATGAATCAATAATTTAAATTATAAAAAATTCCAAATAAAAACATACTTTCCTGAATATTTAAGAATATATTTTGTACACCAGCTTAGGATGACTTATTTTTTAATCACTCCATTAATGTGGGGTGTGAAAGCTAAATTAGATAGATGGCTTCAAATAGTCTATATTCACTGAGGAAAATAGAGATTTAAAGCTGATTTTTCTTGATGTTGTATGTGTTTCAAATAGAAGTTTTAAAAGGCTAGACTGAACAGTAATACATTTTGAAACAACTATTCCCTCAACAGCAAATAACTAAGGCAAAATATCATTTCTTCTTCCAAATGCATGTGGTTTTTAAACTACAGTGAAATACTAAGAACCATGATAGCTGCACTCCAATTCTTCCACTTACTTGGGGTTTTGTGGTTTTTTTTGTTGTTGGTTTTGTGGTTTTTTTTCACAAAATCACATAACAAGTAATTTTCATTTTTCCTTTGCAGGACTGTTCAATCATCCACACCATAACTATAATATACATGTGCAAAGTACATGCTTCCGTTAGTGAAGTAAATTTAATGAATACTTCTAAAGTATTGTGGGATCCTAATAAGGAGGGCCTCATGGAAGTATAGAATACTAGTAGATGTCTTGCTTTCTTCTGCAAACAACAATGCTTAATTGCTCTTCCAAATATGCCTCTCCAAGGGAATGCGAGACATGTTTGAGGAACACAAGGGGGACCTTCTATTGTGGAATGCTCTAACAGGCTCTAAGCAAAGGGATGATAATGGCTGAATTCACTTGTGAGAGGAGGGGAAAGTAATACGGAAAAAATGACAGAATACCATTCTGTCACATCCTTCCCTTTTGTCTGAGGCAGAACTACAGGAACTAACAGCAACAAGGGGTCTTAGATAGTGACAAATCAGTATCAGAATGTTCCAATTTATTAGATTACACATTACCCATTAGGATATCTTTAACCTGCACAAATTTTGCAGCTGCATTGAAAAGGGATAAAACTCTTAAATGAAAACTATATCATGATTTTGAAATATGTCTATAATTTTATTTAATTTTGGGGGGAAAGGGAAGATTATAGAATAAATTATAACGTTATAAATTTCAACTTACTTATACAACAAGTTTTTCTAGTGGATATTGTAACACTAATATTACAGCAGAGACATTATCAATGCATACAAACATGAGTCAAAATAGAACCATATTGGGCAGCATAAAGCTTTGGAACATTCAACTAATGATAATGAAAAGTAGCTTATAAAAATTCAAACAGCATTTTGTGAAACTATTATAAAGCTAGAAGCTTGGGAATTAGACAGAGTACCCACACAGCAGGAGAGTACAAATGAACACCTACGCAGATGGCTGCTATAAGAACTGAACAACCACCACTCTCTATAATAGAAAGAAGCAAAATGAAGTGTCGATTGTAAGTGGTGCTTAACTTTATTAAGCTAAGAGAACACTATTACTGAAAGTCTGTATCTGACAAAGGGAAATTACTTTGTTGTAATCATGTTCATGAGCTGTCTTGAGCAGTCAAAGGCCTGCCATTCATTTAAATTAAACTGTAGCCTTTAAAATGTTAATTAGATGTTACAGCCAGATGCAATATTGAAGAACCTTTAATTTATAAGTTTCAACCATTTTTCTTGAAACATTCTCATATGTTTGTAACAGAACAACAGGCATGGATTTGTGACAATATCAAAAGACTAACTTACCATATATATTCCTTTTGTTGTCTTTGATAGCTCTTCTATATACATTAATGAGTACATACAATAAATACCTCTTTGAAAGGTATATTTCTGAAGTTAAATTAGAAGACTGAACTTGACTGCATAATAGTTTTTAAAATTATTTTTAAGACATTACTTTTCCTAAGGTTAGAAAAGGCCTAATTGAGAAAATCTACTTTTGCAATTTACTTTTACTTCACTGTTCAAAATGCGTTTTGTGGTCCCAATTTACACGGACAAATTCAGCAGGACCAAATGCAGCATTATGGCATTAACTGTTTATAAAAACAGAACTATTAAGCTTACAAAAGCATGTTCAAACAGTAGTATTGATACTAGTGTGAAGTACAACTGGAATTCTTCCATACACCCAGGAGTAATTAGGTTTGTGATACAGTAAATCTCAGAGGATGATGAAGTCATTAAATGAGGAATAAGTTTTTATATGGAACAAGCATCTGCATTTGCCAAGCTGAAATTTACATCATCAAAAGCATTGTCTATAAACTATATTGTCCACTAAACTTTATTTTCAAAGATGCTGAGCACCTCCTTTTCCGACTGATTTAAACTTGAGCATGTCTGCTTAGCATTCCAAAAATAAAAATTTCTTATTGCCATGACAACATTAACTGAAAAAAAAAAAAAAAAGGTATGTCTGAAACTAACAAGTGACCAGGTTTTTACTGGAGTGACTTAGGAAACAGAGAATGTAAATTTCAAACTGTTGTGTTTCAGCCTCTGAGTTTTCATGTCTAGTATTTATTCTCCTTGAAATTATATTGCAGTATAGGTTAGAGCAAACAATTTTTGCTTAGTCTTCTAATCTTTGTTTCAGTTTAGAAAGACTTTTTTCACTTTCAGTTCATGTCCTTTTTGACTTTAGTTGCCTGAAACTTGTTAATTATTAGGTTGTTACTTCCACCACCACAGCCTCAGAAACTATCATCATTACATATCCTTGCACATATATCATTGTATGACACATGGAAAGAAAAACTCTGGTAGAAGAACTTTTGTGCTAGAAATAGCATTAGACTTATTTTCTTTATGTTCTGAGCAGTTCCTAGCTGATCCAGGTTTGAAGACACTGTGTTGTTATTTGGATATTTTGGGCGAGGTAGCAATACCAGAATACCTTTAACGGGAGAGATAGGTTACTGTGATGTAATTCTGAGGTCCTATTACTAGGTCTTGTAAACCATACAAAGAGAGAATGAAAATGTCAGAAAAAAAAATTATGAAGAAAATACTAGAGAAAACTTTCATTTCATTGTTTGTTTTTGCCGCAATAAAATTAAATATCCCAAACAGACTGTAATTGGGATTGGGTTCTTCCTCTTACTCAGTCTTCATTATTCTCTCACAGGTAACTACTTCCTAGCAGTATTATAAAGAAAGCTGGGATATTTCTGGATGGATTCCTATGTCTCTTTTGTCGCTATAGGCTTTTTCTCAACCACCTTGTTATAGACCGTAATGAAATAAGGCATCTCATATGTGTCAGGCATTTGCAGAGCCCCTAGGTGTTTTGTCCAACTTCCATGTCCATGACAGTTGCATTATTGTGGACCTTTTGCCATGTAAGACCTGATTCATGTGACGTGGTATACAGTTATTCAGTAGAATTAGACTAGTGAGCTAAGTTTAGTTCATGCATTTTAAGTATATGCAATTATAGCACAAACACTAGTTTACTGTCACTCCCTTTCTACACCTCATGCTGGCATTTCCATAAAAGCAGCACAGATTTATTATTCAAGTGGCTAGGTTGATCTTGAGTCCATGGTGCTGTTAGTGTTTACATTTTAATAATTATCGTGAAAATGAAGACACTGTGAGTCCAATAATTGTCAGATAAAAAAAATAAAATCAGCCATTCAGAAATGTATTTTTTGCTTCCCTTTTTAGCTCCTTATTTTTAAGGGTGATAAAATATTTCAGCTCAAGAAAGCTAATCGCTTGGGTTAACTGGAGATTTTCCTCTCATAAAAGCACTGCAGATGCTTTTGGTGGAAATAATACATTTTCCTTCTTTTTATTTGAATGATCTTCCTTTTTTCTTTCTCCCTCCCTTGAATCTGCTCTTCTGAAAAGAACTCAGAGGAACATAGAATTCAGCAATATTTCCAGTACATGTTAGTGCTTGAATATTGTCACTTCTATATAAAGCAAATATTAGCCTTTTAAAGGAGTTATATTTCAAGGATCAGGTGGGAAGCACAGAAGTGTTGGATGCACCTCACTGCACTGCTGTTCATCCTCAACACTTTGCACAATGTGAGAATGTTTAATAATTCTAACCCAGCTACAGATAAGAATCTCTAGTGTCACATCACAACCGACAGTGCTGGTGTGAGATTTGTAGTAAAACAATATTCCAGCTGTAGCTTTCATTTACAGAAATAAAACATCAGAATGGAAGGGAGGTGTGTGGGGGAGAAGATAAACATTTTAGTCTTTTAGCACCATTTATACAAATTACAGTGAAGCTACTAAAAAGTGAACATTGAAAAATAAGGAAAAAATTGAGCAATTAGAGTGTAGAGCTCATTTTTTATTTTCCTAGCTCTTTTAAAAAATTATCCAGTTAATATTTAAATTTTAAAGACATGCAGTGCAAGCAAATCACCAAATATAAATAGCCTCTTTCCTAAATAAAGTGTGTGGCAACTGTGGGGCAGGCGGTCTTATTTTTCTCCCATTAATCATTACAAACTTCACATGCAGGAAAACTCTCAGGGGATATTTCTGGCTGGGAAAAAGATCCTCCCTCCTCAGTTCTAATCAGTCCATCCCATCTGTAATGGTTTTAGAAATTGTTAATGACATAAAGTGACAGTCAGAGGGCTTTTTGGTCTGTCAGTATAGGGTTTCCATGAGCTCTCTAACAAACTACTACATACAGTTCTCAAAGATTCTGGAAAATGATCTGGATTACAAGGGAATAAATTTGATATGTTAGCAATCACAACCAGGAATTGAAAAGAAAGGCTTCCTTAATGCTGTTCTTTCAACTGTAATGGTACTAGGATAAATTTGGCTGAGAGACAAATGGCATAAGAGGGCTATTAACACTTAGAATATGTTTATATTACAGAATATGTAAAATATACAAGCATCTGAATAAGAAGCTGAGAATGGGAAGTTAAACAAGCCTTTATCAATTTTATTTGATTCTGAATGCAGCTGTAATTCTATAACCTAACACTTATTCATAAAGACTAAGTGGAATAGTTTTATATTAATGCTTACAGTATAGATTGGAAATCTCTGTTGCATGCATATACCTTCCTATTTAGAAAACACTTACAATATTCAAAGATAAATCTTGACCCAGACTCTGTAAATGTGGACCCAGACTTCGTAGACTTTCCTTGATCAAGATTTATTGTTTGCTGGACAGCAATGCATAATTTGACCCTAATGACATACAAAAATATTTTTATTCCATTTCATTCTAAACCTGGAGAATTAAGCTCCCTAAATCTCACATTATTGTGTTGAGTTTAATTATTTCATGTATCAGACCAGCAATAACAGCTAGAAAAAGTTTAAAGCATTTTAATTTGAAATGTAATACAAAATTCTGCTAGAAGATCAAGATGCTTAGTGGTACTTTTAGTACCATATAAACCAAGTATATCAGATTCTGATCTCTCACAATCAAAAAACTTCCTTCTTCTTTAGCTGATTAAAAGTAATGAAATTTTTGCATGGAGAAACTCAGGATCTAGCCAGCTGTGCATGCTTGAATAATGTATGTGTATTTGTAAATATGAATCATGTGGAGTAGGTTAATAATGGATACGGGAATGAAAATTTGTCAGGCGTTTTTAAGACAAATTTTACTCTTCTACAGCTAAACATTCTCTTCGCTACTATTTTTTCATTTTTTTTTTTATAAAATTCGTTACACTAATGTGTCAGAGAAATTGGTATTTCAAAGAATGACATATATGCTAAGCTGCACTAAAGTGCATTCCTGCTCCATCCTCCTCACTTGTTGACAGTCAAAACTTCTAAAAACTACCAGCTCTACCTGATCTCTGAAAGTATATATATTTGTGTGTTTTCTTCACATTTTTCTCCTCATAGAAATATTTTATCTTATTACAATGTAAAATAGGAAATATTAAAGTATATGTTCCTAAGAAATCAGTTGTAACATGAGTTTGTCAGAAGATGAGCTGACAAACTCAGTAGTGTTGCTGCATGGCTGTTGGCTATATGACGTGAACAACTGAAATTCAAACAGGAAGCTTTTTCTCCTCACCTTTTAGTTAAACATCACCATCTTCAGGCAGTGATATTCCAACAATTTAGTTGTGTCATTCAGTCTGTCTTCAATAAGAGCAGTGTTTCAAATACTCAGAAGATGCCAAACATCATAATTAATATCTTGGAAGATATCACCATATTGCATTTAAATTGCATATTCAACCACAAAATATCAACCTAATCTAGAGTGTTACCATAGTAATCTATGAATGATAAGGTTATCATCGTACCTCTCTGTCTGTTTACTCTACAAGCTTTTGCAGTTTAGACAAAAGATCTCCAGGCTCAAGTTGTGATAACTGTTCTTTAGCTACTCCTCAACACCATGGGTTTGCATAGATAATTCAATTATTGCTATAAATCAACAGCTAAGATCAGTATTTTCTTAACTGGTCACAAGTCAGCACTCACTTATGTTTCAATAGTATGAATTAGACCTTGCTCTCTTTTTCTTTTTCTTTTTCTTTTTCTTTTTCTTTTTTTTTTTTTTTTTTTGNNNNTTTTTGTTGTTGGGGGTGGGGGTGGGGGGAGGTGGCACAAGGATTATATGCAATTTTAGGAATTGGTTGCTGGATCAACCTCTTCTTGCAAAGCCCAGTTTCTCTTTGTTCTCTCTTCTCTTTATTAGCTTCGTCATATAGCTCTTCAGCATAACTGTGATTTCCATCAGATTTTTGAGACTCCAACTTTGGCTTCCACCCACAAAATTTCAGCTTTCTTACCATGTACTTAACCCTCAGTAAGTGTCTGAAACTCCCTATACATTATCATAGCTGAATAACTCATAATGCTCTTCTTAGTGACATCTTTTATCTGTTTTCTATTCATCCTCTTTTATTAGGTATAATATTTCTGCCAAGTAAATTCATGCTGGAAGGTCAAAACACTGCTTTAATGTCATTGAATTTGCTCACTTGGGTGACCTTCCTGGCCAAACCCTCAAACACCTACTTTGACTTTTAATTTCTTCATGCACTGGAGGTTGTGTGCAGGGCAGGGGAAACAGGAATTTTGACTTTATCTCTTATTCTGCTCTTTTTCTTTTTTCTGCCTTTGCTGTGGATGAACTTAAATAAGCAATGAAATGTCTCTGTATACTTTTGTCCCGCATTTTATCAGCAATATATACACCTTGTGAATCTAGATGACAACACAGTTCCGGCTATTTAGTTCCATAAACAAGTCTAACTATCCTTAATAGTTGTAAGGAGGAAGCAAAAGTTAGAAGCTATATTGGAAATACTTATCTTGATCACTAATGAGTAAAATCAACAAGGAAGTAAATTTGTACCAAGGAATCAAAATATGACATTTTCTAATAATTTTGACTTTTAGACTAGAGTTGATTATCAAAGAAACATCTATTTGTGTTGCATTTTCTGTATCTTCATTCATTGTATAATAACTATCAATAGAGTAAATTAAATATAAGACGTTCCATTTGTATTTCTTTATTTTGATAGTGACTCTAATTCTCTATTAGACAGGTAAATAACAGGCAAAACATCCAACAAGACCAAATCAAGTCTACATTATATTGGACTTAGTGGCTAATGTTATTTCTTCCAGCCTTCTCTAGACCAGTAAAATATAGTGAGAACCATACTGTCAAGAATTTTTCGGTTATTGCCATCTGCACCGTTCTGTTAGGACTTTTTTTTTTCTGGGTATAACCCAGAAGTTCTGCTTTGTTTTACAGAGCTATGTTATTTTAAAAGATATAAAAAAAATTATCTATCACAGTCTCCCTTCACTTGTTATTCTCATTTCTCATCATTCCTTCAGAAACATTATTTGATGCCTCCTTCCATTCTAGTCACCCTTTTTCAGTGTATGTCTCCTAGTACTCTGCCCTCAATCAGTAATTTTTCACTCTCTCCTTATGTCAGGATCTCACAATTCTAGCTGTTGACTAAACACCTACCCACATCCAGCATTATGACCTACCTTCTTGATCTCTCATGAATGTGTAGCTGGCACTTTAAATTAGCACGATCAAAACAGGTCTTTTGATTTCCATGTTACACTTTCCTGCTTACTAAGTTCTCTATCAACACCTAGACCACCCCTTACTTGATGTTAAACAGGCTCAAGATTTGCACACGTCAACCTTACTAATAGGAAATTCTGTTAAAATTTAAAAGAAAAGGAGCTTTGACTCTTAAATCACAAGTCTTCTGTGATAGCCACAGGAACAACTCTGTTTCACACTGGTTATATACTGTAAGCTGAGACCTCAATCTTTTTTTGGTAAGCTGTGTTCAGTTTGTTATTTTGCCCTCCCACCCTCCTGGTTGCTGTCTGTCTTTCATTTCAACACACCACATCCTTTTTGATATCTGGGTTTTAAACTGTTCAAGTCAGAAAACGCTTTACTATTTGATCACAGAGTAGTTTACTACAACGGGAACATAATTTGTGTATGAGATTCTCAGATACATTACAAATGAAAAAGTACTGAAGTGTGTGAACTAGGTTCAGTATCTAGTTTTAGAATGCTACTGATCATTCTAAATTGAACTTTGGAACAATCTGAAAATTAGCTAGTGTTAGTATAAAGATAAATTAAAGAGTTCTGCAGATCAACTTCTTGTGGACAGAAGGAACACAAATCCTATGGACCATCTTGATTCACAGTAAGCCCTATTTTGAAAATTTCAACAATGCTTGTTGTACTGGCCCTCAGTAAAAGGCCAGTACATCCTTAAAGTTCTTGTCACATGCTTTATGGTGACCTCCTACTCAGATCTGTGAAAAAAATACAGAAGAAGATGTTAATATTTTTTCTTCCTTTCTGTATGACAGTGACATTTTATGTTAATTTCATCTGCTCCTTGAGCTCTCAGAGCCAAAACATTCTGTGGGAGGCAGAATGATGTCATTTTAGTCATAGCATAATTTTTCAGCTGCTAGAACAAGACATATTGTGGCATATTCTTCAGTACTTTTAAAAAGTAGTGAAATATAAACTTAAGGTGATATATTTATGCATGAGGGGGTTACACTGCCTTTTTCAGCTCTTAGAGCTAAATAGCAGGTTTAAAGTGACATCTTTCCTCCTCCACCAAATATTTTTGCTTCGAAGCCTAAGGACACTAAATAATCTTGACCAAGTAATACCATTTCCAGTTACTGTAACTTTGAAAAAGCAAATTGTAATATGAATTTTGTGTTGCGTTTCAGTTATGTTCTTAATTTAAATCTCACTGAGAAGAGATGCACCATAGGATAAACCGGTCCTTTTGTAGCAACGCAAAACCAAAAAAGAAAATAAAGTGTAGGTAAAATCACTAAAATCCCCCTAGAACTAAAGAAATTAAATCTAGTAGTCTTTGCAGAGGGTTCAATAAACAACTGCTAGTTCTGTGTTGGAGCCAGGGAAAGAACACCACCAATGCATCTCTCTAGTGAGATTTTCAAAGGAAAGACAAATGTTAAGCAATGCAGAACAGCAGTCACACTGTATTCTGTTTCATTTAGTTCTATGTTCAATTTCTGTTCTTTGCAATATACACTGAGTTAAAAAGCTATTCCTGGGAAGTAATACTTGAAAATGTGCACACAAGGAGGTGACAAACCTTAAAGATTTATCTTTTAATTTTGAACTTTTTTTTTCTAGTCAAGTTTAAAACCATAGGTATTATATCATTATCAACATACTTTTGCAGGTCATTAACAAAGGTGCATGTATTTAAAACAGTTCATTCACCCTCAAAGAGTGGCTGCTTCTTTGGGCTAATCCAGAAGGCATTCCAAGCTTCTGTTGTGACAAAAGAGCAATAAATCATGATTAAGAAAAGCATTTTGAACTGGATTGTTCTCCTCAATTCATCTACTTCAGCTGGCTGTGCACCCAGCTCTAGGCACTGCCTGCTCCAGGTGAACTGAGCAGTCACAGTCCCTGAGCATGTGAGGATGAATGACTGCACAGTGGTGTCACCTACGCAGTAAGGCTGGTGTCACCTGTGCAGTCTGGCCGTGTATCCCACTCTCTCTTCTGCTTTTTCCTCAGACTCCCGCAGTGCCAAGGGGAAGATCAGAACAGGCAGGTAGACAACAACAACTGCTCTCAAACAGCCCCTTCTTTTCTCACGTAAATATTGTTTTACTGCTTCAGCTACAGGGAGTAAGCCTTCATATGGGACTCAGCATCTGCTTCCTAATGGCAAAAGATGTGTTAGTAATGGGACAGAAGAATATGTACTGCCTTTACTATTTATTTGGAACAAGATATGCTGCCTAACGGAATAAACTCTGAGATCTACGAAGCACCAAAACTCTTGGCAGCATGAGTGTTTCTTTGTGCTCGGGGGAATTAAAACAGTCTCATTTGTTGATTACTATCAGAAAGCCACTGAGTCAGAAGTTTTTCCTTATGATTTCCCTCCTTTCCGGAATGCCTGCATTACAATATCTGAATCTAAAAATAACAAAACCAAAAAAATAAAACAAACCCAAATCCTTAAAGGTTGGTGAACTTTATAACTCACAGCACAAGATTATTTCAAAGGCCACAGTCTGTATACAGAGATAATTCTATTGTACTTTAAATATCTACCAAATTTTGATTGTATTCTCTTTTTACTACTAATATTGTTCCAACACTAAATATTTTGCAGTCCTGAGTAATGTGCTCTAGGCAATCCTGCTTTAGCAGGGCAGTTGGACTAGATGATCTCTAGAGGTCCCTTCCAACTCTGACAATTCCATAATGAAAGATTTGGATGGAGTCTTTTTTCGATCAGTAACATATCTGAGATGTGATAACTGATGATGATCTCCTGCTGTTGTTGAGCACAGTGAGCATGAAAAAGATGCAGGTTGATTTGTATTGCTGTGGTTATTTTCACCTATTTGAACTAATTATGGTTCAGAACCAAAATCTTTGGGCCATTTAAAAATCTAAATCTGGACCCAAATAGTTCTTAACTATGATGCTGTAAACCTTCCTCATGCCCATATCTTTCAAAAAAGGGGTCCAGTTGATAGATATTCAAAGTGATTGAATTCCAGACACCTAACTGTTCCTAGGTGGTTTCATGTTATCAACTTCTAGATAATGCCATGTTAAAAAAAAAGAAGGGTAATTCAAACAAACAAACAAAAAAAAGCCCTAGTTATTTCATAGAATGCATAATTATTACCTGTATCTTACATTTTTCTCTAATAGTGTGTCACACAGACTATATACTAATGGGCAAACTATACTCACCAACCTTATAATACTTTACTCTTTTGTACAAAGACTGAACATTATTAGGTAATGAAGGAGTGTATGAGAAAGTAGTAGATTATTTATGATAGAAACAAAATGAAACTAATGGGACAAGATTTGAAAGCTGTGATGCATGAAAGGTGCTATAGAGGAAGCTTTGGCACCATGACAAATAAAGATAAAGACTCAGTGGGAAGCAACAGTGTGAACATGGCTATAAAGAAGAAAGAATAGATTTACTGAATGAATCCTTACCATCTGGTGTTTATTTAATACACAATGAAGGTCAAATGGCTAGTGATCCCTTTTTCTATAGTCCAGTGACCAAAAGAATAGGAGGAATCAATGAATTTATCAATATGTCTGGAAATGTTTCACCGTATGATCTGATTGAGTCAATATTATCGGAGCAACATGTTCATTACTATTTCAGATACAGTTTGGAAGAGGCTCTATGGATAAGAAGTACATTCATTTTTTCCTTACTGTCAGAAGTTCCATCAAAATGCACAACATTGTGTAAAAGCAGATGCAGTTAAAGAAGTAAATTTTATCTGGTAATATACAAGAAGCTTGTAAAACAAAACTATACCTTACAAGTCAGAAACAGAGTTTGTGCTGTGGCATTTTTTCCTCCTCTATTGCTTTTTCTTCTCTTTCTTTTCTGCTAGATTGAATGCGTCTTTGTTAATGCATTTGATTTAAGTAATTATAACACAGGGACATTAAATAATGGTGAAACATGTTTATTAGACATTATACATAAACAGCATACACTAAGAGTAAATCTTATGTATGTTTAATAGTACTATTTTACATAACATTCTGTCTCGTTGGAGGTTCTTGTAGTCCTATACTTTCCTTCCCTAACACACCTATTTCCATAATATTTACACATAATAGAGTGCAACTACCCTTGTTGACTGGAGTTCTTAGCTACTATATTAATACTGAGATAGTAAATCGGGTGAAAGATTTTAGTTTAGGTTTTCAAACAAGTAAGAATATTAGAGACTTTTTAAAGAATAAGGCGGGAAAGAGTTGAAAGCATTCTTAAATCAACTTCCAAAACAGACAATGTTAAAAGGTGCAATTAAAGGCTGTATACCTTAGAAACATACCTCAAACAATACCTTAAAAATTTGGAAAGGATACTAACTAGGTTTTTGCAAAGTTAGTGGCTGGAACTCCTGACTACTGTTTTCACCTCTGCTATGCATTTGTTGTCTGCCCTTTAGTAAATATGTTTTTCTTTTTATTTAACTATTTTTAAGGTGAATATAATAATAAATACGTTACAGGATCATAGTGAATCCTCATTTTTTATAATATACTTTGAAATCCTTGCACATAAAAACCCCATGTACATGCAACTTCAGCAGGGACATCATTTCTGACCAAAAGCATCCCCGAAGAGTCTTACTTTAATTTGGATATGAATAATCTTGAATGAAAATTAAAATGTAGATTTTATTATGACTTTCCATTAATTGCAGAATCACATAATTGTCATGGTTGGAATGAACCTCTGAGACCACTGGGTGGTCTCTATACCAAAAGACCCTACAATCTCAGCCACTAGAGCATGCTACTTGAGAATACCCTGAAGTGCCCCATCTACATGTTTCTTAAGTACCTCCAGGGGTGGTGACTCAATCACCTCCCTGGGCAGGTTGTTTCAGTGTCTGACCACTCTTTCAGTAAAGTAATTTTTCCTAAGATCTAATCTGACCCTCCCCTGCCACAACTTCAGACCATTTCCTCTGGTCCTGTCACTATTCACTTGGGAGAAGAAGCCAACACCCATCTCTCTACNCTACAACCTCCTTTCAGCTAGTTGTAGAGGTCAATGAGGTCTCCCCTCAGCTTCCTCCAAACTCCAAACATCCAGTTCCCTCAGTCTCTCCTCATATGGCTTGTTCTCTAGACCTCTCACCAGCTTGGTAGTGCTCCTCTGGACATGTCCCAGCACTTCAATGTCCTGAACTGAACACAGTACTCAAGGTGAGGCCTCACCAGTACCAAGTACAGAGGCACCATCACTTCCCTACTCCTGCTGGCCACATTATGCCTGATACAAATCAGGATGTTCTTGGCCTTCTTGGCCACCTGGACACACCACTTGCTCATGTCAAGCTGGTGGCAAATAATCAGAATTAACTGTATACACAACCTATTTTTCATACTGCCGTGGTATTTCACAAAAGAAATTCAGCTCTCATTTGTACGATATTTTAACTTCTTGGACAAACAACCAGATCTCTGCCATCTTCTTTCTTTTTCTTTTTTTTTCCTCTCTCATTATATCTTGATAACTTAGACTTTTCTCAGAAACCTATGCAGGATAGGCAAACTGTGATATATCTTTTTAATCATCTTAATAAAATTAATTCTAGGTGTCCTATTCCAGCACTGTGCCTTGCTTGAATCAGTAAAACATACCAAAAGCCTTTATTAATCAGTAAAGGAAGATCTTAGTTGCGTATGCTCTCTCCTTGCAAACCCTGGGATATTTTTACCCGAGAAAACCCAAGCATATTTAATGAATTAACTTTTGCTTTTCTTCTTACCCACTTTATCGTTTCTCAAACATTCATTGTTCCTCAACACATATAGCTACCTCTTCTCTGTTACTTTGTTGAGGAGGACATAGTTAAGGATCAGATTTTACAATGCTCCCATTTCTACCAGGGAACTAGCTCACAGTATAGAATCATAGAATCATGGAACGGTTTAGGTTGGAAGGGACCTTAAAGATCATCTAATTCCAGCCCCTCTGCCATGGGTAGGGACACCTACCACCAGACCAGGTAGCTCAAAGCCCAGTCGAGCTTGGTCTTGAACATCACCAGGGGCAGAGCACCCTGGTGAATGGGCAACCTGTTCTTGTGTCTCACAACTGTCACAGTAAAATATTTCTTTCTGCTATCTAACCTAAAACTACCCTCTTTCAGACTGAAGCCATTACTCCTCATCCTATCGCTTATGCCCTTGTAAANGCCCTTGTAAAAAGTCCTTCTCCAGCTCTCCAGCTTTCTTGTAGGCCCCCTTCAGACACTGGAAGGTCTCCCTGGAGTGTTCTCTTCTCCAGGTTGAACAACCCTAACTCTCTCAGTCTGTCTTCTTAGGAGAGGTGCTCCAGCCCCCTGATGATCTTTGTGGCCCTCCTCCTCAGTACCCTCTCCAACAGTTTAATGTCTTTCTTGTCCTGAGAGCTTCAGAACTGAAAAAAGTACTCCAGGTGGGGTCTCATGAGAGAGGAGTAGAGGGGAAGAATCACCTCCCTTGACCTGCTGGCCACACTTCCTTTCATGTAGTCCAACATGGGAAAAGACAATCAAGCACCAGGCAATGTATANACCAGACCAGGTAGCTCAAAGCCCAGTCGAGCTTGGTCTTGAACATCACCAGGGGCAGAGCACCCTGGTGAATGGGCAACCTGTTCTTGTGTCTCACAACTGTCACAGTAAAATATTTCTTTCTGCTATCTAACCTAAAACTACCCTCTTTCAGACTGAAGCCATTACTCCTCATCCTATCGCTTATGCCCTTGTAAAAAGTCCCTCTCCA
>VXBW01005228.1:305831-334749 GCA_013400375.1 Thinocorus orbignyianus | reverse complement strand
TTTTTTTTTTTTTTTTCTAGTGAGAGCTTTCAGTAGTAATGGTGAAAGGCAGTTCACAAAATATTCATCCACTCTCACTTCATTACTTCAAAGTAAAAATGTACAAGAACAGAGGGTATGTAGGGCAAAATGAGGCCCAAATTCAGAATCCTTTACATTATTCCTCCCTGGTCCATCAATGACTTACAGTTTCACCTCTGCTGCAGAGAGGTAGAGATCTCTGCCTGTTACTTCGCAGTATTATACGCCAGCAACGTATTTCAGCTCAATCAACAAACTTCTGTGTCAGCAGCAGGTGACAGGTTTCTTGTTCTTAAGATTGTCCTAATGACACTTTCTGTTGCTGTTGCTCAGGTTTATGTTTATGCAAGTACTGTGAATGTGAGGTGTTAATCAGCAGCTCTAATTACTAGGGTGGAATGAACATTCCAGGATTGAGTTCATTTGGTTTTCATAAACAAGGTTTACCTGATGCTTTGTTCAGACAGAAATGAATGCAAAATGATAGAAAGCCAGTCTATAATCAGTCCCTTGAAACATTTTTTAATCTAGGTAGCCCCTTGCTGATAATTTTAGGTTTTCATCCAACTTTCTTTGTCAGAAGAAAAAGGGGAAATTATAGTCATTGAGCCAGAAAAAACTTCTTGGAAGGAGTTAAATTCCTATACCTTTTGACTAACATCTCTTATACCAACAGTTTAAGGGTCAAGGAAGATTTGGAAAACCTGGCAAGCCTAACAAGCATGGTCTGTTTATAGCAATGAATCAAGAAAAAGGGTCATGTAAATCATTGAACTGATCTTGAAAAAATCCGGTGGATATGGAAATTGGCTAGGAATGAAGGCTACTGAAAAATTTAAAATTTGGAATGGTTTTCAGGGTCTGTGGTGGGGAAAACCCACTGGGGGTAAAAAAAACCAAACAAACAAACAAACAAACTAATCTTGGGTGTACTTCTGTGCCTTTCAAAGAGAAAATTCAGTTTATCAGGAATATGGCACTTTCATTATTATATAGGAAGGCATAAATATATTTAATGTGAATGCAGCACCTACATTTTTGCATTGCCCTGAAGTCAAATATAATTAAGATAAATATTTATTGAGTACTCCCAAAAGGTCCATATTTTTAAATACAGATATATCTCCAGACAGTATGTTTAGATTTTCATAAGAATCAGTTCAACAGCTTAGTACATGGGAAGAAACAAGATTATAATGAGGTGGGTGAAAGTGCAAACCCCTAAAATGATTAATCTATTAGATTATTGCAAGTTTAAGTGAGTGTGATTATAAGATCTCTAATGTAACAGCCAAACACTGCAAACATACAAGAAGCTCTACATTTCTAGATTGTTAAAAAGTACAAATGTAGCTGTTTGTTTCCTCCTTCTAATAAAAGAAGAAGAGGATGAAAAAGAAGAGGCTTCTAGGAACTAAGAAAACTGACCAGGTTACCCACATTCATTCCAACAATACTTCACAAACAGATGTACTCACTGACTATATTTACAATGTATTTGATTCTCCTTACCATCCCATTTTCTACTGTTTTAAGTCTGAAGTGTGGGCTTTCTGGAGCTGAGACATACTAAGAGTCCTGATAGGAAGATGAAACTCTCCTTTTGGTACAAGACAAAAAGTTTTTCAGTGTTCTCTTTCTTAGTTGTCACCATAATTTTTCAAATAACTTCTCAACATCTGATTATGCAGAGCCCTAAATCACTTTAAATAATTACAAATTACATATCTGGGTTTTTTTGTACAAATTACCACTATACAAGTGGATATCATATCATTATAAAAATGAGTATGAAGAACATCTTGAACTATAATATGCAAGATGTTTATTTATTTTTACTTCCTTAGTGCCGAAGATAAAAAAATACCTTCCTCTTACTATGGGGTGCCTCTGCTTTGGATCAGGTGTTGCACAGTAGTGGGATCTAACAATTAAAGCAGTAATCAGGCTTATTTGTTATCCAAATGATTCAGATGATGTAGCACTTTTTTTTGCAGGAGGATCAGCCCACCTAAATTTTATTCTCATGGTATGAATTCCAGGAAGACAGAAATCAGAACAAACCTCCATTCTCTTGATCATCCCACAGGGTTTATAATCTACTCCCACTATCCTGCATGGTTTCAGTTACACACCAGTAACATCCATTCTTTGAACACTGTCTTCAAATATATGTTGTACTTAAGGCCATGAAGAAGATTTGGAAAGGATTCTTTCCTATATCAGCTCAAGATCTCTTTCTAAACCTTCACAGAGCTGAAACTACGAATCTTTCCAACAGCCAGCAGAACTTACAGAAACACTTCACTCCCCTTCCTAGTCTGCTTTTACAGCATCCATAAACAACTATAAGATTTTTTTTCCTGATAAAAAAGGCTTGAAATTCACTTCAGTCCAAAGTAGAAGAAATTTTAAAATTATATAAATATTTAGCTAGACGATCCACTTTCTCCCATGCTGATGGTATTGAATTAGATTACATGCTTTCTTGCTTTCTCAGTTTAAAAATAAATTAGAATAGACCATCAATCAGAAGTGCCTACTAGCACCATGCCATGAAAATATCTTCCTTCTCTACTTCCCTTCTCACTGTTACAACACAAATCTCTGTCACTCCAAATACCATTCAGTATTCTCTCATTACCTTGCACTTTCCACTTGAGGATCCTACGCAGTTTGTATTTACATTAGTCTACAGTAACTTTGATGACTATTTACTATTGTTGACCTTATTTTACAGGAGAAGCACTAAAGAAGGAACTAGTAAATGATTTGCCATAGCTGTGAAAGAAGAAAACTCCAGTTATCCTTTCAGAGAAGTGGGCACCATCCTCTGTTAGGAATTATCTTTCTCAAGAGCTGTATTGCCTAACTGGTTTCTTGCAAAGATCACTTGCATTTTCTAGGACTGAAATACATTCTTCTTTCATGTAATGTAAAGTAATAAAAGACAAAAAAGATAATACCCAGAGAAGGTCCTTTCTATTTAGGTTTTCATGTTATAATATTACTGCATTATCATAAATGCCTTTATGATAATTCAGGGTAAAAATGCACATTAGAGGGGCCAAAGGAGGGAAATTGGCTTTTGTCTCTGCTGCTTTCTTCTCCATTTTGCGGGATCTCAAGTTTTACAAACTCTGGTTTGAACTGATTCAGTTCACCAGCCTGGTAGAAGACCAACCCAAGAAAATAAGGATAAAAGGTTTCTGCCAGACTGGGGAGTAGATTTGCATCAATGCAAGACTCTTAAGTGTCAGAGCTGATGCAAATGGCCTAACGGTACTGGTGGGCAGCTGAGGGACGTCAGCTCTTACATCAGCACAGTTTTAATGTACAAATTCACTCTCACCATGTGTGTTTCTTCAACTAAGGTAAAGAGGAGTAGTTTCCAGCAGTACAATTAACTTCAGTGTTTGGGTTTTTTTGTAGATTGAGTAAAATAAATTGCTGTTGTTAAAAGGGCTTGAAGTGGGCCATATACTTTTATTTAGGCAACCATGAGGTTTTTACAGCCAAAAGAGAAATTAAATTCTTCTAATATTGATTTTAGATTTTTGCAGTAAAAGCCCTAGAAGAGTCGTTATGGTAAGCAGTTTCACTGAGAACATGTCCTACAACTGAGATGATATGTTTTGAAAAGGTCTGAAGTCATTTAGGACAGAAATCACACTGAAAATTAAAAGCTTTAATTCTGTTCAAAAAAATAACTGTAGCTAAGAACTTGTTTCCAAGAATGTAAGGTGTTTAACTGTGTACCTAGATGCCTAGTCAGATGTTCTGAAGTGTGGAGTAGATGTTATTCTGTTATCAAGTCAAATCCCCAGGAGGCAGAGATAATGTCTAATTTTAAAATCCCACTAAGTCTTCACCAGCACTAACCGAGAATTAAAAAATCTAAGTATCCAACATCTTTGTAATTATCACAAAAGTATTTGCTAATATTTCCCTTTTCCAGAGTTTCGGACCTAGACTTCTCAGAAACTAAGTTTCTGTAGCTTAACGAGTTAATGTGCTTCAATTGATACAAGTAAGAAAACACCATCTGTGCAATCTTTATTCATGTCAATTGTGAGGTAATTCAACTTAAACTTCTTTCACTGAACACACACATCAACAGACACTATAATCATAGCTGGAATGCAGACTGCCACTTACCAAGCAGTAGTAAATTCCCTATGACTAAGCCCTTAAGGATTTTCAGACTTTTATTAAATATCAGATACTTCATCGTAATGTAAACATTTAGTTCCTCATTTCTATAGAGGATTATATGTAGAAAAATTCCAGGCTAAATGCCCACCTGGCCAGGTAGGCAAAAAATTACATCGGAGACTGCAACTCCTACAAGCACCAGATCAATTACTACTAGTCCAGTTCTTGCATCTGATACATTTGTATTTACCATTTTTTCTCAAAGTTGAGTACCGGTATCAGCGACCTCAGCTAACAGAAAAGGAACAAAACTGTATTAGGAGGACAATATGTAAGATATCTTCAAGTTGCACTAGCAGTTCAAGGAGGTAACGTGACGGTTGATGAAAGACAAGGGAGAGATGTCTGTCTTTTACTTAAATAACAAAGATATCTTTATTTGGTATTTATTAAAACCAAGTCAAACATTCCTATTTACATTCAAATATATCACACATTAAAAATCTTCACAAAATGCAGCAGTTCTGCATTCTTATGTCTAAGCAGCCCTGTTTTTAATACAAAGACTGCTCTCTGAAAATGCACACCTTGTGCCTTAATTAAACTGTACTCAAACACGGGCCAAATAACCACAATCTATTGTGACTGCAGCACATGGATGAAGACGAAGAGAAAGAACTTTTCTACCTCGGCTGATACTGTTGCAGTTACAAGGAAATGTATATTTTGTCTTGTGAAATTCGAAGACAATTCAGGACAAATTTTCTGGTTAGACGGAATAGACGTCTTAGATGTGTTTTAGATGAGACTCGATCATCCAAATGTCATGAAATTGAAGATTGTGACCTTTTTTCGTAAAACACAGCACTTCAGACAATACTATTTGCCTGGTCAGATAATGAATATTCACATTTACTGTTATAGCAAGAATTGTGGCCTCTATATTTTGCTCCTGTCTCTATGTAAACAACAGCTGTGACTTTTTTTTTTTTTTTTTAACTTTAATGCCTGGTAAGCTTATTCTTCTCTACCAGTAAGTACACCGCCAAGGAAACAGCACTCTCCAGACAAATACTTTGGTGTTTCTAGACAGTGGAGGAAACACTGCTGAACTCCATAACTAAAGAAGATATTTTAAAAATTGTAATTCATATAATGGTTCAGATTTCTTGACCTAACAAAACGGTATGCTAAACATTGCTGAAGAAGTTCGGAAGAATTAGTCAAACCTCAGCTGCAAAAGTAACTGCCCCAATACACCTTTGAAATAGTTGTTCTAACAACTCTAGAGATAGCTCTCCTCAACTCTTAGTCCCCAGGACTGTTCCTCAAAAATCCCTTCTTGCATCTACCTAGAAGGAAATAAACAATTTTAAAGAATATATTGTCTATATTTCCTTTCTTGCTCCTTTTTTTTCCCCACCTTTATTTATACTTGCACACAGTTTGCTCTATGTGCAGGATTTTGATGACTTGTCAGAGACACTCAGACATATTTGGAAAAACATTGCCCCAGCAAAAACCCTCATCAAGTAGAGATAACAGATGGAAATGAAACAAACAATTTCCTGATCTAAGCAGGCAAATTCAGGATTCGGTTTACAGCACAGGGAGATGTGACTTTCGATGAATTTACCCACTGCATTCTTCTCTGAAAGCATGACATGGGCTCCCCCCAAGTGATTTAATTTTCATTAGCACAGTATTGTTAAACGAAACATGCAAAATATGTTGGCCTCCAAATTCTCTGTGTACGAAAATGGCAAGAAATGAGAAATTTCCTTGGAATCAAACTTCCTTTTTATCATAGCAACCCTCATCACAGACAAAATTATTTATCTTATTTTTTGTACACTATAGTAAAATTTTGTTCTCTAGCTAATGAAAAGATATTGGACAGAGTGTATTTCTTTGCTTGACTTATTTTTTTAAAAGCAGAAAATAGAAATCTTAGAGAAAAGAGAAGTTCTTTGTTTTGTAAAAGGTTTAGTATCCCTGGTGTCCTGTGCCATAACTCATGTTTTTAAGCACATCAGAAGCAGTTGAAGAGGAAATCATTATAAAGTTGCATTTATATTCTGTGCCTGGTATGATAGGTCCCTGGCTCTACTGTTTTGAATTATCACAGCAAAAATCTACTGAAATTTCTTAACCTTTTTTTTTTTTTTGCAAATTGGTTCTTAATATCTGGATACTAAAATACTTCATCTTCTTCCAAGATAACAGCTGCTGATGGAGAATGTGTCCTGGGAGGAACAATGAAAAGGGAATTAGAAAACTAAATGCTCTTGGCTGATTCTATCCGAATTCTTAGGCAAAGCTAAATTAAAACCCGTATCTCTGAGCCTGGGTTTGAGAACCAAATAAGCACAAAAGATATTGTAAACTGAACTTGTACTTATGAAAATACAATGTCTTTATGCCAAAGAATTAAACCAGAAAGTATCTTTTTCCCTGTCAATATTTCAAATCAAAATTAACTACCCTGAATGATTTCTTCAAGACCTGGATTTACCTAAAAATTTGATTCATCACTGAAACATAATGCAGCACTTTTTAAGGTTACCAACAAGTTATAAAATATCATTAACTAATGATTTGGGAAATGAATTTTCCGAACAATGAAATTACTGTGTATCAGACAAAAATATTGGCATTTTTCATTATCACTCTTAAAGCCAGAAAACTTTTTCTTTTTGGACTTTTTGAACTGACACAAATGTCTTTAAAAAGGGCAATTAGTGACAAGTGACTATGAAGAACCCCGTGTTGAGAAGCTGAGCCTAAGCCTCTTGAAGATTCTCCATGTAAACAAGTCAGACCACATCACTCATTATCCCTCTTTTGTTTACTGGGAGAAAAGTTCAAACTATTTAATGAGAGGATTACCCATACTTCAACTCCATTGAAAAAGATTAATTGATATTTTCCTGTTAGGGGTTTAACCACTTGGATTTGGCCTCATATCCCCTATTGTTACTGATGCTGTGATCAGCAGAGCAAAGTTGCTTAAAGGTTAGACAAACTTTGCAGCATGAATTACACAAATTAATTTATGTTAAAGTTTGGTGAGAGTCTAAGCCTGAAGAGCTTCTGTTAGCTACTCAGGTGTTTAGAAAAAAATAGCTACTAGAAAATAAAGTGCTTTATGAAGTATCTCATCTTTATACAGAATTTTAAAGCATATTAAAGCTTTTGGATTAAGTTTAGCAATTGTGCTACTATAAGAAAAATAAGTGACATACAATAAAGTTAGCACTGCTAGTACTATTGACATTTCATTTTAATGTGGGGGGTTTTAATTACATTTAGGGTGTTGGGGGAGCAGGAGCAGGGCCATGAATCTCTAAATACATTTTTTTCTTCAAAGCTTTACAAATTTTCCAAAAAATGAGTGTCTTGTGGACATATGGCTGCATATTTGGATAACGCTATTTGCATTTTCAAACTTGCAATATTTTTAACCACTCATTTGGCTTTTGCTTTCAGAAAAGCAGACAGTTAGTGCATTCATTTGAAATTATTTAGTCTCTTTAACTCTTTAAAAAAGATGTGAAGGGAAAGTATTTGTATTCATGAATCATTTAGCATATATGTTTGTGTTTATGTTTGAAAATGTAAACTGATAATATGATATAGATTTATTGAGTAAAAAAGCAAAGATCTTGTAAATATTAGAAAACTTCATAGATTCTAAGAGGAAAGTAACACCATGAAACACATAAGACTATCTTAAAGAGAAAGTGTTAACATTAGGGAAAAAAACTTAAAATAGTAAACCTAAATGGGAGTAGTTAAGACATGATTACGTTATATTTCGATCCTACAAAGAATGCATGCTTGAAATAAAACTGTGGGAGATATCACCCCTCAAGAAACAACGTTTCTCATTATTCAAGTGTCTAATAAATATACAATATTTCTAATTATTTATTCTGCTCTAAAAAAACATTTTCACTCTGTATTCTATTCAGTAATAAAAAAGTGCGCTGTCTATTAATAAAAAAAAAATTGACAGAAAACCACTCCAAAATACAGAAAAAAAAAATCGGAAAGTAATGACAAACGAAAGGAGTAAATTATCAGGGTTCCTACAAATAAGATAGGAGAATATATTTTAAAATATGCTACAAGAAAAATGGTAATGGAAAACTAATACTTTTTGAGGTAGTTTTAGGGTACCTAAAAAGCACAGCAGAAGAATAAAAAAAAAAATGGTAATTTTCATTTCTTCAGACTGTAGAAAGTGCTATTATAAGTTATAGCTTTAAAAAAATCTCATGATATGATGTCCAGATGTTTAATGCATAAAATCAATTTAAAAAATCAACTCATTTTCTTTTCAAAAATCAGTGTAGACGATTCCAACAATTTCAGAATAATCATCTTTAATGTACAGATTTTAAACACTATACATGCTAAAATATGCAATAGGCTGAAATTTGTAATATTGTGCATACATTTGGACATATTGCAGACATATTTGGACATATTGTGGACATATTTGGAATATTTCAGTTTTTTTCTTAATTGACATACTATATGGGTACTTATATTTTCAAGAAACAGCAATCTGCTTCATTTTGAATTATGTTTTTTAATGTGTGTATCTAATTATTACTTATTTATTAATTTCAGCAGAAGTTTAATTAATTAGCAGCTGATGCAAAGTATGACAAAAGTAAATACAAGTGCTGACATTACTTCTGATATTGAACAAGTACAAATTTTATTGACCCTTATCCTGACAAATGTAGTTAACCTTATTGATTAACTCAAGCACAGTGAAACAGAGTGAAAAATGTTTTACCACAAGACACTATAGTATGACCACTATGTCAGCTATTTCAGCCTTCAAGACTTAAATGCACAGCCTACATTGAACATATTGATTTTCCTAAACAGTCCTCCTATAATAAATACTACATTATCACTGCAAGTCTCAGCAGACATGTTAGGTGATCAGTGAATGGAGCTGTAATCAGAGGAAGTTCTGTGAAACATAATCTTTCTTTATTCTCCTCCTCTGAGAAATTAGGTGGAGAGGAAGCAAGGGACAGCAACAGTCGCTGCAGTTGTCCTATAAAATCTCCTCTTACTGATCACAAAATATGTCATCTTAACATTTTAGCTTTTTATCCTTCCAAAGGTAAAAGTTTTCAGAAACATGTATATATACAATTAACACCATTCTTATGCTTTAAAAACTACTCTAAGCCCAAGTTATTGTTAAAAATATCTAAGATGCATCAGAAACACTCTTAGAAAGACAAGATAGCCAGTATGGACTGACTGTAATAAACCTCGCTTTCGTTTCGGATAAACAGAATCAATACATATAGATTGGGGAAAATATCTCACTGGTTGGCTGGTTGGTGGTAATATTAGAGTTAATTTTATTTTTTTTTAATTTTGCAACATGATTATTTTGATGTTATAACTTATAATTTGGGGGTTTTTTTAGTACTGTGGTTAAGAACTCAGTGTGTAAAAAAGAGAAAAAAAAATAAGAAAAAGAAGACAAAGACTGACAAGCCATGAAATTTTTTAGTCTAAATTAAAAAACCTTTTCAATTTTTTTAAAATTTCAAATGTACCTAATCTTGCTATGAAAAGACAAGACAAAACCAGAAGGAATACAAGATTTTAACAAAACAGAAGACAGATGTCCAGAAATTACCAATTGCTAATGCACACAGATTGTGATTAAATTTTAATGTGGCTTTTAACTTAAGTAAAGATTTTGCTTATCGAAGAGAAAGAATCCCAGAGAAAATATTGTTATTGATTTCATCATCTTAGATGTAACTGATCCTTTAAGTAATTTTTCATGGTTTCAGTGTCACTTTTTAAGTGTCTGCTTAGACTGAGGAAATCATTAGAGGGCACATTCATTTAAAATTCTGAGTCTAATGTATAAATTGTTCTCCAGTACACTCAAAGTCACATCTGTTGAAAACAAAACACAGCATTCAATGTGCTGAATAAAATCAAAACATAACAGTAGAAAGGTTAGAGAGAGTTAAATTAAGCAAATTAAATGACATGGAAAAGTTTTCAATTGATTTAGAGAATGATTATGTGCTTTTAAAAAATATATTGATTATCTTTAATGTGTTGCAAAAGAAAGCATAACATGTACTATGACAACATGACAATCTCACATATGGTGGAATACATACATGGGCTCACGTGGCTTTTTAGTAGAGCTGTTTCAGGAAAGAGGTTGCCCATTTCACATAAGTAAGGTGCAGTGGCCTGCTTTGGATTTTTTTAAACAAATAGTAAGTGAATTATGATGTTGCCACACTGATAAAGAAGCGGTCCTTATTGTTCTGTCAATAAAATTAATTGCTAAAATTGAGGAGCCATAATAGCCACTATCATGTTCTGATGTTTCATAAATATTTAACTGTGTAAGACTCCTGAGGTCAAAAGGGCTAATTTGGTTTAGTTTCCTGAATAGTGGTGCAAAATTGACTACTTAGAAAGGGAAGTGAATAACAATGACAGATCTTCAGATATATATAGTATTCTTTGATACAGACACACCGTCTCCATTTACTCCATAGATTTAAGGTGGCCTATTTGTAAATAACACTTCAAGATTTTATGCAAATAATTGTGTTACAGTCAAATATCTGCTGTCCTTCAGCTTAATTTCTTGTCTTGTAGAACAGAAAAATAAACATAAAGCTAAAATGTTGTGTAATGTTACATCTAAACCCATTCTCAACATGTTTTCCTGTAAGTTTGTTATGTAAAACAGATTTGGAGAGACAGGATCCGCCCAATCCTCTTTTAATAAGAAAGAACTAATTCATACTTCACAAGAAGTCCTAGACTTTGAGAAGTGGACAGGTATATTTTGGTCCAGTTAGAACACCATTCCAAAAAGCTGGTTAATACTAGCCTTTTCTGATCCCACAGCTCTTCTCTCCTCAAGACTCCTTATGTTGATTTTTTTCACTAAAATTCCCACCTTGTCACACTTTGCTTTTCTTCTGCATTTGACATTAGATCTGTGAGACCAGAATAGTGCCCAGAAGAGTTTAGTGACCTCAGTCCAGTGTGAATTTCACTGAAAATTCAAATATATCAAACATATTACATTCACAAAAGGCACAGAATTCTATGTTTTCTTAGTTATTTTTGCACATGTTCCTTCATTATCATTTCTTGCATTACATAAGAGATCCCTGAAGGCAACTTATTTCTGCAAAACTGATGACTAATCAAAATTATGATTTGTAAAATACAGTATGTCCAAAAGTTAGAGTATAAAACCCCAAAGTAATCACGTTACCTTAGAACAGATTTCACCAAGCCAAAGGAAAGACAGGTATCTTGATGGATCAAACAAGAGAATGAAAGAAGTTCACTATTCTCCATTATACAACTCCTCTATGATCTACTCGTGTGGCAAAGAAGTAGTAACTCATCTCATTTTCTTCCAGTTCTATATGTCAGCTTTGTGAACTAGCAAATACGCTTTAGTTCTGAATACGAAATAAACAACAGAGTGAAGTAACCATGATTACTATAAAAAACAAAGTTTAAGTATCTGCAAGGAACACTGTCTGGCCACAAAATATCAATATCAAACAATTTATCATGTACGGTATACAGAAAAATGCAACCGTTTCATTCTTGTATTACAGAAAAACATCATGGACTTCAGTGAGGTACACTTGTTGAGTAATACTGTGCCTCTAATGATAACTGCTGTTATTCAATACAAGCAGCAACTATGCAGCAGTGCAATGAGTAGCTTTTTAGACTCTGGTAACACTCAAGCTCTGAATGGTAAGAGTGGTTTACGGGAAGATTTCACAAAGCACATGAAAACAAAACAAAATCAGCTAACTCTCCAAGACGCCTGTCATGTGTCTGATATTTAACTCAAAGCCTCTAGTGGCGTTTTCGTCATGTAAATTAAACATCTCTGAATTGCCTATATTACCAAATAAAACATCATGAACAACTCTTGCATCTCTGGAGCTCCCTCTCCTGTTTGTGGTCAGCAGACAGCCTTCTTTGGTTACTATTAAAGTAACCCAGACACTTGGATGGTTCTCAATAAGGTTAGGCCCATTTGATCTGACGTTCACAGATTAAAGGAACTTTTCCAACAGTGGTTCTACTCAAATTTAATGGCAAAAGGTTGTGTGCCAATATTTACTGGCATTTGTGTAGAAAACAGTGAATAACATTTATTTCACCCTAGAACTACCTTGAAAAATTATTGAGGAAACTTCCAAAAAGCCATTCATTAAGTACATGCAAATGCCCATACCAAAACTGAGAAACTTATCTCAGGCAGATGCAGCAGCTTTTTTTTATTATTATTTTTCAGTTTTAATGTTTCCTTCAGAATATGTCTCTAGAAGTTGTTTACTACTAAACAGTTGGCCTAAACATTTGCGTTATCCCATTATTGATGAGGCATATGAGACCTATTTTCAGAGTTGCCTGACATTTTTCCTTATGTAGTTGCTTTCAGTTAATTGTAACATTGCCAGACTAACCATTTTAGGCTGTAATTTTTCATGCTGAATGTCTAATTTAGACTGATAATTTTGAAACAATTAAACTGAAACAGTTTTAGTGATTTCCAAGAACAAGGAGATTGAAAAGACCTCAATTTCTTGTAATTTCAATTCCTTTAGTAAATGCTGTTCTAAATGTCATGTACTAGAATCACATTGCACTTAGTTCTTCACTAACACAGAAAAAAATGGTGGTCTCCTCCCCAAGAAGCTTATATTCTAACAATTAAGTGAGCAATAACCTGGGTATAGAAACCAATGAAAAAATACATGGAAACAAGGAAATAATGTTGGACATCGCGATAGGCAGTGCCAACAGAGCACCAGGATTAACTTTAATCGTAATTTTCTTTACCTTATTTCAGTCTCGAGAAAGAGTGCTATTACTCCTATCTCTACTATAAAATAATAAAAAATAAACAAATAGAAACTTAGTAGAAAAACTGAGAAAACATGCTTTGTTTTGTTTTGTTTTCTTTAAAATAAAATTGGAATAGTATGATCTGAAAAGAAAACAGAATACCAATTAGCATCATCCATTGGATACACACAATTGCACCATTCAAAGTAAAAAGGAAGATTGCACATACCTACCTGCAGTGAAGCAAGCTAAGGAAATTGACCCGTCCACAGGGTTTCAGTGCTATGGTTGCTCCATGAGTCTTTTAGTTTGGCATTATTTAAGTGAATCATTTTGCTTTGGGTGGACAAACAATTTGTAAAAATCTTAAAAACTGCAGGACCACCACAGACCTTCCTAAAAAATTTGGGGGTTTATTTTGAAAATAACTATCCAGGGCACGTTCAGTGGTATGCATCTCGGTCTCCTAATAAAGCGAAACCTGTTCAACAAAATCTGTTCTCAGCATCTTCCAGATAAACCACCGTCTGATACAGTTGTGCCACATGAGTAAATTTTAGTTCTAAATTCAAATGTTTTGGGTTGCATCAAATAAAGCTATGTTATATCTTGATAGCATATCTATTTTGTTTACATATATAGGAGTTTTCCTTGTCTTTCAAACATGTAGTTAAGGAGGACAAATATTTTGTTGTCTACTCTGATTATTTCTATAGCCTCAATAGGGATTGGAGCCCCATCAGGTTGAATGCTAGGAAAGCACACAGTTAAATAAAATCTCTGAGTCAAAGCACTTATACACTAGCTTGTATAAATAACTAAACAGTCAGAAAAGAAAGGAGAAAAAGCTAATTTTTCAAGACCATACACTAGAGACAAATGTTCAGACTTCCAAGAGAGTAGATAGCTCTGCCTACTGTTTTCAGCTACGTCAGCTGTGGAGATTTACTCTTTATTACTTCTACTGCAGGAACACAGTACCCTATCAAACCGAAAAAAGCCTTGTTTGAAAAGGTAATTTACATAAGTAAAAATAAAACAATTCACATTCCCACCATTAGTCCTAGGAAGTAATTTCAGAAATTCAGAATTTCTCCAGTTTCAAAATTTTCTAATACTTCTGGCAAACATTTTCAAAGCTAATGCTTCAGTTCAATGACTATTTAGTATGGCTAAAATTCACTTAAAAAAAAAATAAAAATCCAAGCTTTTGAAACATCAAACTGAACTGAACTACTTATTTTAGTACGAAAATAATTCCTGACAAAGGAGAAGATAATTTTGCTTTGTTCTGGAACTTCCATTTACTTCCTATTGGGTTTATGCAGGTGATTATAGGAGTCTGTAAGTTCCTTTAAGATTCGCTCTCTCACTCCCAAAGTAATACAATTCCTGTGCTTTAGAAAGCCTATTAAAATGTGCTAGTATTCACTTCACCTGCTATGTTCCTTGTAACACACACCCATGTATTTCAAGTTCATAGGCTGACTCTCACACAACACTCTGAAGAATGGATGTACAAAAAAAGGTTGTGATGGAGCATCTCAGGCACTGTAAAAATAGCAATAAGATAGTATCTTGGTTTTCAGAACAGCTTGTCTGTAATATTCTATCAGTAATATTTTAGTAGGGCAATAGATGAACATATCAGTTTAGATTAATTTGTAAAATGGCACATTTAAGAGACTGACTTTTTGAAGTTTGTTCCATCTCCACGTGTAATTTTTGGCTCCAGCATAATCACTGCCGTACTGTCTTCTTGCACATGGTAAACTAGCCATCTGGATAGTGTGTCAGCATTAATGTTTTCACACCCTCAGCTTCCCGTGATAAATGAAGTCAAATTCTTGAATTATGGCAGCCCACCTGCATATAATTTTTTCTATAGTCTGTGACTATAACTTTTCTCTCCAGAAGAGTACAACTAAACATTCTTATTCCAAAACATGTGAAGTTTCAAAGGTCTAGGAGTTAATTGCACTTTTAATTGTCTGTAGAGAGAACACTGACAAGACTGTAGCCTAAGGTCAAGAAGGATTCAACATCATTTGTGATCCCTTTCAGGTTCACTGTCCCCATTCATTTTTCAAGTATTCACAGGGCAACTTCAACAGATCACTTTCACACCTGTGAGACCGTAGTCAGTACTGCAGAATGCTGTCTTGGTTTCTGTTTTGTTCTGGACACCAGACTGGCTTTGACTCCATTTGTGTGTTCTTACATTATGTTAAGCAACAGATTGCTCGAGAGAAATGTACTCAAAGCATGATATGGAAATTTTCATTTCATATATTCAAGAATTTCTCTGTGGTCGATACACATAAAATGGAATGGAAGCTGTGAAAGAGAGAATTTAGCAGAAAACAAATCTCTGGTTCTAAACCAAAACCTCAAACCAGGATGTAAATTTAAAAGCTTTTTATGATATGGTTACAGTTCCACAGAAAACCAATGGTTTGGGAAGATGTCTGTAGTGACTGTAATGGTGACATAGATCACCATTCAGATTCTCCATTCAGAGTTTAGTAGCTCTTTTTTGACCTACCTACTTTTTCTTTTAACCTACTAAAGCATATAACCCCAATGTAAGTGTAGAAAGAAATTATGAGACTATTCACAAAAGCTAACATTCTTTGGTGGTTTATTTCTGTCAGTTCCTCAGCTGATGACTCAAACCAAGGATGAAGTTTCGATATCAAACCATCCCTTTTTTTCCAGTAACTATAAAAAAGCTTGGGATACTGCAGCTCTTTTTCTCCTAATTCCAAACTATAATTTCAATAGAACATCAATACAGAAACTGAAAACCAAAAAAAGGACTTTCGTGATTTTGTAAGAATATCTTCCCTTGGAGGCAGAGAAAGATCCCAAACTTGCTGTTTTCTTCCCATTCACAGTTCAGATTAAATGCCTAGAACATGAAAACTGAAGCAGCCCAGTCAGTTGGACAGAAGGGTGACAGATATTTCCCTGTAAAATTTTGACTTGGCCTTAGCGTTTAGAGGAAGGAAGGAAGGAACTCCAGAAAGGAGGATTTCAAGAAGAAAAGAGAAAATTATGTGCTTATGTACAGGCAATAGATCCGGCTTCAAGCAAAACAGTCAAAGCCCAACCCTGTAGATCGAACTTCAAGCAAAACAATCATGCACAAAGTTTAACCTGAGTATGGCTGACACATATGGCTTAAGCAAGAAGAAACGCAACTATCCTCTGCAGTATGTAAGTTTTCTATTGCCTAGAACTTTTAACCATAATATATTCCTTCAAGTACTTTACTCTCAATTTACCCTCCTTACACCTCTCAAAAGTTAACTTTTAATCTTAAGAAACTAATGTTATTAGTATTTATTTAGGTCTAGAAATTCTATCCTCATTTACTGGTCTAAACTTGCTCTCTCTCTCTTGTTATTTGACTATTGTTAATTACAAGCTGAAAAAAAAAATAGAGGAGGAGAGAAGAATTAGTTGTAGGAAGGGAGTGAAAACACGGTACAAGGTTAAACCAATACCCACGGGAATCAGTCAGTCCTTCCACTGACTCCACCAGGTATGAAATCAGTCCAATTCTAATTATTTCTTAGTGTCAATACCTTTCCCTAGAGACATAACAGTATTCTAGTCCTCACTGAAATCTAACGTAGGATGAAGGGTAAATAATATAAACTTTGGGGCACTTCAGACATTCTCTTAAAGCATTCTATTAAATAAGAAAACCAACAGTATGGGGGCTTTATGCTATCATTTTTTTTCCTTTCATGAAGATACAATTTCAACATGTTGCAGCAGTTTCCCTTACAGTCCTAATTCAAGTTTTTTGATTCTCTGCCTCTACCCAAACCAAACATCAAGTGCATATTTTCTGAAACAGTACAGCACCTCAGCCTCCCTCAGGGTCTTTTAGTTGGATGGTGTCACATTATGTTGTCCATCAAAGAGCTCCTACAGAGCTAGAAGACAGAGGTTGCTTAGGCGCCCTAAACTGCTTTTTGAGACTTCCTTGACTACATGGAGAGGTAGCATCTGAAATTAGCCACCAAATCTAAATAGCCTCAACTTAAGAAGTAGTGCATCACTGTCTAGCTTTCCTTTACACAATACAATGAATCACTATCTCCCGCCACTGATGGCTGTGAATAATGTTTTCTATCTTATTACAACCAAAAGTTACTCCCATACAGGGAATTGCACCATGGTTTTCACTGTAGTGAAGCACGTTATGCATATTCACTAGGAAGATGAATAAAAGTACCCTTACCAGAAAAAAAAAAAAAAAGTAGATTAATACATACATAGAGTAAATATTAGAAAGTCCTCCCTATCAATCTGTGTAAAAGACTTGCAGACTTTTTTCACTTTTATATTTTTCTTAGCCTGTGCTATATATGGCACAATATATTCTTTGCTATTAACAGACAAAATGGGACAGAAACAATTTTTGTATATCTATGGACACTTAGAATAGCTCCAAAGCATTTAGAAATTACATTATACATACATCTATTTTTATTTGCATGTGTCTGAAATACCGTGCATAACAGGAGTGTGCATAAAACTAATAATATGCAACCCTCCTTGACACATTATGAATTTGTAACCCTTTTCATTATTAGAGGATGAGTTTCTGAAAAATACAAAACTGACAGGAGAAAACACAACATTAATATATAATACATCCTAAGACAAAACTGGAACATAATGAGTTATGCAATACTTTTCATGGTTTTAATTTCATCTTTGACAACTGTTCATCCTTTACAGCTCTTAATCCTTGAGCTCTTCATATTCTTACTGAATTGTATAATCAAATTAAATCACAAACATACTGTTTGCAAAAGCAAGCTCATGTTAATCCTGTGAGCAAGAGTGTTTCTGACACTCAAAGCAGCCAATCTTTTCTATAAGTGGCAGTCTTTGAGATTTGTAAGAGACTATATTCGGCTCTAGGACCTACAAATTGGTGGCACAATGTCAGAAATATCTTCTTTTTTTCTTTTTTCAATTACAGTATTTTTCAGCAATATAGACATTACCTCAGGACAGTTCTGCATAAAGGACACAAAAGGTTACTTTCCATAAGAATACAGTAAAATAATATAGGGAAAAGAGCGGGATCAAATCAGTTTTACCTCTCTTTCTCCCAGAACTGGATGGAGCATCTTTGTATAAAAAGTCATGCTGAGGTTTCCAGGAGAATATTCCAAGCTTAAGGAAGGTGGAACCATGGAGCTATTAAACAAAATAATATTGCATTTGTATATTTCACCTGCAGTGATTCTCCACAGGTAGCTGGCTGAACTCAGTACAGCTTTTGAACCAATCTTACATGAGAAAACGTGTCTGGTACTTATGCAGAGGCTGATCTTGAGACTGGCAAAGCAATATATGAGTCTTGGAATATTCAGCAGATGTGAAGACTACACGTCTTTACTTTCCTTTAACTAACTAAATTATAGAAATTATGTTTCACAACTTACATAGTGCACTACTTGTAGTTTTTAAAGTTATTTTCCCTGCCAGGGTTTATCTTGTCAGGTATTGACCAGATTCTCCATGTTCCTACTTAAATGAGTAACATTTAAGACATCCTTTTAAAAAGGACTCCTTTGGAGTATGTATAAATTCATTCTTTGAACATCAATGGGATGCTCAATCTCTCTTTCATTCTCTCTTGATTATTGGAAACGCAGTAGGCTCTGAATGTAAATATGATTTAAATCTTTTGGAAAGCTAATGTTTTACATACTGTTAGCTGGTAGTGGTGCTCAAAATTAGACATTTCCCATTGCAAACAAGGTTAAAATGACAAGGAAGTGGGATTTTGTTAGAATCTTAGGGTCTTGTTACATGCATTTCAGATCAGATACTGTTTGCTATGAGAGAACAGTGGTTTATTGTAGAGTTGTCAATTTAAATTAAATTGCAACTTTTGAGAAACTAACTCGCAAACTTAAAGCAGTCATATGATATTATGCATTACATCTTCAGCCCATTAAGGAATCCTAAAGTAAGGTAACCAAAGACAGAAAATACTGGTTTAAATTTCAAGCCACAATAAGTGTGAATATACCCTCAATTTAATAAAATGTATAATGCAACTTCCTGAGGCTTAAATTTCTTACAATTGCTCTTGGAATGGGCACTTGTTTTCCCATTATTGGCCACTTTAATCTACTTATGCTCTAGTTGTCTCATTTAAAGATCACTTTATAGTATTAGGTGATGTGCATCTGAGGTCTGTGTTCCACTATTGCCTAACGCAACAACACAAGAGTTTACAAATCTCTGAATTTGATCTGAAAGCTGATTTAAAAATCTATACAGACAATCAAATTTCCCTGAAAATATATACACACAAGTGTGCTGTGAGGTGGCTAAAAAGAAGTAAATTTAGTTTTAGGAGACAGGAAGAAAGCCAAGACTGGAAAGTAAAGATCCAGAAGCAAATGGGCACTAGCAATGACAAAGTTCGAAACCCATCCCTCCCCAGAGAAAATAAGGGAGGGCAAGGAAGACAGGCTTTGGAAAAGTAGAATGTTTGTGCTTTTCTTTCCAGCAGACTGCATTAAATATTCAGCAAAATGCGAGGATCAGTTTACATTACTCTTCTTGTTTCTCGTGTATCGGTTGACAGGTGCTGTAAACATACATAGACAAACATGGTACTATTCTTGCAATGCTCCAATAACTGAGGGCAGAAATACTTTTTTTCCTGCAGCAACAACGTTTTGATGCTTGCAGCCATACTACATTAGGATCAAGGTTGGAATGACTGTTAGAAATGAAACACTTGCTTTGTCCTACTGTATAACAGAATATATTTAATTCTTAGGAAGACGCCCTGTAGTTAATTTGAAAGAACATTTGTCTGGTTTTATAAGGAATTTCATAAAGAAAAAATCAAGCGAAACTCCTCCCTGGTATTTAAGTAACAATTAAAAAATCATACAAACATCTCACATCAACCTCTAGGTTTTGCAGCTTGAGGAAAAGCACAGACCAGTGTGAAACAGTTGACCTTGGCTAAAAGATGAGAACTAGTATTTAAAACATTCACTCATTCATGTTTAAGAGATGTCATGGTAAATAAATAATGACTGTTTACACTTAGTCCTAAGTGTCTTCTTTTTCCACACTATAGGCAGCTATTTGGCTGTGATGGTATCATTCACTGATCTAATCACACTGTACCTTTTTTCTCACTTGAATTGTACTTTTGGCTGTCACTTGCTCTTTTGAACAAAGGTTTGTGCTTTTAAAAGATATCATAATAACATTTCTTTTTCTTTTTCTTTTTTTACTGAATTGATATTCAAATCAATAACGATAAGGGCAATCTTCTTCTTGTACCTAGAAAAATATACCATCTGCATTTGGCTTCTGATATTCTGCTGTGAGAAAAATTTAAGCATAAGGAAGTGTTTAAGACTCCCCTTAAGTTAAACTGCAATTCTAAGTATTTTATAATCTGCATAACAGCCACAGCCAGAAAAATCGACCCTGTATATTTTTATTTCATCTCTGCTGGATCATATGATATTTAATAATTGGTTCTGGCACCTCGTTGCAAATTATTATAACTTTGAGATTCAACAGTTTTATTGAACATATGGGCAGCACAGTCTCAGAACATATATATGATACAGACTATCAAGGGGACCTTCTGTCATGTTTTGGTGAGCTTTAAAGGGTCAGGTAAATTTTGTTGGGTAGATTTGTGCTGTGTTTCCACATTCTTTGTTTTGTGTTTATTTTAGTGGGCTACTTCTTTTTTCTTTTTTTTCCCCCTACATTAAAATTCTTTACTGTAAGGAGTGACTCCATCCACAACTGCAGTTCTTGATATTGACATGTGTAGTATGATGTTGGGCTTTTAAGCTGTATTGAAAAGCAGCAGCTGGAATGGGCAGGAAAGACAATCTTCAGCCCTTAGTGTGTGACTTTCCTACCCCATGGTACCATATTGTATCAGTGTTTGTTTCAGTTAACGCTACATAAAGCTGCTGAAAGCAGAAGACCTCATCATATCAATGAAAATGAATACGTTTAAGACATCTCATTATTGATAGTGTACTCAAACGATATTTGATAACAAAATTCAAATAACCATTTAAGAAACATATATGCTCTGCTGGATATATATGTCTGGAAAAATAACACACATTCTTGCAACACAGTTCCTTAAAATAAATGCTGTTTTGGTGTAGCTCTTCGTTCTGCATCCATACTGAGTCTGATTTTCATCTGTGAGTTCGTATCATTTGTCATATTAAACTATACATGAATAGACCAGTCGTGCATTCCCTGAATACACAAGTGTCCCATAGATTTCCGTGGGAAAGGTATGTGTGAAATGAATAATATCCAGCCATTATGTAAATTATACACAAATAATTGCATAACAAGTTGTACTGAAAAATAAATAGAGATGACTTGCTGATATATGTGTGCTTATGTGTGCGTAAAATAAAAAAAGGAAGCCTATCAGACTAAAAGTGCCTAACTATGAATGGTTTATTTTACCTTAATTCTGATAAAAAGCTCACCACCCTATCACAGTATTTTATCCTCCATTACCTTTACCAAGTTTATGAAGATGAAAAACTAGGAGCTTAACATCATTTATATATTTTTCAGTGCTTACTTTTACTATGTCAGTCTGCATTTTTATTCATGAGGTTTTTTAAATCCTTCTCTAAAACTCATTTATAGAGATCATACATGTAGGAAATACCAAAAGAAGAATATCTCATGGTTTCTGTACCTTTTGCTTTTTATTGGCACATATTCAATTGACATTCACAGCTAGGGTTGGGAAATATTAGTTAAGATAGTCATCTGTGAAAGTAAATTAGGTGAATTCTGCTAATGAATTTGAATAACAGTTTAAATGCATACGTATACCTGATTGGTTCCACAGAAGATGTATTAATCCTTAAAATGCTGGGAGCCAGAATGATTGTACCCTTAGGCAGTAAGGCTCTTATTAGAACTTGAACTATTTTTCTGATTACTTGCCTGGCATAATTTGAACCAGTAGATGGAGTACTTGCTAATAATAATTGCATGTACAGATCCTGTTATTATACACTAAGGGCAAGATACTTTTCATATTATAAACTGCTAAAATCATATTTGCTTTAGGCTTCTTGTATTGGTATAATTAGCTAGAAATAGCATTAAAAGGGCAGAGATAAAATATGTGTAGACCTATAGCAATCTTCCAGAAAACAGAAGCAAACACAATTTGGAAAAGCCAAACATCATTCAGAAGAGGTCTTTTGGAAAAATACTAAGCATAATTTGATAACCAGAAAGCTGGGGCTTGTTGTTGTTTTTGCTTATTTTTGTTGGATTTTCTTTTCTCTAATCAAGATATTTTTTCAATCTCATCTTAAATTCCAGAGTTTAAAAATATTCTGTGGTACACTTTCACTAAATCGAAGGACCTACACACCAACAGACACACAGGACTGTCATTATAATCTAGAGGTATTTCTACAATGGAATGTAAATTCAGAGAAGAGGATTGTAACTACTCCTTTAGGAACTTTGGTTTTTTGAAAGTTCCCATTTCAGGTGCCCATGGCACCTGAAGTGTGTCAAAGATTTTGGTAGGAAAGCTCTCCTGAAGCCTGTACTTCTGATTGCATGCCAAAAAAAAACGTGTCTTGAAAGTGCCAAATACATCTAGATTTTTTTTCTCACAGGTGAGTGGTCTCCCTTTTAGGTAGCTGAATAATGCCTATGCTTACTCAATTTTTGTTTTGCTCTCCAATTCAAGAACTATTATGCCTGTAATGGAAAAGTTTTAAAGAAAATGAAATTGTACCCCAAACACCACATGTACTGCCCCAAGCCTCCCCCCCAAAAACCCTTCAATATATTCTGTTGAATTATTTCAGTCAAACACAAATCTGAATGTATGTATCTTATAGAAGTGAGTGCTCTAAGTTCTAAAAGACTAAATATATGGAAAGGGTCCCAATTTAAAACTTTCATTTATCCCTTCTCTAGTCTTTTAAAATGCAGGACTTCAGTACCTAACTCTAGGAAAAAGTCCAGCTCTGCAAACTCAAAGGGAGAACATGTTACCTCCAGGCTAACACAGTCTAAGAGTTGTGGTACCAGAGAAAAGCAATATTTGAAGTGCACCTTCACCTTTTCAGTTACCCAATGACTGCTTAAGTGTCTTTCTATTCTTCCGATGAGCTATGATGCAATCCGTTGTTAGGTATAGAAATCTGGTATTATGTAGAGGGTATGTCCTCTTGTGAACCAGACCCAAAAGGAACAAGCTCTCATATGAAGAAGGGATCTTCACTTGCAAGTTCCCACGTATTCCCAAATATTCCTCATATTTTGCATTCAAAGCTCTTGAGGTACTTAATAATACCTGCCCAATGCCCAGAACTCCCTCATATTTTGTTGAGAACAGCAGCTGGCTTCCACTGAAATGAAAACGAGTGTACAAATCAGACATTACTTCTCCCAAGTGACTGAAAACTACTCAACGGCTAGTCCTCAAAGTCTTGTTATGTGTCTGAAAAAACTGTGATCTTCACAAAGTGCACAAACCTGCTACAGTTTTCTAGGAGACAACCTAAAATGGTATCTCACTTTTATGTAATGCCTTTCCTGTGAAATGCAAGCAATACATTACTTTTCCTCCATTTCCTATGGTGACTAATCCTACATTTCCTTTTTTCCAAGGAAATGAAACCATACAGAATGACAAGCGTAAGAGGGTCGCTTTCTACTCTTTCCACTGAACCTTTGAGAAGAGAAAACCATAAGAAAACACGATGACTAGACAAACTGTTGGAGTGTTAACTTAATAGAAACATGTGAGTTCTAATCCCTTGATTCAAATCCTGTTTATGTATTTCATGTTAAATCTAAACAACCACAGAAACAACTCCAGCTTATACCTATTTATCTTAACTCTGGGAATTGTTAGAACTGCAGAGAAAATACATAAATGGAAAATACAATAAACTTCAAATAGTAACAATACAGTAAAAAAATTCTTGTTTTCTTTCCGGTTTATACAGATGGTGCATGTTGTGATGTGTGCAAAGATGGAACAAAGAGAAAACTTCAATTGTTCTGCAAACATTTTAAGTGAAGAAGCAGACTGAAGGTTTCAATCTGCTTAAATAACTGAAGCTTTCAACTGGTATTTGAGGGCCCTGCAGTACTGAAACCTGTTAGTGCAAAATTTATTCTTAGTTTTGCATGGTCAACTCTCACATACATTTCAGATATCTTTTCATATCTGCTCTGCAAGAACACAGAAACAGTGTTATTGGCTATTCTAAAGACATAAGACTGAGTACTAACATCATAGAATTAATTTTCTCCTTTATACCAAAACCAGATTTCTCAAAGTGCTCGCTGAGGAAATCTTGAGATTATTTTACTACAAATCACCTCCTGAGTCCAACTTGAATAGATATGCTTCCACTCTTGTTTTATTCAAGCCCACTCTACTGTTTTTTTCCAAGCCTATTATCTTAATGTTTGCTATATGCAGAATACAGCATTTCATGTGACATGGAAACAGACTTCCACTCTCAGTCTTGAAAGACAGCTATGTGAACCCACAACTCACCAGACCAAATGGGTAAACTCAGATTGTTCATTTTGCAAGACTGGCACCTAGTAGTGAAAGATACACTGGGACACTTACTTTCTACACTAACATGAAGTACACTTACAGTTTCCATTTGATTAGACTTTGTGACACAAAATGTTTTTACAGACTTAATTCTTTATTAAACACTCATAGGCATGTTATTATTACATGTCATCTTACCTTTATGCATATATCATTAATTTCTAAGCACTGTACAAAGACTATACACCAACATATATTTTCCATACTATATATACATATTTTTACATGTTTACTGTTAAGTTAGAAGGTGATCAAATAATTTCAGATCTAGTTCTGAACTTTCTGAGTCAATATATAGTTCAAAATGTATTTTATTTGGATATGACTTCTATTTTAAAATTTCAAGAGTACTGACAGCCAGGAGGTCCCAATGTTTACTCTCTAGATAAATTTCTTCCCAGTTGAGAAAAAAAATCATTGAGAACAAGGCATATTTCTCAGAATATAAGTAATTACATTGGGATAGCTTTACCTTTTAGAATTTCCATGCCTGCTAATTAAAGATTATCATGAGGAACGTATCTAATAATTTATGTAAAATCTAGATAAAGTATCTTGCAAGACTTACATAGAACATGTCTGTAACAGATCAATGCAGTATCAGTATTACTTACCCAGAGATTCCTAAAACATACATTAAATGGAGCAGCAGCTTTCTTGGAAGAACTCTACCTTGTCTTACAACTACACAGAAACACGGTCAGGCAAATCTGCCACAAAGCATCCATAGTACTTTTGTCTAGTCAACATTCATTATTTCAACTCTTCACCCCACCTCCAGGCTGAGAACCCCAAGAAGTGAGGCTGGTATTTAGTTTCCCACACCACAGTCATTATTCCATTTAGAAGAGCCCATCTTGCACAGGTGTGTATTTGAAAAAAGAAGACTGGCTAATCCAGAGTAATCTTTTATGAGTCCTTTACACCTTCTCTTGCTTGTGCTAGCATTCAGCTGTCATATTCAGCTGCACCTTGGATTCCCTCAGTGCTCTGTTCCATGAATCATGACAAGGTGCTGATTGTCATGCCACCTTCTTTGCTGGCTTTGGAACAAAGGACTGTGCACCACAAATCCTCCATACATATCACATAACATATTAAAAGTGAATAATTTTCTGATTTTTTTCCCCATTCCCAAAATCAAAGCAATAGGGTCATAATTACAGTTTCCTTCATGTAAACGTACTGATCTCATTTACTTATTGAAATTTATTAATGAAATGACAAGCACTGCCTGAGTGGTTTAGGTCCTGATGAAGTTGTAGGGCCAGGATGCTAGGCGTAATTTTCAGGCTTTAATTTTGCTGTGGTTCCCGATGTCACCTCAGTTTCTAGTATTATCCAAAAATACATGCACCTGAGAGGTCTTTTCTGCTTTTACATACACCTCAGTCCTCTACCCCTCCCCCCATTATTTATCTCTTTTTATTCTGCATGTGTCATTGCTTATGTACACACTTAACATATTTTTATTCCTCTCATTTGAAAAAAAAATATTCTGAGTTCACTTGCTTTTTTGTCAGTTGTCATTCATTTTACCTTGTTTTGCTTGCTTCAGTATGTTACTTCCCCTTATATTGTGAACTATGTCATCTGTGCCAATGTACATCCCTTGATAGTGAGTATGCAGTAGACTTTACTGAGAAATAGAAAAGAGAAGTGTTAGCCACTGCTCTCACCAAGATTATATTCTCTCTTAATAGAAGCTGTTGATAGATCCTGCGAGGCTACAACACTTAGGGTGTTGACTTGTAGAATGAAATCCTCTACACACAAGCACAGCAAAATATTTTGGTGAAAAGTAATTATCAGAAATAGTGACATGAGTAAATTAGTTAACTACATTTCAGCAGGAAGCTTGAGTTACCCCTGCCCATTCTTGTTCCAGACCCATCTAAAATCAGCAGTTCAGCTTAATGATGTCACAACATTTGCCAGGCTGTGGGCACTGAAGAGAAGACGTGAAAATACTCCCACTGAATCAGATCCCCTCCTCTCACTAAGCGCAGTTAAACAGCCCATCTGTCTCACATTGGAACTGTTATCTTTGAAACATCATTCTATTATTACCACAGTGGTTCTAAAAAACTGTCCTTAATTTTAGACATCTTACAAGCAAGTTTTTTAATTTTCTGGATATTGTTAACCCAGATCTTAAGCACTGACACTGAACAATGCTAGGAAGTTCCTCTTGGTAGGATATGGCTCAAGTACTGTACATCACCGTTCATTTACCAGGGGTAACCTTTTGTGAAATACAGATATCCTACATTAAAAAAAATCACAACAAGGAATCCAACCCCTCCCTAATCCCTAATATTTTTGAAAGTGTGAATTGAAGAGGACTGAGAGACAGATGGGTCTGGATGATCAAGTTACCTGTTATAGCGGCACATCTGCCAGGGCAGTCAATCATTGTGATGTCTCTGACAGGTCGATGGAGACAGAGTACAAAAGGCTAATGCAGAGAGAAGCTGAGGAAGGGCTGCCCTCCTGCCTGTCTCTTGGGTTTGACTGGTCTGAAAGCTGCACTTGAATTTGCCACAGTTAAAAAAATATGTAGGAAAAAATCCTAGGAAAAAGACTTCAGTTACAATAAAAAAATCCTAGTGCATTGAGAAAGCATAATTGTGAAATAGATCGATTCTTGATTTTGTTTGGAGGTTTTTTGTTTCAGGAATCAATCAAAAATGGGGAAAAAAGACGGATTAATATAAATATATTTTGGCAAAATCATTTCACAACAAAGATGATAATAAATATGAATCACCGGAATAGAAAGAAAGGTTAAGACTGTCAAGTAACAGAACTAAATAAACTGTGGCACTGGAGGAGTTTATTTTTTCTGAATCCATGATTACATTAATTTGCATTAACCATGATGTCTTTCTTCTGTGTTTTCCAGTGTATTTATTTTCAGAACTGCTGCTCTATATGCTAAGGTTAATTGTCCTGCAAAAAGCTTACACTAGGAAGTACTGAGCACCAAGAAGGTTTTTCACAGTTACAAACAACTTCTAGATTTTTGTTACATATTGCATATGTGTTAAAAAGAGTATAGTGCTAATTGGATTGCTATTTTACCACGTTTGCACCACTATGAATTTCTACGTCTTTGACAAGAGAGCTCAGAAGAGAGTAAATATAAGGCCAGAGAAATGGTTCCAAGAGACAGTAAAAAGCCTTACAAGCTCCAAAGGTTTTGATGGTTAAAGAGAGACTGTCTGATTTTATTCAATGAAGGTCATGCAAACTCCTCCAGCAAGAGGAAGACACCAAAAGGTATAAATCAAGGACACTTTTTTACAAATATAATATTCATTTGGTTTTCCAACATTTTCAAGCTTGTCCACCAACAAGCTATTACTTGGAAGAAAAAACCTGAATGTCAAAAAGCCTTTAATATTTCCAAACTGCAAAACTGATAAGTACCTACAGAATACTAATTAAACATGTTTTTACATATTATTAGTATGGCACCCATTTTTTTAGTACTCTTCATCAGGCTATTGCTGTGATAAGTATTTTCTCTGGAAATGCAGTTTCCTGGCACAAACATATTTCCATTTTAGAATGTTTAGTTCGAGGTCTCTGAAAATAAAATTAATATTATTTGCGAGCTTATAATACTTTCAGCAAATTCATCTGACCTTTTCTGGCACAGTAGAGGCCAGATCCATCCGTGTTTCTGAAAGCACTATACTTGGTGTTTATTAACGCTGCGCAAACTGAAAAATATGATATTTATATGTAGAAGGTAAAAGCTTAAAAGGCTGAACTAGAATAAAGGTGATTTAGACCGGGTTTAATATTTTGAATTTGGGCATCATACTAAAGAAACCTCCCTAAAGAAAACAGTACCCATCATTGAATTCAGTGGGTTTTAAACTATATTAACAATATGTTAGTCTTTTGAGTACATTTCCTCATCAAGAGCATTCCAAATGGATCAAATATGCTCAATGGAACCACTGCTCTCAGTAAAGTGTTCACAAAACTGCTTGTAGTTCCGGGCCTTTAGTTTTATCTCTGTTAAAAGAGATCATGATACCTCAAGAAAGCCATGAGAAGTGTAGATTCATGTTTGGCTGTGTAGTACTAAAGTAGGATGGTGATGAATATAGTAGCAAAATCTGTAAGAAAAATAATGCTTGT